>JAEAOA010002053.1:5122500-5287500 GCA_016746295.1 Potamilus streckersoni
CTGTGTCGTACTTTCAAATTATTTGGAAGCTATAGCGGCAATTAATGTCATTTATGCTATTTCATGCCAATTACATTGGAATAATGATCATGGAGAGTATCTAATGAGAATATGTTTATCTTATCTTATTTTTCAATACATGACTTTATACGTGAAAAGTGATAGAGAACCGTCAAAAAAGAGATATTTGTGTCACACAGAATGGTATCATGTTTCGTTCTATAATATAGATAATCCAAGAATGACATTTAAGCACAAATAAACTACAAAGTGAAGGAGATGACGTAAATACAAGATGTAATTATCATTAATATAATACATTGTTCCACCTATTGTATGTTCAATGTAAATCCAGATATTTAAAACCCTTTTCTTTAAAATAATTTTATTATGGAATTTCTAACATATGCACTCGACCTTTAGAAAAGATATTGTGAAAATAGTTTATTGTTATTTCATTACAATATTCTTTAGTCAATGACCACAAAGAGCACATGAAATAAAAACATTAAAATGTTTTTTAAAAATTATTCATTTTTAGCCATAGAGCCTAATTTTAGTGCAAATCGCAATATTTGCATTTTATATTTTTTGTGTCATTTCAAGCATTTAAATTATTTAAAAAACTTAATCTCAAGTAAAAGCAAAAAAGAAGAAAACCACTTCAGCTATCGTGTATTCATCCGAAATGTAGTCTAATTAAAATAACAAAGAAAATTTATATTTAGTTTTTGACGCGAGGGGTGGGCATAGGAAGGGACAATTTCTCTTTGTGCTTCTTTTCTTTCTTTCCTAGTTGCAGCAAAACTGTTTTCAGTAACGGGGTAATTCCACACAATTTATATTTAGAAGGGAGAAGGAGGCTACCAGCTGACAAAACTGTTTTTAGTAACGGTGGTAATTCCTCACAAAATTTATATTTAGAAGGGACAAGTAGGTTGGCACCTAAATTAAAACTGTTATCTGTAGCAAGTTAGGGGTACCACTAGAAAACGTTGCCCTAGGTGCCTCAGCGAGGGCGCCACTAAAGGACATTGTCCATGGCACCTCAGACCTTCCTGCATCCACTGACCTCATTGTTAAAAATAAAGCTGAATTCTGCTGGACGTTTATCGCCATATATCAGGCAGTAAATAGTCACTCAAACTAGCAATTTTTCCATCAGGAGAAACACAAATGATCAGTATTTTTAGACAGCATTATATTTATCTGTGTCGTACTTTCAAATTATATGGAAGCTATAGCGGCAATTAATGTCAGTTATACTATTCCATGCCAATTACATTAGAATAAAGATCATGGAGAGTAGCTAATGAGAATATGTTTTTCATACAAAAATGTTTTCAATTTTCAATACACGAGAGATGATAATTTATGTATAGGTAAAGACAAGCAATGAGGCGTATGCAAGATTATGAAAAATCAAGTGAACATTTTATTTATTATAAATAATAATTAATTGAAATTTAGAAAAACCCAACAAATATTTAGTATTTTCGCTTCTCCATGTTGTTTCATTTCAATGACATGTGCACTTAAGGACTATTTTTTGTTTAGTTCTACATTAATTTAGTCACTGAACTTAGAGGCGGCGTGACAAAGATCGTTTTATTCTCGTCTTATTTATTTCTTAACTATGGTCGAGCTACATTGCTTTATCTGCACGAAGATTATCGCATAAAGTCATTGCAAAGACAAGATCCTTTAGATAACATTTTCCATCTAAAGATGTAGGAGGATGAAAGGCGTTCCAGACCAAATCATTATACCAATATTCAATAAAGCATTTATTTATAACAAGCTTTCTTTTACTTGTGTTAATACCTTTTCGAAACTGTTGATTTAACTTTTATGTATGTAGAGATTCGTTCTTTTCTTCATTGAATGGCCTAACTCTGTAATTTTCCTGTATTAACTCTCTCGTTTCAATCTACGTGACCATTGTGATCATTACTTAGGATATTAACAGAGTATTTGCATCACTTCTATTATGCATCTATGAAACAAATATTTCACTTTAGGATCACAATTGGGGCATGAACGTGGGCCAGTAAGCAACTATCACGTGGGACAGTGATTCTTCCAAGGATTCTTCCTCCACCAAATATTTTGGCTGCCATATATATATATATATATATATATATATATATATATATATATATATATATATATATATATATATATATATATATATATATTCTATCATGTGTTGAATAATGGAGTTAAACCCATAATAACAGATTTCATTTATATGATGAAATAATAAAATATTATATTTGCGGCACTTATACTTTTTAAAAGAAATGTTTCTAAGTCTATCTAGGGTGATTTGCTACGAATATTGGCATTTTAAACAGAAGAGTTACAATTCTGTTAATGAGATGTATTTGTTTTCAGATTTCATGATTAGATGAACATTGAGTTTCTATTTTTCGACGTTGATCTCAACAAATATATGAAATGAATTTCAGGATCTATAAACTAAGTATCTTAACTCTGATCAAACTTATGACAGTTATAGACTTCAGCTAAGTGCTCTTTCACATTTACGTCAATCAACCATTTTGACAGCCTTTACGAAATGGTCTTTAGATGCACAAGATGATGCACGGATCCCTGTCAGATTCCGTTACTCTATCCAAATCTTTCTGCGTCAGAAATAGTCATCTGAATGCCTTGAGAAACAACACTGTCATTATTATTAAGTATCAAATCTATACGATCCTTGCCGGCGTCGAATATTGAGACCTCCATGCGAACCTGCCATTTATCTCCGTGTCCTGGAATCGATATCCAACATTTGCAGATTTAGATGACTGCCAATATTATAAAGATTCAACTTTCCTTAAGCTTTGCTTTTGAACCCCTATTAATTTGCGTATATAATTCTCAGGATCTTGACATATCATTTTTGTCTAAGAAAAAAATATACAGGAAACAAACAAGGAAAACTCACGGTACAAGACGTACAACACAAACAAATAACACTTTACAAATATATGATTACAATTTTGTAATCATAATAGATCGAAAAAAAGGGGGGGGGCAAAACCATGCATATTTGAAAAAATTACGTTTTGACTATGCCGGTATTTCCAAAATTAAGAATGACGTGAAATTTGTATGTATTTGCGTTTAACCAAAGCTAAGTACAATTAATGCTGTATAGTACCAATAAAACTACATTTCAAAACACGTAACATCCAGGAAATATACAAAACTCCTTCCAAACAAATACAGAGATAAAGCGGAAAATGGGTTTAATAACGCGCTTCCATATTAACAATAAGATGTCTATCTGTCTGTCTGTCTGTCTGTCTGTCTGTCTGTCTGTCTGTCTGTATGTATGTATGTATGTATGTATGTATGTATGTATGTATGTATGTATGTATGTATGTATGTATGTATGTATGTATGTATGTATGTATGTATGTATGAATGTATGTATGTATGTGTATTTTAGGACATTTCAGCTAGAATATCTAAAAGGTAAAAAATATTTTAGAAAACAAGAATTACAAAAAGGAGAATATGAAGGTAAACACGTACAATGGATAGGTTTAACAACCTAGTTACTAAATTAAGACACACACACACACACATACATATATATATATATATATATATATATATATATATATATATATATATATATATATATATATATATATATATATATATATATATATATATATATATATATATATATATATATATATATATATATATATATAATATTGACTGAACATTTATAGCGAACGCTAGATCAGCAACTTAAGATTAAATGGGTAAAAAATGTAAAAAAATTATCTTATATAATTTGTTATTTGCTTTGTTTACTATATAATTTCCAATATCATTTGACATTACGCATAGGTCGATTTTGAATGGAAATCAGTTTTTGATATCTTTACCAATCTTATCGAAGATTTACCTATCTTATCTAATTTTTTTCAAGGAAATTCGCCTCGCGTAAGAATACCCTGTTTTATCTTACTATAAATATTTTAAGGACTATTTTAATTTTTTAAGATTTGATCAAATTTAAAACAATAAGAAAACAAGGAAAATGCTGCTTTTTAATTTGAACATGTTCATAATATTCAGACGTAGTTCAAGAATCATCCCATTGTACAGCATTGTGCAGACACAATATTCCTTTCTCAAGCCATTGTTTGTAATATATATTAGATCCTGGTGTGATAATATTAAGATTGAACAACTCGTAAATCTGAACAATTTATAAGCCTTAACCATATATAAGCCTGTACCATGTGTAAGCCGGGACAATGCATAAGCCTGAATCAAATATAAGCTTAGACCATAAGCCAGAACCATACATAAGCCTGAATCAAGCATGGACCATATATATGCCTGGACCATATATAAGCCTGGACCATATATATGCCTGGACCATATATAAGCCTGGACCATATATGTGCCTGGACCATATATAAGCCTGGACCATATATATTCCTGGACCATATATAAGCCTGGACCATATAATTGCCTGGACCATATAAGCCTGGACCACATATATGCCTGGACCATATATAAGCCTGGACCATATATATGCCTGGACCATATATAAGCCTGGACCATATATATGCCTGGACCATATATAAGCCTGAGCTTCATATATAAGCCTGAGCTTCATATATAAGCCTGGACCATGTCAGAACTATCCAAACTAAGAAATTCGTCATCAGCATGCGGTGATATATTTTTTTCTTCCATATACATATATCCGTCTAATATATGCTTTTCATTATCACGTGGTCACCCGAACACATAAAATAAATTTATAAGATTAGATGTAATCATCCTGTTTACAACCTCTTTTAATTTTCAACGATGATGAACACTAACTTTTCACAACTAAATATGATCTTATATTACGGCGTGCAGATTAAATGGCAATTATTAAAAACCAATAGAGGCTGATAATTGATCTTTTTTTATGGGGTTTAGATATTTAAGTCAAGGGCTGTTTTGATGCATGCATTTTTATATTTTAAAATGAAAATGTTTTGGTCTGTTTCTTTTTATTATTTTTAAATATTCTCATGGGAAATAGCTTCTTCGTGTTCTCTAAACAGAGATATAATCATACCCGCTGATTTCATTTACATGAGTTAAACTGCTTCTTGCGTCATCAAGCGGTTTAGATTTTGTCGTCGTTAGCAATTATTATATATTATGTCATGCTTCCTTACCAATTATATTTCTTTCTACTTATGACAGGCATAAAACCCAGGCCTGATACTATGTGTAATATTAGCAATCTCTGTAAACTCCATCTTAATAATCGGAATCAGAAATCTATTATTGACTTGATTCTCTCAAAGACTACTGTGTTTTACCGAAACTTGGTTTAACGAATTCATACCGCGCAATGAAATAGCTGTATCAAATTATTTTGATCTTACCATAACCACAGAAAAATAACACTCGGTGGTAGGTTGCTGCATACTCCAAAATAACATTCTTGTAATCTTAATTACAGGGACTTGAAAATACTTGGGTAGAAATAACTTTAAATGAAAAGAAACTATTGATAGGATGGCTATATTGGGATCATACTGAATTAAGTATGGAGAGAACCCAGAATAGTAAACCAGGCTACCTAGCTCTTATCGGAGATTTTAACAGAAAATTGTCTTGTTTCTAATTTAAAAAAAAAATCCTTCAACTATGCCATTTATGCAACCTACATCAAATTATACAAGAAACGTCAACATTTTAATATTATTCTTTGACCTAAATAATAATGATGTCGGATTCAAAATTTGTATCATGTGCTCGCATCATTGATCCAATAAACTGTAGCGGATTATGATATTATTGCCGATTATAAGCCAAATTAAAATTTACTATTGTCATTGATCCATTACACTGTACCGGAGTATGATATCAATGCCCAGTATATGTCACATTAACTATTGCCATTGATCCATTACACTGTACCGGAGTATGATACCAATGCCCAGTATATGTCACATTTAAATTTATTATTGTTATTGATCCATTACACTGTACCGGAGTATGATACCAATGCCCAATATATGTCACATTACAATTGACTATTGTCATTGATCCATTACACTGTACCGGAGTATGATACTAATGCCCAGTATATGTCACATTAAAATTTACTATTGTCATTGATCCATTACACTGTACCGGAGTATGATACTAAAGCCCAGTATATGTCACATTAAAATTTACTATTGTCATTGATCATTTACACTGTACCGGAGTATGATACCAATGCCTATTATATGCCACATTAAAATTTACTATTGTCATTGATCATTTACACTGTACCGGAGTATGATACCAATGCCCAGTATATGTCACATTAGAAAGTAATATCCTAAAATTCGAATGCTTTTTGTGCGTGATACGGAGTATAATTACTTAAATTCACTTCGACTTAATGTTCTATGGAATGAAATGTTGGAAGAAAGAAACAATATTAATTATATTAATGTTAATTTACTAGCGTAGATGCGGATGCAGTGAGCTAAACTGTGCCACAAGAAGGTTACTATTCGAGTTAAAGACCCACCTCGAATGCACATTACAATTAGAAAAATAATTAGACTACGAAAGCGGCGTTACCACAGGGCAAAATGTGCTCAAAACATACCACACTACACGAGTTCATATCTCGTCAAAAAACAAATAAAATCGTTAGTAGAAAATGTGAATCTAAATATGTCCACAATCAACAGCAGATAAAATCAAACATTGTTCATTTAATTATAAGCAGTGGTGGAAACTTGTTAAAGACATCATGGGAAAGTCTAAGAAGAAATCTTGTGGTTTATTAATTATAAATTCCGCCATGGTGACAATGACGGATAGAAAACTAAGATATGAATCTATTTCTTTTGCGAACAGGCTAGAATATAAATTGATAATATGACACAATGTCAGTTTGCTGAACTAGGCGTACATCAGTTGCCGTACCCTGCTATGTCTTGCATCAACATTAGTATATAAGACGTATACAACGTTATTATTGGCTGAAACAAACCTAAGGCGTTTGTTTAAGATTTATTGCATCTCAAATTACCTAAAAGAATTGCAGGTTGAGATAGGTATCCATTTTGTCGGTTCCTTAATATTCCTTTTAATACCACACGACTTCCAGATTCTTGGAAATTAGCAAATATGATCCCAGATTATAAAAAGAATATAGAACAAATGTTTAAAACTATTTTACCTTATAACTTCTTATTTGTCTTATGTGTTTGCAAAATGTGTCTTTAAATATTTGCATAATTTGTCCTGAATTAAGACTTCCGGATTTTCAATGAATAAAAGCAGGAGTCCCTCAAGGATCGACTTTTTGTTGTTGTTGTTGTTGTTGTTGTTGTTGTTGTTGTTGTTGTAGGGGTTAACGACATTTTTCAGTATACGAAATGCTTTTCATGCATTAATGGTAGAGACAGAACCCGGGAAAACCCCCAGAAAGAACCACTAGAAGCTACTGGCAAGCTTTAACATACCCGAATTGTGACCGAATTTGAGACTTGAACCCAGAGAGAGAGAGAGAGAGAGAGAGAGAGAGAGAGAGAGAGAGAGAGAGAGAGAGAGAGAGAGAGAGAGAGAGAGAGAGAGAGAGAGAGAGAGAGAGATCCATAACGAAGAGCGCTTTAGACCACAAGACGGCACACTCAAGGATCGAACCATGGAACTTATTATAAGTATTATATATACACGCACACACACCACACACACACACACACACACATATATATATATATATATATATATATATATATATATATATATATATATATATATATATATATAATTTAGACAATATGATGATGATATTACACTCAAGGATCGAACCTTGGAACTTATTATAAGTATTATATACACACACACCACAAACACACACACACACACACATATATATATATATATATATATATATATATATATATATATATATATATATAATTTAGACAATATGATGATGATATTACACTCTATATATTTGTTGAAAATCCAAATGAGGCTGGTCGAATTTTAAATTAGAACATTGAATAATTACAGGACTGGTCCCGTCTTTTGAGTTTAATCACGTGTTCTTAGAATAAAATGGGCAAATTTTATATACTCATAATGTTGGCCATGATATTCGTATCTGGTATAATTGTACCATTCCAGAAAAAGAGTGGACGAGAACGATTTGGAGGTTATGAGAATAGTAAGCAATAAATTAAGTCATTTGTAATGAACTATATTCTTGCTCCAAAATATTTATAAATCTAATTCACCTTTTGTTTAAAAAAAAATGACATATGCAGTATGTTCCAAACCATGTCCAAAATCACTCTAATGTTGACTTGAATAAATAATCCACAATAATAGAGAATATTAGCTATGTATTATGTTGTTTATTAAATAAATGTATCTGGTCAAATACACACACATCACCAACGGTTACTGCGTCCATCCTCTTACGAAATCTGATGGATGTCAATAATAAAGACTGACCTATGTATGACCGAGCTAAAATCACCACTTTAATTATATCATCATTATATAGCTCAATAGTATGATTATTATTTAGGTCAATAATATGATCATTATTTAGGTCAATAATATGATCATTATTTAGGTCAATAATATGATCATTATTTAGCTCAATAATATGATCATTATTTAGGTCTATAATATGATCATTAATTAGGTCAATAATGTGATCATTATTTAGGTCAATAATATGATAATTATATAGCTCAATAATATGATTATTATTTAGGTCAATAATATGATCATTATTTAGGTCAATAATATGATCATTATTTAGGTCAATAATATGATCATTATTTAGCTCAATAATATGATCATTATTTAGGTCAATAATATGATCATTAATAAGGTCAATAATGTGATCATTATTTAGGTCAATAATATGATAATTATATAGCTCAATAATATGATTATTATTTAGGTCAATAATATGATCATTATTTAGGTCATTAATATGATAGTTATTTAGGTCAATAATATGATCATTATTTCTGTGTATTGGTCAGCAGTAATCTGTTATTAGCAGATAAAGATCATCCCTGTCTAATCTACCTTATGTAAGTACACCATTTTAAAAGGCGCGACACAAGTACAAGTGTCTAGTATTTACTTATTATATACATAGGCTAGAAGTGGGAGACAAAATGAATTTAAATAATTTATTCTAAACAAATTAAAATAAGAATCATACCATGTTAAATATGAAATTATAATTCTATAAATGGTAATAAATGTTTTTTACCTTCAACTGTTGTTAATTTGTGCGATTATTTAACTTACCTATAATTTTTCACGCAATTTATGGCAATTTATAGATCTTTGATTTTAGCTTGAACAAATTCTTCCTTTTAAAAGGAAAAATGTCTACAGATGGAAATGAAGTGTAGGTATGTATTAAAGGTAGTCTTTCTTCATAGTTTAATATATATATATATATATATATATATATATATATATATATATATATATATATATATATATATATATATATATATATATATATATATATATATATATTGAATGGAAACAAACATGTCATATAGTCTCAGTGTATAATATGTACGTGAGCTACGGACAAGTTACAGCACATGGTGCCAGCGATGGAGTGGAAACAAACACAGTGGCCCAAATTGAATGCTATTTATTTTTATAAATGGCGTTATAATAAATCGCTTAAATCAAATTCGCTTATAGCCTGCTTCAAACGTATATGACATTTTTAAATGGAGGTACATGAAATCAAGTCACAATCAGTACTTTTAGTTTAGAACCCTCTAATGTAGTCATAGAATATTTTGACAGCATTTTGTTTTTCTCTCTTATTGGTGTGGTGATTCAGATGTAGATTTAAGCATTCTTGCTATACATTTAAAGTTAATTGTTTATTCTTTAGAATACTAGATTACGGTTTGGTTGCTTGCGTATACTTCGTGACAGTGCACAGTAAGTAATAAGGCATTGTTGATGATCTAAAAGTGAAATCTGTGATCCGTTGCACATTTGTTTACTGTTCAGCCTTTCAACAATAAATGCCGGATAACCTATGACAAGAACTTCACCGTGAAGTCATCTTTGAAGATATTTTAGATTAACATATGATTTATCGTGATTTATTACACAGTAAAAAGTTCAATACAGAGAAACAAATGTAGAGACTAAACAGAGGAATCCATTGTAATTTGAGTCCATATGAAGCCTGTCGATGGCTAGGCAGCTCAGTCGAGGTAAGTCTCAATATTATGCTACACCATTATGGTCACATAACAATTCCTCCTGGAGTTAACTGGTGGCAGATCCAGCAGCTTTAGCTTTATATAAGTGACAAGTATATGATTTAGAATTATTATAGTCTCAAGTTTACGCTATGAAAACGCATTTTGATCGACAGAGTTTACTTAATAATCTTCAGTGCAGACATCTCCCCACGCACAGAATAGGATGAACATTAAAAGTATGACGCCATGAAACCTATGTACTCTTGCTGACAGCACGTGTTGTTATTTTGCTTTTTATTGAAACTGAGCTAAATATTATTAAGTGTGAGGTTTTGCATTAACAAAAATCAATCACCCATGTAACTCATTCGTATCAAGCTGCTTAATGCATTGATTGTATCAGAAATAATCTTGGACTGATCTATTCCTACCTTAGCATCCAGGGATTTTTCAATTGCGAATGTTATTGTCAGAAGTAATCTTCCAGTTTGCGTAAGTTATAAACATCGCTCTAATTTAATGCCTGCACAGACTATGACATCACCACAATGTGGCATATCTTTGTTATAAGATTGAAACAATTTTGGAATGTTCTTCCCAGACGTTCAAGCCGATAATTAATTTTGGATTTCTCCAAAGTTTGTGCTTTCTCCAGAGTATTCAATTCCTATGACATATGACTTTCTTTCTTATTGACTGCCACACTATTGGGATTCAACCGCCTTCCATTTTGTCAGCATTGTTTGGGGAAAATTATCTTTTTAAATAATAAGGCCTCGCAAGAAATTCGTTTCAAATGTGTTCAAATGTTTTTAACTGACTTATCTGAGTGGACCTACAGATAGAATGAGTGATGTAATATTAGAAGGTATTTGACTGATTGTGTTCTAAGAATAGTATTGGTTTAGCTTGAACCATAACGAAAACATTTAATTAATATATTTGGTTACATCAGCGTTATATTTGTCTGCTTCTCTAGTTCCGATATCTTGAAGCATTTAACATCAAGTTTAAAACTGTTTTGTTGTACGTGTGATAAATGTGTTTGTATATATTTAGAAGTTAGAGAAAAGCATATTATCACTTGTGCAAACGGTACCTTAATTTCTCATCTGGGACTCGGGCTCAGCTACCGTGGGTGTGTAATAAAGCTTGCCAGAAGCTTCTTGTGGGCCTGTAGTTCATTCCCGAGTTTTCCGGTTTCTTCCTCCACCAGTTATATTGGCTGCCATATATAGCCTAGCATGTGATGAAAAGTGGGGTAACACCCCACAACAACAACAACAAAATCTGGGATTGATAATGCAGATACTCATTTCTTGTCATTATTGTAGGTGAAGTATTTATTTTAGCTTCGCCTATTATGCATGAATGAATAGATTAGTCAGTGAATAAATACAAAATAAAATCGAGATGAATTGTCATTTTCTGCTTGCTCCAAGATCATTTTGTAAAAGTAAGTGTTAACATTCTTTATGTAATGTCTCCTTAACAGTCTAATAAAACCCAAGGAGTTTTGAATCATGCTCAAACTACATTTACGATTTACTCAATCTGCATTGTATGCAGCAGTCCAAAAATCTTTTAAATCCGTCGGGAAGATAAGAAAGATTTTTTTTTGTTTTTAAATCTCTGCAAAATGTCACAATTTTCATTCAAATCTAACTTGCTTTAGCTCGTGTGCAAAACAAATCAAAACAGTCAATCAAGACTATCAAAAGTAAATAATAATAATTTTGAAACCATATTCTATTATCAATGTTGCACGCAGAACAATGAAAACACTAAATACTGGTACATGCATATATTGATGATATATGGGAATCTGAAACAAATCTCTTAATTAAATAGCATCCTAAAAGATTGCATAAAGAACAATCTCTTATAGGCAGCTTACTCAACCAATAATTTTGGATAGTTACGGTACATGCAATAGAAATAGCACAACAAGATGGTGTGCATTTGCTGCTCTTTACTTTCTTTAAATATTTATCTCAAAGTCATTACCATAATTATGAATATAATATTAAACGGTAGCATACCCCACGTCTCCATAGAAAAAATGACTAGAAGCAATATTTTCAGGCACAAAAGAAACACTAACAATCTTTAGGCAACTTTTACCTCTCCACATCTTGTCAACAACTATCAAACTTTCGGTGCCCCCCTCCCTAATAAAATTATGTCTAATTGGTTAGCCTTTCCCACTTTCCTTTACAAACTAACAATATTTGATACGGCTGACTTTTATGCTAAATATTGAATTATGGAAATTAAAAAGTCTCCCATAATTATTAATACATTTTTATACTTGTTTTGCAGATTCTAAATTGACTATAACAATTCGAATTCATGAAAAATAGAGACTATATAATCCTATTTTCCTATCTTTTGAGATATATAATTTATTGTAAAAATAACATTTTTGACGTCAATTTATCTTAAACTCCCCATTACCATGCCAAAAAAATGTCAAATGTCTTTAAACTCTTCCTTATTATGTTGACATAAATAATGGGCGACCCCATTTGTTATAACACAATATCCAAAACAAAACCCGAAAGAAAGAGTGAGCACAAGAACATCATGAAATTCCTCCAATTCCAATGAATGCTACGTAATAGAAAGCGCACGAATTCATATATCTTGGAGCTCCTCAACGCTTAAATAAATATTTGAAGATAAACTACCAGAGTATAACATTTAATCAATGGGTGGTTTAATATGTAGTAATTTTTGATAATTCATCCTGATTTGAGATGATACAGGCCAATATAGTGATATGATTCTGTAAAGTGTGATTTTGATGTAAACGAAGACGCTACTTAAATTTCGGGAGAGGTCATACAATCCAATTTGAATTTCACCAGTAAGCGTAATTGCTCTAAAGCAACGCAATTCTATTTGCCATTTTTTTACTGCTAGTATTCAAAATTGACAAAACATGCTTCTTTCATTTCGAACTTATTGAAGTACATTGAATTACTTAAGAAACTGCCCCGACTCGTGATTAATGAATTGACATCTTACCATGAAATTTAATCGAAAAGGCCTCTGAATCTGATAAGCAAAGTTTGACTGTCGAGCCAGAGGATAACGGATGCTGTTTAATAATCATATCACTTATAAATAAGTATTTAGCTATCGTTCTGTGTTGGCTGAAAGACCCAAGCAGTTGATATTGATTATCCACCAAAATCTATACATAAAGCTAGGACCGTTCCGACAGATCTCTGGGACATTCCATCGGCCAACACGAGTTTACTCTTAACCTCCGACGTTCCATCTGATCCCAGAGCACGGCCGTCAATACTTTTGACAGAACATGTCGATTGTACTTCCCAGAGCACGGCAGTCAATCATTTTGACATAACATGTCAATTGTACTTCAGCGTGTGCTTGAATATACTGGAATAAGAGAGTTTCTTTTGACAACTTACTTCGAATTATAACCGATTGGACAAAACACTTGAAGACCGACACCAAAAAGAGTGCATAATTGAAAAGGCAAATGTGACTAAATACTAACTCGTCGTATCATCGTAACCGGATTGGAATTTGAGACGCTTATACTATTTTGTATCGGAAATAATTGCATGTAAGCAATATCGAAAAAATATAAGGTTTGATGGTGATTTTACCAACGGGTTTGACGTTTCTGTCACCACGAAGGAAAATATTCATAAACATGTTTTGGAGTTTACTTATGAGATTATCACTGTTTTCCTTTCATACTGTAACGCCATAGGTTGTATGCATGAAGACATTCGTATATATATAATAATTAAAAACCTAAATTAAACAAGATGAGCTCAGTTTTTCTCATCAATATTTGTATCAATATTCTTATACAAACATGTGTCAACGAATGCAGGATGCTTACCCGACAAATGAGTACTCGGACCATCAAAACACGATATGGAAACGTAAGAGGAGCTCTCGCAGAATTCTCAAACCCCAAATTGAAGCCTGTGGAGGCTTACAAAGGTCTTCAGTATGGTACTACTAATGATGGACGAATGAGATTTATGCCCCCTATTAGTCCACTTGAAAAGTGGAAATATACGCGATTAGCGTTTTCAATGCGCCCCGTGTGCCCTCAGAAGGTTACGAACGATACGGATCTCTCAAGAGTTTTGACAATGTCTTCTATGAAACGACTACAGAAGATTGCTCCCTTCACTCTTTCTCAAATGGAGGATTGCTTAACACTTAATATATACGTCCCCATTCCAGGTAAGTTTACATTTTAATTCCTCTGTTTATTTTGAAAATCACAACAGGATTTTGTTGTCCATTGCTTATCACAGCATGATAATATCCAAGCATTGCAGGTAGTCCATGGATTATCACACTAGAGTAACAAAACTTTGCTGGTAGTTCATTGTTTATCACAGCAAAGCAACAAAGTTTTGCTGGTAGTCCGTTTTTCTATAACAATATATAAACAGAGCATTGCTTGTCTTTTATTGTTTTTGCATGACTCAGATAGATGTTTATATTACAGAATATATTCTCTTGATTTTGCTAACCTGAATGAAATTTTCTTTCCTGCAAAAATCCAAGTAATTTTAACAACCAGTTATTTTTTCGCGCCTCTTTTTTGTTAAAAAATATTCCTGTACTGTCTGTCTGTCTTTCTCTGTCTCTCTCTCTCTGTCTCTCTCTCTCTGTATATACATATATATATATATATATATATATATATATATATATATATATATATATATATATATATATATATATATATATATATAGTACCATTTGGCATATTATCAAAGAACATACGGGCAGTGCTATCATGTTTTAATTTTCCTGACATAAAATGCATAGGTTAAAGCCGGAATAGCTTATATACTTGTTAATACTTCTACTAGATCAGGTGAAGTTTTCAATTATATCTGCAATTGCTTCAAGGATCTATGAGCAATCAGACCATAGACGCTTCTAACAAAAGGTAATGTCGAAATTTGTCACCTCACAAATGTCTAAATTATTTTTATTTCATGTCTTGCAATCGGTCGGCTGATTTCTCTTTTGTCTTTGTTTGCATAAATAGTCAAGTGCATTTAATAAGCGAATACAAAAGGGATTGAAGTACAATACATCCGAAGACAAGCAAAGTTACTGCACTAACCAATCACTCCAATGTATCATAGAGCGAATCTTTCAGGAAGGAATGATATCACGTCTTTATGTCGTTTTGCGTTATCTGCACTTTTAATGATAAATCGATACAATCATTAAATTTAGGATTGTTGACTTTTTATTTTTATTCAATATTGGCAATAAATGTTTATGGGAGATCAAATATGATTATTACATCGACAAAGGTTAAAAGACTAAACCTAAAGAAATTGATATAAGCCCCGAACATTACTTGAGAAGATTTATGATTTTGCAACAGATCGTGAGTGTTGGTTGATTTAATTTATCTGACAAATAATTATAGGAAGAAATTATCGAATGTTAGACTTTGTTGAGCGAACCATTTAGTTAAAGCATGTGCAACTGCAAAACCGATTTTTTTTGTTCCCTTCCTCTATGTAAATTCCAAATATCTTAATGTATGCTTGTCTTGAATGGAATCTTACATACAGTATGTTTTACATGTTTCTCAAAACGTATCTCATTATTAACAAATGTTTTATAATTATCATTGCTGGGGTCTCTTTAAGTTCAGATACTGATAGAATAAAATTTTCCATTTGATGATGTTACATACCTAATAAAGATTAATCATTTCAAAGTCTTGGTGTGACATTAGACAACCAAAAACCCCGAAACATTTACTTTCAAAATGTGAATGTCTTGATCAGTAAACAAAACCTACAACAGTAACAACAACATTAGCTACTACTACTACTACTACTACTACTACTACTACTACTACTACTACTACTACTACTACTACTACCAATAACAACAACAAAATCATTGAAAATTCGGAATATAAAACGACAAACAAACATTATTGATAACATGCATGTCACCACCTTTTTCCCTTGTTTTCGCATAATACGCATTACATAAAGGTCTTTCAAAGATGATACTACATACGGATGACATATTTGTATGACCTAGTTTATTTTAACAGAACGCATCTAGAGATTGCTTTTTCCTTGGAGAAAGTCTGGTTGAAATATACAGAATTCATATCTGCAGTCGCAAAGCGTTTATGTCCCTTGCCATTTATATTGGATATCATTAATAATTTGAAAATGAAATTAGTGGAGGATAAATAGGTTGGTAATATTTTTAACAACTTGTCTTTAACGGATTAAAAAAATAATTTATCTTGACGACGAAGATTCTTCGGTATTAAATTCGTTGCGTTCGATTTTGTTCTGTCAGGGGCTCCTACATCGACGTCTATATGTATTTCACAGGGAACAGTGTTACATGCAAAGTTTTCACATGATATATGATTCATATTAATTTGATTTCATCATGTTTATTGCTTATCTTCAATTAAGTATAATTAACGTTAATGAGTAGAATAATGGTTTTTAACACATGGGTTGCGATCCAAAACTGACTCGTCATACTGTTTTGAGAGTTGCTTAGATCAACTTTAGTAATTTGCAAAGTTTCTAATCAAGTGGTGATTGATGCTAACTTCGTCGTGAGGCTAACACATATAAACCTAATACTGGTTACTGTCCACAATTGATAAAAACCACTGGACTAGAAGCTCAATAGTCATTTAGAATCCGCGGAGTAATACTTTGATATGGCACTGACAATTAACATGCATTTGAGTATCAGGAAAATGAGTGCCTTTTATAAATTAAATTAATTTATCTTTTTGGCTTCAGCGGAAGCTTGTTATTGTCTGAGTGAAAATAATATTATATTATATGAGAAAGTAACTATCAATTTGTACCCTCTTACTGTTTAAGTATTCTAGCAAACGCTCCTGTGAGACTTTGGAAAATAATTTTACAAGTATATAGGAAATTGTCTTTTTACGTAAAGTTGGCGATAGTTTTATTCTAGTGGTTTTGCGTATTTATTACCGGTGCTCTATGATTTATTCTTATATTTCCATCCTGTTATTTCATACTAAAGAAATTAATACAGACAGATGATTACATTTGCAATTGTACATAATACTGACACTTTTTCCCATCAGACAATATTTGATATCAATAAACCTAGCTTCCTTTCTTTTTTAAATAGTGTAAAATAATAACTCTCTTTCAATAGTATGTATGACCAGGAAATTATTTACTTGTGCACTGAACTCTTCTATTGTGGCGCTGTTTTCATCGTCTTGGGTCAGACACTGGAGTAGTCTTCTCCTCTTGTATCCTCTTTGGTTAAATTAAAATCAAATCTCCATCACAGTGTGACCTTAATCAGACTGGTTTCATCTCCAAACAAGCCATTTCCTAAAGCCTTTTGGCATGTACAGGTAGATATCGCATACACCATGGTAAATGTATGTCCATAAATGCATATAATTTGAAATGTTATAAACTTAAACGTAATATATCTGTTACAAGTCATAACCTTCTTAAATTGTATCCGTTTGTCATTATCCGTATTCTGTTCTTGTGCTTTTGAAAAAAAAATTATTGCGGGTAAAAGGAAGGCAAAAGTTCTATACCGACTTTTGCTTATCAGTGTACAAATCATGAAAGTAATAATTAATAAAAATAGTTAAAAGAACAAGTCATTGATGCAGATTTTATTTTTTTACGGTTATGGGTGATTACGGAGTACATTTTATGAATTGCATATGAAAAGTAAAGAACGTTATGATATGGACACAAGCATGCCATTACCTATTTTCTATGCTTCCTAATATCTTTATGTTTACTGATATATATTTATTGATTCTTATTTTTTTACTGGTCAACTTGTTGAGTGAGATGCAGATAAAATGACAACATAGTGATATAACGAGACTAATTATCTTCAGGTTGAATAGAAAACATGCAAGCACGTGGCAAAGACTTTTCGACTATGTTTATATTGGGTGCTTTCTCGAGAAGGGACTCCAATTTTAAAATGTATACTTCAGATTTCATAGCTTAAATATTAAGGAGTAGTTGGTATTTTGTATCGGAAGTTTCAATAGAGGAGAACTTTCAAACTTTCCGAATAATTGCTTATATATTTTATAGTCCGGCTCATGTAGACTACATCCATAAGAAATACGCAATTTCGGATAGTAAATATAGGTTGTGGGAGGCTCTCGAGGCACAATGAGAACTTTAAAGTCATAAATTCTTCATGTATGCTTTTATTCTTCTAACATTTCAGATACCATTGTAATTTTGTAATGTCACTATAGATTGTAAACTGTTAATTTGTAAAGGTACAATTATCAATATTATAAAGTTATAATCGAGGGCCAAATCGTTGGCTGCAAGAACAGGAGACAGAAAAAAAAATTGTAGACTTTTTTCCAAACTCATAAAGGAAGGAGCACATATAACAAAATAACATGCAAGGACCGGGGTCGCATTGAGAAATCCATCGCGAATAACAAGGACATTTTCGGAAAATACCGCGAAACGTACAACAGTATATTAAGAACCAAAAAATTTATTTTCTGTGGCAGGGATATTGACTTTTTTTCCATAAAATTTTGAGTTTTAAAATACCTGAGAAATACTGAACTACAAGTAAGGATATATTTGGTTATAGCGCCCCGTTTAAGTAACTCTAGGTTTTCCGTGATTACTTGTTTGATTATTGGAATTCGGTGCAATGGGACATATTCCTTAGCCCGAAATAATTAGCCAATTACTAGGAGCAAACGTCGTGGAGAGAAAGTGTTAGTGAGTTTCCATGACGCCATGGCTAATGAGTAGTAAATTGCGATTTGAACCGCATGACTGTCCCTGGAATAATGAAGTTGTGACTGCAGAGGCAATACTTACGGTAGGAAACTGGTAAATTACATAACTGAATAAACAAGAAGGACTCGGTAAATACAGTTTATGTAACAATAGTTGCAAATATGATCTAGTTTTACTGGCGTGATATGCCTTGTAACCTCAAATTGACTGGCCTAAGGTGGTGTAGTTGTAATAGTTTCCTGTGTTAGGGATAGTTGTAGAATTTCAACGGTGAGAACTACTGACGGTACGGAAAGTGAAGAAGAGAAACAATGCATAAGTGCGGTTGATAGATATTTGGCAAGTTATGAATAATGTGGTCTTGAAAACTATCATTTCTGCCCACTATTATCAAGATTATACTACAGATTCCAGGGATAGCACAGTCTGTTCTGTCTGGTATATATTTATAATTATTTATAATAGAAAAATCCTATATACCTTGATTTCTTCCATAGGAATCTGTAAAGACTGTGTATATATATGAGAATTAATTACTAGGTCGTCAAGCTACGCACGAGCTTATACAATACCGATTCAGTGCCATCATTTTTTTGATGATGCGTGCTTAGTCGTGACGGTATATGGGTTGGTGCGTGCAGGCAAGGCGATGGATGCAATTTACTCGCAAACCTGGGTTCGAAACTCGGTAGAGTACGAATTTAATTTCTCTAACCTGTATGCTAATATTGTTTGTAATAAACCACACACACACACACACACACACACACACATATATATATATATATATATATATATATATATATATATATATATATATATATATATAGTTGTATAATGTCTCGTTTGAAAATTGTAAATAAGGTGGGGGATGATTAAGTTTACACTACAGCTGACTCCTTGTAAACAAAACAACACTTACCCCGCAACAAAAACTCCATTGTGTTGACATTATATAGCTAATTGTTAAAACAATAAGCGTTGTTATAGTCTACAATTGACCAGCTCAATTATTTATATAATTGACAGGGATACTTATAGTGGGATGATAACATTCACGCAATGATAATTAGAGAAACAGCTAATAAACATAAAACACACTGACTCATGAAAGAATAAAATATTTGGTCGACTAGAGAAAGTATTACAATTAAAAAAAAAACCAAAACAACAGCTCTCCTGAAAATCCTATGACAGTTAGTGGTCTTGCAAAAAAGAACACATGTACTTAACATATTAACACATTCTAGTAAATAAGTAAAACAATTAATTTTTTCGCTTCTTTATTTCTACTGTATCCCAAAGTTTGATGTGGTCCGATTACTTTTCGCAACATTCCATTCTGCTGACATATGTTAAAATGTCATTAAAGGCACAAACAAATATTATATTTGCAATATTCGAAATTAATTTGTGACAAATAATTCTTTCTTTCTAAAAAAACGTTTTTACAATTATTTTGTTATAAAAAATGAATTATTATTTTTCAATATTAAATTCATAAGAAGATTTTTCGGGAATTTTTGTGAATTTCTTCTGACGGAAAACGACCGACAAATTAAATATTAATTGATATATTAAAAATATGTCTTTGTCACTGAAAAACCTATAGCAATATCTTGTTTTTTCCTTGATAACTGAAGGACAGCAGCAAGGAAATAGACGGATATCATAACATTCTTACTTTCGGAATGGCCCAGCAAATAGCACTTTATTAATAAAATATCTGCCAGGTTTGTTACAAATAATTCTTTTCACCGATTTAAAAATTAATTGACCCTGCTATCGATATCAATTAATATGATACACGAAATAGATTTGAAAAACTATATGATTTAAATAATTTACTAAGACTGAGCAAGTCAGAAAGTGTTAAATTGTTAGCTAAAATTCGAATTTCACTACAAAGAGAATTTGTGTTAAGGAAACGTCTTGCAAAGGAATCTTGCAAAATAAAAAATATAGTCACTTAACTTCTTGAAACGAATTGACCAAAGGAGGTGCTCCTCGTAGTATGTGGACATGCACCCGTTTGAAAACCGTATCGGTGAAAAACACTTTCGTTTTGAAACGTGTCTGAAACCATAATGGTTTACGAAGTGCAAGTCGTGTCCGCAGCAGTCATCATACAGTAAGAACGACGTGCATTTCGTGCAGTGAAGTAAAAATTGGACAAATATGATGAGACAACAAAAATAAAGCAGGAACAATGCTGAGCAAACAAACTTGACCCATAACAAAACCATCTCCACGACAATTGCGTAGGCACCTGTATTTCTTATTTTCGACCACCTACGTACCTGTTTGTTTTCTTCCAAAATTCAGAGTTTCTCAGAATGTTTGAGATCAAATTTTTACACATAAATGAGGCCTTCCGGCCACTATTCTGGCTAACATGGCGTACCATATAAGTCAACTGCCAAGGCATTCGCCGACACAGGGATCCTAGACGTTGTTTAGTTTGATGATTAGGTTCAGATCTGCCTTTCATCCGTTGCGAATGCTATACTAGTACCTAGTCATGTTGGTTACGCAAAGGATATATACAGTTTATGGGGCATCGGAAGATTTCGGTTGGTCGTCGACGTCAAACCTTGTACATAGCTCGAAGTAGTTGTGGTGCGGTGGATGCTTCTTGCAGGAATACTTTCTTAAGAGCAGTTCTGGCAAATTTTCAAGGTTGGCAGCGACGTTACCGCCTTATTTAAGCTTTTTGTCTTATTGTACCGACTAGGAGAGTTAGTCACGACGATGTGGCATCTTTGTTCCCTTATACCTCACAAATGTCTTGTATGGGGTCTTTCTCCTTGGTGAGTAGCATTTCATGGCTGCATACAGACCCAGGCTTCTGTCTAGATGAAAGCGAATATGCGTATGGTACTAGCGGACGAGCATGGTAACGTTATTAGTGTGGAACCATTGGCGTTTATCTTCTACTTTTGTAGGGGTGTAATTAAGGCCATCTTCAGTACCAAGCATATCAATATCGTAAAACTCCAATTATTACTCCATGTTGCACATCGATATCGCAGCTAGCAGCATGGTCACGAATCTATACGATTGGATTAAGGCCTTATGGCTGTCGTTGGGGAAGGAGACCAGCCTGTACAAAGTTATCATCGGTTTTAATAGGATTTCTGGTTCATCAGACTTCAACAACTCACACCCATTAATGCACAATCAATAACCTGTTCTGATGGGAAATCATCGCCTATCAGGGTACCATCGCGGATTGGTTCCGAGCTACTGAGCGTGGATCATACTCATAGCCAAATATTGAGCAACATTAAAAGTGATCAAAATGTGGACTCGAGCCTCCAGATTAGCAAGAAAGACACCACCGGCCTCTATCCAATATTGTTTAAACAGAGAACAAATCGACTTGGTTAAAAAGTCTTTTGTAGACATGAGCTTCAAGGTCTGGGTTGCGAGGGATGCAGAGCCATCGCCGTCATCCTCCCATGATAAACGTTCTGCTCGAGAGCGCAGGGTAGGAGAATAAAGGATATTGAAGCTTCCGTACGAAACACCATTTAAACGACAATCCACATACGTTTGCAATGTTTTTACCTGAGGACGCGTGTCATAAAGATAACACATTGCCACGCAAGAATCAACTAATGCCCTACTCTAAATGCCAGCTCGAAAAGATTGCAAACTTCATCAGGCAGTCCTCCTGGGTAACTTTGTATCTTTGCCGAATAAAAGAACGTGATACACGGTCACTGCTGATGACCTTTTCCACGCTCCAGATTACATGAAAACACCAAAGAGTCGGTTTTAGCCACCAGTCTACAGAAGTCTTGAAGGCACTTGAGTGCAACTAGACGCCAGACACATTGTCTAATACGGCGTATATTATCCAAGAACGGGAACGGAAGCCAGGCCACATTTTTTTGGTATGGTTTAAACTAGTCGCCTTTACAAACAATGCCTGTGGACATATTAGTAAGCACGGCCTCATCGAATTATTAGAGTGGAGGTATTCCCACGGAATTTCTCACACAAAATTAAACCAAGATCGACCTTGCATTGGTGGTTTTCGCTTGCCAATGTTACTGTAATAGTAACACAGTGATCAGTTGCAAGAGGGTATCGCCGATTACCTTTCCACTGGAGTTTTTAACACTCTGCGTTACTATTATCCATGTCAGAGACACCAAAGAACACGTTTTGTTCGAACAACGCACTACTCTACATTACTGTGATTTGCTGAAGAAATACTCAATCGGTAGGCCAGCGATAAGATGCAATTGTTCTTCTGACTAGTATTTATGGGATGTTGACATTTCGTTAATAGTATTACTTTTGTCCTATAAATACAATTAATAAACTAGCAAAAAGAAAGATTTCTCGATATGATGATCTCGGGTATATTGACGATTTCTTTGATATCATTACTTTCATCGCTATAAATTCAACCAAGGTAAAGATATATGTTCACAAAACAAATACTGTTAGCAATCATGAACGTATAAATTTGACAGAGGAATTATAACTCATGCCTGTAGTACATCTACGCCCATATAATGATATTTTCCAGAGCGTAACCAGTACCAATCTCAGTTTTCAACCAAGCCATTGACGCAACCCAAATGGCACGGTCGTGTTCACCGGTGCTACGAGAGATCTTAAAAGTCCGCGAGTGGACATCTCTTCGCTCCTCACCAAACAATCAATCTCTTAACAAATTAAAAGCTCCATCTCCAAAAGAAAGTTCTCTTTTGCCTTAACTGAATGCCAACAGACTGTCAAGTGTCTATATGTTCAGAAAGTCAATGACCTAAACAACTAATGTAAAGAAAGCAACATTTTCAGTAGGGTTCAAGAGGTCCTTGCATAGCGATATCAAGGTCTACCGTCAGGAAGAAAACGCGAAGTCAGTCACAAAGCACTTGCCTTCCAACATTAAGCACGAACAGTTGAATACAGTTATTGCATTTGAACCTGTCAAGCAAAGCGTATTGATAGAAACAAGTCCAACCAATTCTACAAATTTCTAACAATTCGAGCCAATTATTCTGAAGAATATAGAAATTAAAAGTAAATATTTGTGTGATTTAGTAGTACATCACCTGGCCGAAGAAGCTGAGAATTTGTATTGGATATTGTGCCCATTGTAAATCGATTGATTTTTTAAAAAATGGTTCTATGACAAAATGAATAAGACACAATACGAAAATAAAATCAACAATACCTTGCGAAGAATGACATTGTTATGCTTTCTGAACTTTATCTTTGAAAATTAAGATTTTGTCTTAAGTACTGTTTAAGTTATTGTAGTTATCGATTCTGAAGACTGTCTCTTTAATTAATTTAACAGATCCTTTTGCATAAAAATGTGCAACCTACGCGAATCATGTACTTGATTATTTCGGCTTCTTTAAAAAAAGCAATTTCGTTATATTTCATTAATAGCAGAAAACTCGGCTCAATATGAATACTTGGGGAACGCACGTGCAACGGATCTTACAGTGCTACGACCCTATAGTTACATTATATGGGTGTTAAGATTTGAAATTTTCTACTTCATTTCTCTTTTAATTTTATATCATTAAATATAATTTTTATTATGATGATGATGATTATGTTTGCATGGGTGTGATATTTTATTAGAAACACCGTGTTACTTAAAACGTCAATGCAACTCTTGCAAACAAGTTTTTCTCATGAAGATTTTGTCGTTGCATGTAAATAGTCTGGAAACACTATGTAAATGATTGACTGTGCCCACGTCATTACTTATTTAAGATTTTGTAATACACAGATCTGATTTCAAAATCACTTGTGTCCTATGTTCGTGTCTACATGGTGTGACGTATTAGTTCGGTCTGTATGCTCAGTTATCTGAAAGAAATATATTGTTTCCTAGTCAGTCAGTCGTGGTCAGAAGTTGAGAGTTACATCATAACATCTTATAAAGTGTTTACAATTTATTTCTGTGCTGGAAGAGTTGTTCGTTCGTACGTATGAGGAAAATCATGTATATTGTTAGCAGTGGTAGATGTACTTCATTTACTTTCTAAATAATAATTTACTTCTTTGGAGAAAAACACTACTGGCTTTGGACAAAGACATTTACATAAATTATTTCTAAATTGGAACAGAACAATAGAAATTGTGATTCACAGTGAAAAGTTTGGATATTTTGTGTTAACCTTTGTCTGACATTTTCATCCGCCATTTTGAAACGGAGCTGAAATTCAGATATAATTTTAGAACTTTATTCATAGGGTTTATGCGTATTCACAACTTTAGAACAAATTATTGGATCTTCTTCGTACATCGTAAGTCTTGTTACATATCTTTCCCTTTTCTCACTGTTTTCTAGGGAAATAAATTATGTTTGGTAATATTTGCAAAGCTCGTTGTTGTCACTCTTTCTTTGTGTTACTTTGAACGAGCAGATACGTAACAGGAGTTAGAAAGTCTACCATTATTTCAAGCAAACTACTTGCTGATTGAATAATATTAAGAAAAGATGCAGTAATTCAATGTCTTTAATGCTATGATATTTAAGTGCATGTGAAACATGAAGTGGTTAACAGGATCTAGGGCTTTCTTCAGATGAACACCAATTATTCTTACCAACATGCCATTCTTGAATGTGTTAAAGTCATGTTTTTAATAAAAAAAGACCCGATTTAACTGAATACCCTTATTTTTACTCCAGGTTGAATGAGTAGAAGTGATCATTATTTAAGAAATGAAGCGAAAGCTTGGAATGAAAAAGTACCTGGATCAAAGTTGTTACCCTTTTCAAATAGCTATATATATATATATATATATATATATATATATATATATATATATATATATATATATATATATATATATATATATACATATATAAATGTATATGAATATATATATATATATATATATATATATATATATATATTTATATATATATATATATATATATATATATATATATATATATAAATATATATGAATAAATCTATATAAATATATATATATAAATATATATATATATATATATATATATATATATATATATATATATATACGTTAGAGAATTATGATTCGCTAATCTGTATGACAGTGTTATTTGTATTAAATTATTAAATTCTGCCTATTATTATCACTCATTCTTCTATAGAATCCACGTTCTGTTTGGTATATATTTATAAGTCTTTGTAATAAAAATCTTACATACCTTGATTTCTTTAAAAGGAATCTGGAACGAATTTGCACGAATATGAGAATTAATCACTTGGTCGTGTAGCGAATGTGTCTGCTAAAACGAGTTCATATAACATGGATTCAGTGACATCATTTTTGGTGATGCGTGCTTAGTCGTGACGGGATATGAGCTGATGTGTGCAGGAAGACGATGGGTGCCATTTACTCTCGGACATGAGCTCGAATCTCCGTAGAGTATGAATTATAATTCTCTCACCTGAATGATAGTATTATGTGCAATAAATTATTTATATATGGCATTTTATCGTATAAAAGTATTAATATCCATGCAGTAGATTTAAACTTGAATCTGCCTTACTACTGTCAAAGTTACAAAAGAGAGATCAATGCAGGAATGGGAGAATTGTACTATTCATTTGCCTTTCCTATATGTAAACAAATAAAGATGGGATAGATTTAGGAATATTGTTTAAACCAAGAATTAAACCATTACTATGCCTGACATTTCATATATTATTGAGACCGTTTAAATCAAAAACATTTTCAACCATCATCGCCATTTAGAACAGAATCAGCATTACTTTTTTTACGTGAGCATAGTATACTCTCCCCAAGTTGAACACCATTCCATTGTTGTTTAAAATGTCTAAGTAGAAAACAAATAAATACTATGTTTACCCGTCTTTTTTCTCCAAATATTTCTTATATAAACAAAGGATAATACGAGTGAAACATCTAATTCTTTGAATTTTAAAGTAATATGTCCATACAACTTTATCGTGAAGACCCATAAGTCATTCCAATACAGTATCCTTTTGTATTAGGGAATTCAACACCTTGATCTCCAAGGAAGTTCTTGGACTGGTGCATGTGATGGAAAGCATACGGTTTGTTTTTCAATATAAATTTATTAAAAGACTCACTAAGCCATGTTTACAAAGATTCGAGTACGTCAATGATGATTTATTCAAATAAATGACAACTTTCATCAAAATGAATTGGAATTTGACCTCAACCAGTATTGATATGTGCAGCTGCAATCCTTTTAATATTATGTGAGATTTCAATGCTTCTTTAAAATTCTGTGGTGTTTTTAACAGACAAATGTAGTGAGCGGGCATAACTCCACAAGTGACTACAAGATTTTCCAGATATAATTATGTTGGTAATTTGTATTGTTATACAATTATTGCTTGAGAAATTGTTGTTTTTTGTGGGGCTTAACGCCATTTTTCAGCACTCGATAGGCTATACATGGCGGCCAGTATTAATTGTGGAGGAAGAAACCAGGAAATAACCGGAAAGAACCACCGACCAAAGAGTAGCTACTGGCAAGGTTTCTCACATATGCACATTAGCCTAAACCTAGACACAAACCCACGCAAACAGAGGTGAGATGCAAAAATCTGTAACGGACAGCGCTTTAAACCACTCGGTCACTCGGGGATGCTTAATAAATAAATAAGTAAATAAATAAATAAATAAATACATTCCAAATTATCTATTAAAATGTTATTTTATTATAACTGAATGCAATTTTAGAATATCAAATTAAGTTTGACTTTATTTTAGATTTAAGGAGTATTTTCAACAATACATATATTTATTCATTTTTTTTATTATCTCTCTATGCATCTAGTTTATTAAAGGCAGATTCCCTGCCCCCAATTTTCTTCAATATTTTCAAAGCACAGTTCTTACTTGTGAAATAAATACGTATCAAGGCAGCTCTGTACAACATTTAAAATATGTCTTAGGGATATAAATACACTTGTAATTTCAGCTTGTTTATAGTATCCTTTTTACTTTCATGTTTAAAAGTACATATTTTGCTACCATCTGACACCTGCAATGGGCCTTAATATTTTTCATGCAACAAAAGTTCATTTATTTGTGATACTGTTAACGACACATTGGGTAAGGAAATCTTGTGCTCAAACTTTGAGTACAGTTTATAGACTGAATTATTTTGGTGTGAAACTATCATCCACGACTAAATTCTGTATTTTATGCCCGTTTCCCTGATAACATTTGAGCTCTGAAGCAATATTTCAATGCCATTGAAAGATGAATCATTTGTTTTAATTCAACATATCATCAAAATAAACTCATTACTGATATCCTTCGATACATCTATTGAAACTGTCACAAATCTGGTAAAACTATTTGATGGTAGGTGTTGTTATGCAGGTACTGGAAAATCAACAATTAGAGTAACTTACACAATAATGCACTTGTTATTAATTTATTATTGCTTCATATTATATTTTGAAATCAATTTATGAAACTAAAAGATGTCTCACCTCTGTGTGGGGTCGAGTCTCGGATTTGACTAGTGTGGGTATGTGAGAATGCTTGCCAGTAGCTTCTCGTGGGTCGGTGATTCTTTCGTATTTTTTTTTAGGGTTCATCCTCCACCATTTACATTGACCGCCATGTATAAACTTATCGTGTGCTGAAAAATGGCATTCAACCATACAAAAACAACACTAAAGAAAATCTAGATTTTAAGTATCATTGATTTAAACAAAAGTTGTCAGTTGTGATGCGTTTATTATTGTATAACTTCTTTTCGTTATAAAAGGCAGATAGAAGAAAATACTGTTTCCCAATTCCTGCTGCTATTTATTACATTACTGCTTTTTATTTACTTGACTTATGTTTAATTATACTTACCCAGACTTCTATGTATTTATACTTACCCAGACGTCTGTTTATTTATACTTATCAGACGTTTGTTTATACTTACCCGGACTTCTATTCATTTATACCTACCCAGACTTCTATTTTTTTTACTTGCCCAGACTTTTATTTGTTTATACTTACCCAGATATCTTTTTATTTTTACTTGCCTAGACTTCTTTTTATTTATACTTACCCAGACGTCAGTTTATTTATACTTACCAGACGTCTGTTTATTTATACTAGCCCAGACTTTTATTTATTTATACTTACCCAGACTTCTATCCATTTATACTTACCCAGACTTCTATTTATTTATTTGCCCAGACTTTTATGTGTTTATACTTACCCAGATATTTTTTTATTTTTACTTGCCTAGACTTCTTTTTTTATACTTACCCAGACGTCTGTTTATTTATACTTACTCAGAAGTCTGTTTATTTACAATTACCCAGACTTCTTTTTATTTATACTTAACCAGAAGTCTGTTTATTTATAATTACCTAGACTTCTTGTTATTTATACTTACCCAGATGTATGTTTATTTACACTTACCCAGACTTCTGTTTATTTGTACTTATCCAGACTTCTATCTATTTATACTTACCCAGACTCTAATGTATTTATACTTACCCAGACGGTTCATTACTGCTATTTATCACAGACTGCACAATAGCGCTTTTGTTGGTCCCGATTTTAGTTTACAGCTGTTTTTGTTCATCCTCGATGGCATATTGCATCTGTTTTTTTTTTTTTTATCTCCGACTGTACTTTACTGCTGTTCATTTGCCATATACTGTGCATTAAAGCTGTTTATTTATTTCAGAGTGTATTATGGGACAAAACTTCCATAATGACCCATAAGAATGTTTCATGTAAATGGAATTTTCATTCAAACAGCAAAACGGTGATAGCGGTGGCAGTGTGTATAACGTGCACAAACCAATTAAAAAAACGCATCATTAGTCCAGCATCACATTGTTAACTAAAATAGTGTTGTCTGAACTCAGACATGTTTTAAATCAAAGATCAAACAACAGCATAATGTGTATGGATAGAGTTTCAACTGTGTGAAACGTGAACCCTAAAAAAGCAAGGCATATACTTCCCGTTTCATTATACACAACATGACCAGAAATTAAATTATCCTCTCATACTTGTTTGTTTGAAATTACTGGTCATTCGAACACAGATTCCACATAAATGATATTTGATATTTAATACTAATATTCATTTTGCGATTTGTATCTTATGTCACAGGCAAAAAAGCGATTATACAAAATTGCCTTATTAATGTCAAACCTAAATCGACAAATATTTTGTAAATGTTAGATATTCCATTTTTCCGTTACTGCGTCGGTTTCAGTAATTGCCCATAACAGTCTATATAAGGTTTGTATCCTAAACGAAAATGGATCTAAACCTCTCCAGCAATTACACATGATTTCCGGAACAGATGGAGGGACAATGAGTCAGATTTTATGAACTATTATTTTTTAAAATCGTGTCTACATGAAGATGTGATAAAAACAATGGCAATTCTTTCTTTTGTGTGCCTTAATATGAACATTTGCTTGACTTAATGAGTTTATGAATTATTACGCACTAAGGCAATTGCGCTTCAGGTGATATAAAGGGTCAGGAACAATATTAAAGCAAGCTTAATTATATTGATTTTGGGATATCTTTTCTCCAGAAAAACGTTTTTGAGAAATATCTATTGTCAAAAATAGTTATTATACTATTGAAAAAAGATAAATATAAAACAATGTTGTATCGGCCACACAAATATCACATATATATCACATCCCAACAGTCAAAATATGCATAGTGCTAAAACTTTTGAAAAAGATAGTTTTGTTACAAGAAAGTCATACTCTTTATATTTTTAACGGTATTTGTAACATTAACAATTAGAAGGCATCAATTACACTTCTCTTCAATGTTTAGTAATATGTTTTGAACACTGAGAATATTAGATACGCTTAAATAAAAATAGTTGATGAAATAGATATAAATACATACTTATTTTATTCACCCCCTTGAAATCCCCATGTAAAACAATCAAAATCCTTGAAATCGATCGTGCCTTACATTATAATAGAACATTTTGATTGTGTCTCTTACATGAATAATAGTGTGTGAGTGTGTGCATGTGTGTGTGTGTGTTGTGTGTGTGTGTGTGTGTGTGTGTGATTTGGATTTCTAACGTAGCTTTAACAATTTGTCCATCATATCGCTATCGCAGTGTGGCAGTTTATAGTGATGTCTAGTACTGCAGCATCATGCCGCAGACATATAGCATCATATCCCCCTGATACATTGTCCAGACAATAAACCGCGCAGTCTTGTTACGGTTAAGTGCCAGTCAAAGCAGATGCTAGTACCATTTTTATCAGCATTTAGTATGAATCGGCCTGGGATCGAGCCTTTTAACCAAGTGCCTTACAAATGTATAAATATTTTTACATTGTGTCTTACATGTTTACTTGAATATTCTCCAGGTGTCTTTCATGGCCAATATAATATTTTCACCATTTGCCTTACATGTTTAGTAGAATGTGATCATCATGTTCCGTATATATTTATTGTAATATTTTCATGATGTGCCTTGCATTTTAACTGATTATCTTTATCTTGTGTCTTCCATGTTTAATTGTATATTCGCCACTTGCATTATATGTTTAGATGAATACATTTGACCGTGTGCCTTACATGAGAAATAATATATTTGTCTAACATGTTTAGTTGAATATGTTTATTATATGCCGTACATGTTTAATGTAATATATTTTACCAGGTGTATTGCAGATTTCATTGAATATTTTCACCATGTGTCTCACATTATGTACTATTTTCACAATGTACCGTTAATCACCACATCAATTATATCAATGCGTTTCTTAAATTCTTTGAGAACAGAATGCTGCAAACAACATATCATGGCAGAGGTAACACAACCATAAACACATCAATCAGGTGTTTTAGAATACAAACTGCAGAAACAGAGTATTTCAAAATGTTATAACACCTTGAGAATTGATATGGTCAATGGTCTCCACCATAAATTCATGTTTCAAACATCGTCCCAGACACAATAATTGTACGAAGTATTGAATACCATTATTGGAGGCACTAAGAAACCTTTCAGTTACAGTCACCTATTTTTCTTATCAGTATGCTGCTGTTATTTTATGCCGTACTCAGATCAAGTTTGTAAAGAGCTCACCCCACCCCACTACAAGCAACACGCATACATTCAAGTGGCGTTTTTTCTTCAATTAAAGCAAATCATTTAAACCATCTAAGAGACTTTGTGTTCATATAAATATGTCCATTGTAGATTTCGACTTTTGAGGGCAAGAAGCAAATGAGTACAAGACATTGTAACTCCGAATTTTATTTAACTATTGTTTTCATATCAATGTTTTTAGAACAAAATCACATCCCTCATAATGGTGATAATGTAAAATAAATTATCCTGAACGTGAAATTCATAATTCGTTTTTGCAGATTTGGATTATTTGAATATCTACTGCCACTTTATAGGTAAAATACATATTGAAGAGTCTGATATTTTAGTCAAATACCAGCTTTTTTAAAATAAATATTTACTTAGAATTTTAATGCAACCCAGTGGATTTGTCTTACATACCACGTGACTTTAAAGTAAACAATTCAAGAAAGATGTCCCTTTATACATAAATCTACAAATTGTAATTCGGCGTTAGCTACCAGAATTTCCTGTTACTGCTTCTACATAGGGAATCCAGTTACTTTTTCTACTTAGGGTATGTAAAGTTACTGTCTATACATATTTAGAGTTTTTTTACTACTTCTACATATGGAGTGTCCACTTAACAGCTTCTACACAAGGAATGACTAATCACTGTTTCTACATAGGGAATGTCCAGCTAATGCTTTACATAGGGAGTGTCCAGTTACTGCTTCTACCTATTGCATCTAGTTACCGTTTCTACATAGGGAATGTCCAGTTACTTTTTGTACATAGGGAATGTCCAATTACTGTTTCTGCATAGGGAATGTCCAGTTACTGTTTCTACATAGGGAATGTCCAGTTAATTGTTGTACATAGGGAATGTCCCGTTACTTTTTGTACATAGAGAATGTCCAGTTACTGTTTCTACATAGGGAATGTCCAGTTACTGTTTCTACATAGGGAATGTCCAGTTACTGTTTCTACATAGGGAATGTTCAGTTACTGTTTCTACATAAAGGACATCTTTCCTTTCATAGGTACATGTTATTTTAGATTTCGATTTGTTTCCCACTTATCAACCGGGGATTCTTGTATAACCAAAATCCATTTATCCACCTCCTCACCATATAGGGTATCAAATTACTGAGGGATATTAAAATTCTAGCAAAATCAAAATTGATACGCACGAAATTCAATGAATAAAATTATATTCTGTTTTGAAACAGTTATTCATACACAAAGTCTTATAAATTGCAAACAGTTATTACCATCCACCATGAATTGTGTTATAACTCGTAATTGCAATGGTTTTAAGGATGCAATGGAATTTAAAGCGTGCCCATCTTCGAATTTACATAATTTTTATCGCTGCTAGAAATCAAGTAATTTGCATACAGATGTGGGAAGATTACAACCATTGTAACGCTTGCAATATAAATGTCTCTTGGATTATAAACTAAAGCAAAATCAATTTGAACAACGTATTATAAAAATTGAAAATAAAGACATCTCTAAATTAAATGCATAATTTATTCTAGGAACTGAGTTTAAATATGATTAATTATCGATTTTATCATTATTAAAGCATAACATGATCATCAGTATCGAGCTAAATAGGCATAATTTAGTACAAAAATATGGATGCACAAAAATGATGACATATCATGAATGAAAAAATATCGGATCATTAGGAAATTAATAATAAACACAGACCACCACATAAAACAAATTTAAAACATATTTATGACAACGATTTCCACACTGAAAAAGGATACAAGAAAACCATGAATCATTGTGTTTTCAAACAAGAATGAAACTAATATTGCATTTTTCTCTTATCATAGTAATTAACAAAAGCAATGGACACACAATGATATCAACGTTTCAGACCTAGAAAATGTACTTTTCGAGCATTGATTATCGGCATTACGGTCAAATGTTATTTTGAGAACCTTCGGATAACTTGAACGCTTTTATTAACATGCACTTATTCCCATATTATTTAAAATACGTAACAAGATAAACTATTTGTACAACTATTTACACCTTTTTTTAATCGTTGGCAACCAAACAATAATTATTCCTTATATTCTTCTCTCCTCTCCCGGTCATAGAATGTGTTCAAAAGTTTCATTAATAAACAATCTGTATGCTGCAATCAGTAAAGATAAATACTTCGGATTTCCTTAACAGAATCAGATTGAAAACGCTTCTTACAACTAAATCCCCGTTTTGATGTTTAGTAAGAACTTGGCCAATTGAACAAATAAATTTGACATTGTAATAGAAGAACCAATGAAATGCAGCAATGTTTTAATATGTGCTTTTCAGACAAGCTATATTACTACAACGTTGATAACAAATAAATCACTAACTTTACTTTTGTGTCAGATGTAATTTCTCTTTCGTGCTGATAGTAGACTATAAGGAATAATGTTTTAGTTATTTTCACCAAAATAATGAATGTTCCTGTATAAAAATGAATATAGTGGCGCCGATGTAAATTGAGTCAGTCTGTAACAGCACGCAACCACTTATACGGGTTAGAGGATAGCACATCAACATATTTGCGTGCCTTATGCATAGTGACAAAGATGTCGACACTAGTTGGAAGTTTATTCTGACATAATAAAAGGAAACAAAAACACCAAGAAAATGTCCTGTGTGCAGTATATTGTTGATTTGTTGGTTGAATTTTTACGGCGCACCAGCACAAAGAAGCCATTTTGCGCCATACAAATGGTTATATCCTTCATTATATACAAATAGTAAAAAGGTTCTGTATCGGCCAGCGATATGAAACCAAATAGCTAAGGGCAAAACGACAAAAACGGCAACGGCGACAAACCTCTGATCATCGGGAACCGTAAACAATGTATGTCAACGAGAAGGGTAATTAAAATCTTGCGACCGTACATATATAGCACATAAAAATGTTTAAGATGATAAGTTATAACTTATGATACATGTTTACTTCCTTAAGGAAGTCTATAACATAAGAAATACCAACTGTATCAAACAGCTACTTCATGTCTTGCACATTTTGTAATTACGTGTAGATTGGAGGTCAAAACACTCCAGCATAAAGTGCTTAACTGTGAATGGTTCATTGCAAGATATATTTTATATTGTAGTAATTATGATATATAAAAGTAAATAGTAAAATAACGAGTTGATTTTGTTTTAACAGACAAACATGGGATACAAGGGATAATCTAGGCTAAATATAATTGACGATAGGTGGGTAGATAGGTACGATTGTCCACATCTTGTGACGAGAACAGACGAATATAATGTGGAAGAACTGATCGAAGCGGATTGAACTTTTTTCATCAATCCTAACACGTGTTAAAAATTCAGTCATAGTGCGGAGACTGTCCTTCAATCAGAAGAGAGCTGCCTGTGACGTCACATTCCCTATATAGATGCTTTCGCATTTGTGTGCAATAAATCAATGTGATCGACTTGGAACATGTCGGAAACTAAGAAGAGAATGATTTTAATTGGGGTTTAATTGATTTTCTCTCTTCTACACAATAATTTGTTTCGGTACCAGCACCTTCACCACCTTCTTCTTCCTTCCCGGACTAAGAGGATTTTATGCATTTACACAAAGTAAAATTGGAAAAACTTTTGCAACAGAAGCAAAAAGTAGAACAAGCCTTCCTCATTCAACAGAAACAACGAGAAGAAAAAGAGGCAAGAAGAAATGACAGGAAGAAGAAGCAGAGAAGAAATAAGGTCTAGGAGAGAAAAAGGGCTGTGAAAATCAAATGGTGATGGTACTCTTAGACATTTTGACATAATTAAGAAGTATAAAACACATGATGTCTTTAATGCGACCTAAGAAAAAAGGACCTTTCTGATATCAATCTCTAACAAATCATCGACTGTAGCAGGTCCAGAAGTAGGCATTGGTCATGGCAAAGGGATAAGATGGTTAAAGCTCATTGCTCATTTAGCAAAAAGAAAAATCAAACACCCAATGGTATTTTTTTCAGGGACATCATCTGTATTGAAATGAGACGAATCAATATTTGCTAAAATCAATTAAAACTCAAAATGCTTTTCTCCATGATGTTCGTCTATTAGTGAGTAAGCGTAGGTCCTTGTTATAAAAATGAAAACCAAGAAACACTACTTTCTTCTTGTTATATTCTCTGGTACACACTTAAAATCCAATTGCACTTTTAAAACTTTATTTTTCTCCTTTGTGTTTTCACCTTTTTTTTAGAATTTCTTCAGTGTTACAGGTTTTTCCTCTTTTCACTTTCTTCTAGTCTTTATGTTTCTTCTCTTCTCGACGTGTCTGGGGTATTCCTTTTCAGAGAGTACCTCTTCTTAGTTCTGCTCCAGTTGTTTATTGGAAAAATCTGAAGACCAATGTCCTTTCTCTTGACAAGGTTAATAAGTATTTTGATCTTTGTCGCTTTTGACGTTATTCTTGCCTTGACGTTGTGGAAATTCTGAAGATCAATGCCCCTTCTTCTGACAGATATAGCAAGTATCTTGAGCTTTATCTCGAATTATGTATAAGTAGTCCGTGGGCTTCTCTGAAGATAACCGTCGTATGCCACTTCGCAAAACTCTGATCGGACGTTTGATCTGTGTTGGCTCATCCATCTTTCGGGTAGGTTAGATAGCGAAACGAAAACAGAGGAAGACAGTGACACTTTATATAGGGAAAACACTGGCCTTACATATTATATAAAGGGGATCATTGTGTTTAAAATGTAGTTATTCAATTTGTTTGCAATAAAGATGAAACGATCTTATCATTTCGTGAATAAAGGAGAAGAATGTAAGAGGCAGAAAGGCGACTTATCGCCTCGCACAGTAGCTGAAGTATTGGCTCAAATCCGTGCCAGCGACTTTGAAGATGACATAGTGAACAATAATACAGACTCAGAGAGTTTACGTCAAACCAACGTAAACCACCAGTAACCATGAAAACTACTACCACATTCGAGAGACGGATAAACGCTCCTCTAGAAAACTTAGAACACATACACTACACGATAAAATTTAAAGATTTTAAGTTTGACGTAGACAAGGAAGAATAGTTTATCACTGATGTGTCTGATTCTTTGTTAACCACACTGAAAATACAATGTGAAGACAAATTAGACGATATCTTGAGTCTTTCCATTTCTCGCGACAGTTTGAAGTCACCTGCTTTGGATCGAGTTTAGCAGCTTGGCAGAATTGACACTTTCCAGTCATCGACAAAATTCAACACGATCAGCAATCAAACAAGTTTCACATCACCCATGAAAATTCGACACTGTGCAAGACCCACTTTTCTCTTCCCAAAAGGATCGGATGCAAGAAGGTGTTATTGGTGTACAGCCTTCGTAGCATCAAACGTAGCCTCGTCCAAATTAACAATTTCCAAGACACGATTTGTTTAGCTATGGCGATCGTGGTGGGACGAACATATGCCAACAAAAACGATACGGCAGAATGGATAAGAGCCTGGGAGAACTTTCGACAACCAGACCGAGCCAAAGAGCGAAAAGAAGCAAAACGCCTGTTACAGCAAGCGGTGCCATCAACAGACACACCTTGTGGCATTCTTTTAACTAAAGAATTGCAAGCCGTATTAGCTCCATGACACACCCTGAAAATACACTCTCAGGAAGTTCGCCGACCTCTGTTGTTTCGAGGCCAACATTTCAAAGACGGAAAATACACTAACGTCTGTCATCACGATGAACATTTTGATACCATTACCAGTATCACCGCATTCCTGGGATGCAGTTTTTATACTGTGAGAAATGTGACTATGAGGATAACAATTGAGAGGAGCACAAGCATTGTGAATCGAAATGTCCAGGATGTTTGGCCTTTAACCCTGCCCTGACGAAGGACAAAAAAAACGAGAGCATAACTCAGATTGTCAGCGCAATTTGTCAGCTCTGCCTGTTTCCAACATCCCAAGACGCAAGTTTACAACAGAAATGTGCTTGTCAGCTCCTGAAATATTGTTCTGCTGATTAACAAGTCATATGCACCAATTGTGCCAAGGCACACATTTGTCCAGCTAAAAACGATTTCACATTTGTTCCTAAATCGTGGACATGGAATACGAATGATACATTAAAAAAAGTACAAACGCCCAACAGGCGGAGAAAGACGATGACCAGAAGAAGAAAGATAAATTCACCTGTTTGGATTTCGAATGCATGCGAAAGACTTGCATTCACATTCCTAATTTCTACGAGAAGTGAATAAAAAAATCTATCTTTTGCCATTGCTTCCACTGTAGCAATATTCTTTGAGGATGTAAAGATCTCTCAAGGACCTAACTCGCTGACCGATTTTGTCCAATGAATTTTAGACCTTACTGACGAGACGGGGAGCCAAGAGGACTTCGAACGTTGCGAAGATTTCTAACGCTATGTCACGGTGATTGCTCACAATTTCTCCGGATACGATGGGCAGTTTCTTCAGAAATATTATACGGAACAAAGTACAGAACACCCTGAAGTCATCTTGAACGGAGCCAGAATCATCTCCATGCAAGTAAAAAACGTGCTGCTATGCCTTTGAGTCGAATGCCTAAACAATCTGGAATGAAAGAAAAGACGAAAAGGCTATTTTCGCACTTTTTCAATTCCAGAGCCAATCAAGATGCAGTTATAACTCATTTGCCAACTCACTACTTCGACCCCGACAACATGTGCACCGGGCAACCAGAAGCGTTCTGCTCTTGGTATCACAATGATGCCTCGGACCCCTTTGAATTGAAGGACGAAATGTTAAAGCATTGTTTTTCCGAGGTGGTCATTTTACGGCGATTCTGTGAAAAATTGAGAGAATTGTTCATGGAGCACGGAGGTATCGATTATTTGATAAAAACCTGCACTATTGTCAAAGTCTGTTACTTAGTGTATCGTAAACGATTTATGCCCGAGAAGACCCTGACTATCGTACGCCTTCAAATGACCAATGTTTTCAAACGTCAGTACTCGGTTAAATCACTACGCTCGCTACATTACTTGTGCAACAAAGACGACGAATGGATCTAACATTACAGAAACAAAGAAGGCAAAAACACCATTGGAACGTATTCGGTGTATGGTTGGGATTTAGATACCTAAAATCGTGTACATGTCTAACGTATGGTTATTTCACGTATGTCCAATCTGCTGCCTTCAGCGGTACCCAAAAAGATGAATTTTTCCTACATCCATTGGATGACATGTCAAAGGCTATTTGTCAGCGACGCTTAAAGTTATAATAGTAATGATATCAAATGGTGAAAATGTGGGAACACGAGTACGATCACTGTTTGAACACCATTCCCGAGTTTAAATATATCGTGGAAAGTTGCAAGCTGGTGGACCCTTTGAACCCGCGGAACATTTTGTCCGGAGGGTGTATTAATGCCACCTGTTTGCCGTACCACGTCGATAAGGACAAAAGATAAGAAATCAAATACTTGGACGTGTGATTGCTATAATCTTACGTGTGCAAATATTGTCACTTTTCCGCAGGGCACCCGTAAATTGCCGATGGACCATATCGAACTGAACAAACATTCAACAATATGAAGGATTGATTAAATGTAAAGTCTTGCCTCCCACACTCTTTTATAATACCATTTTACCTCACAATTGCCAAGCAAAATTGATATTTCCCTTGTTCTATACCTGTGTCGAAACATGCAACCAAGACCAAGGTCAGCACACCCTGGAAGAATTTTCCTTGATAGGAACGTGGGTCAGTGTAGAATTGTTTAAAGTTCTGGGCCTAAGATACCAATTGTCAAAAGTGTACGAAATTTAGCACTTTCCCAAGACGGAACAGTACCACAAAGGTTGCAGGACTGAGAAAGTCATTTTAGCAGACTACGTAGATGCTATTTTGAAACTTAAACAAGATTCCATTGTCTATTCTTCCTGGTGCCACACTCCCGAAGACCAAAATAAATTAGAAATGGAAATACTGGGAGCAGAAAAATATCACTTTCGAACACATCGAGAAAAACGCAGGAAGGCAATCGCTTGACGTTAAATTGCTTCCGAGGCAAAATGACACAACGACCGAGCATTTGACACAACCTTCCCGCTACTTGCAGACAAAACCAAATGCATGAAACAAGTAAACGTCCTTTATGAGGATTTGACCCTGGTCAATTACGAAGAAGAAATGGACTTTCTTAGCAAATCCAAGTGTTAGTCTAACAGTTAAGAACTCCTTGGCTGACTCATGCGTCGGAGTATGAAACTTCAACCTCTAACGCTTTTTTAGTCGTAGATTCAAAGCCCACTACCTCAATTATTCGCGATTTTGTGCCCAACTGTTTCACCAATGGTACCAAAACGGGGAGCTTGTCATGTACAGATACTCGTCGACTTGATAAAGGTATATGAAGGCCTCGGACACTTTTGGTCTGTCTCACGCATCGTTAAAACGACGTCTTGTCAGTATAATCATCCCCTCAAATTGATTCGTGCCTTGTATGGCATCAGTCGAGAAAAAAAATCCACATATACGTGGTTGTGTCTTAGAAGCCAGTCTAGGGGAATTCTTACGATGATACGATGGTTTAACGTGACAGCACGTCAATTACTACAAGGCGTCATTCGCATTCCACATCAAATCAAACACCTTTTTGAGAGAAACAAATTGGCCATGACTCAATTGTCAGATCTCCGCATCGACACTCAAACCAAATAGAGCAAATCATCTTGAAATTTTAAGCTAGCGATTCTCTAGGAGGTGTCATCATTTGCTTCCTTTTAAAATGGGATCCTAATACCCCCAATTGCATCACCAAGAAAAAGACCCACTCCCCAATACAAACGTGCCCAGAAGAAAAATAGTAAAGGCGTCAAGACCAGGTCACAAACCCAGGAAAAGAAAGGTCCCCAGAAAAAGCTTCAGGAACCAGCTTCTGTCCGCAAGAGGCACTTCGGCCATGACGCAACTTTACATCCACAAATCACAACATTTAAAATATTTTGGCAACAAATTTAAAATAAATACATAAGCACACATTGTTCCTTCAAGGGTTTGAATGACTCTGACCAAACCATTATTAAGAAAGCGTATTTACACTCAAAAACATCACTTTAAATCTCGCGAGATTGGTCATGTGGTCTCTTATTACGCTATTTATGTCACGGCCACAGTACAGACCGACTTAAAAACCAATCATAAAAATAGGTTAATTACAAACATTGATCTTCCGGAGAAAGTATGCTCGTGGTGCTGACCAATCATTTTAACTTCCTGTTAATTTGTTACCGAGGTAAGGCTAACTAAATGCCAACCCTCACATATTACATTTCGCCTTAAATACACAAAGTTTGTGCTAAAATTATATCCCACTTCTAAAAATAGAATCCCGAATTCGAGTAAAATATTCATTGCAATGAAATACAATGAAACAAAAATGAAATATAAAGAATTCTGAACCTTACACAAAAGCAATTTAATCACATATACGTAATAGTGTCTTTAGGTACAATATAAAAGCGTGCTTATAAACACTTTGTTTCTATGATTTGAAAGATAGTCTCGTTTTGTTTACATGTATGAGTGGCACAAAACAAAAGTTCACAAAACAAAAGTGAACATGAGTTGCTTTTTATGTCCGCGGTGGATGGGCTATTGTTAGTTATGTTGTAGACTTCAAATCACTAGGCCTACAGCTCTACTCTTTCTTTCCTCCTTCTCTCATACGTTTATTTCACAAACCCCTCTCCACCCTCCCCTTTCCAGTAACAAAAGGGCCCAATACATGTGCTAGTGAAAACACACTAGCAAACTCCTGGGTGGAATCCTGAAAGCAACAAGTCGGTATTGCAAAAGATTTTTCACCATGAGTACTCAACCAAACTCTTTCTTCCACCCACCCTCTTCTAGCACCACAACTAAACAAAGGGCCAAACACAGGTGCTTGAAAAACAAGCTAGCAACACATGGTTGTAATCCTCCATTCAACAAGCCTGTGTGATACAAAGATTTTCTATTACAAGCCCTTCTCCGTCTCCCTTATAGCCACCCTCTACTCCTACTAACACAAGGGGACTAAAACAGGTGCTAGGGAAAGCATGCTATCAAACACCTGGCTGGAATCCTAGCAATAGCAAGCATATGTTGTAGACTGATTTTCCATCTTGAATCCCCTTTCCCCACCCTCCCCTCTCTTCTTTCCCTACCACCTTATTTATACGAGAGGCACTCTCCGCCATCAAAAACAACAGCTAAGACTAACGATTTGTGACCCCAATATCACAGGGTTGCTGACACCCACCTGATTTGTAAAATCATTAAGTACTTCAAAGGAAACTATTATTTCTCTCTGAAAATAAGTTTTATAGACAGTCCCCGGAAATATTATTTCTACCCAAGTCACAACGGTGTAAACATTGTTCTCGGAAATATGATTTACATAACGGTTTATAGAAAGTTCTCGAAAATGCTACGGATCTTTTGACTCAGTAAATAACAATAGCACCACACATTTTGGCATATTAAATAATAATAACAAGACACATTTTGAACTAATGAATAACAATAACACTACACGTTTTGACTGAGTAAATATCAATAGCATTACACAGTTTGACATAGTAAATATCAACAGCACTACACCTTTTGACTGAGTAAATAAATAAAACATTATACATTTTACCTAGTAGATAGCAATATCATTATACAGTCTGACGTTGTAAATTACAACAGCACTACACATTTTATATAGTAAGTAACAACAGCAATGAACATTTTGGCCTAGTAAAAACAATGGTATTAAGGAGTTTGACCTAGTACATAGCAATGGCATTATACACTTTGATGTAGTAAATAGCATTAGTATTACATATTTTGACCTAGTAAATAACAATCACATGATACATTTTGACCTAGTATTATATACTTTGACCTACTAAATAACAACAGGACTATACATTTTACCTATTCAGTAACATTAACATTACACGTCTTTAAACAAGACATTTTTAAACAAGAACAGGACATACAAAACATTTTTATCAAGTAATTCTTTTTTTAGAACTTTGAACCATTTAGAATGACTCACGCATACAATGAATTCAGTTAATTTTTAATTATTTATTAATTATCATCGATTAATTAATGCACTTTCGAAGGCATTATTATCAAAACTCAAATCGGTTATACATTTTACCTAGTGCTGTAAAGAACGTGCATCATTTTTTCTGAGCCTTTAAAAGACAGCTATGATTATTGTAAGATGGACGGCCTCACCTCTTTGTATTGTCTCGTCAACGTAGATAAATGCAAAACAAAGAAAATCTCTTGCCTAGTCCGTAGTTTATTTATGGTATGTTTCTTCTATACGATTACAATACTAAAACAGACATATTCCAAACGCAGACTGATGACACTGTTTTGCACGATTACAATACTGAAATGGATATATGCCAAACACGTATTGATGACACTTTTTTGCACGATTTACAATATTGAAATGGACATATGCCAAACACGTATTGATGACACTATTTTGTACAATTACAATACTGAAATGGACATATGCCAAACACGTATTGATGACACTTTTTTGTACGATTACAATACTGAAATGGACATATGCCAAACACGTACTGATGACACTTTTTCTGTACGATTGCATTAAACTGAAACAACATATGCCAAACACGGACTGATGACACTTTCTCTATACGATAAATGAATATATACCAAACACAAACTGATGACACGTTCTCTGTACGATTGTATCAAACTGAAATGAACATGTGACAAACACTGAATGATGACATTGTCTCTGTACTGTTGTATCATATTGAAATGAATATATCCCAAGCACGGAATGATGATACTTTCTTTGTACGATTCCATCAAACTGAGATGAACATGTGCCATATACAGACTGAGGAAACTTTCTCTATACGATTGTATCATATTGAAACGAAAATATCTTAAACATGAACTGACGAATTTCGAAAAACAACGTTCTTATGATGTCAACAGTGAACAGTCGCAGATGCTTATATTTCTCATGCTAATAAGGAAAGGTGGACATTTTTCTAAGCTGTATAATCACAGAATTTGCAAGACCAAAATCTTGGATGTGTCACGCATACAGGTGCCCAATAACACTCCTGATATCTGAATCTTTTACATAGAAGAATACATTCATAGTCTTCCTTTATTTCACAAACTCCCCGATCATGTACGGATGTGTACATTTCAGTATGGGTTTCGAATTCTGTGGCTGGGAGATTACAAATAATCTCATCACGTGCCTCTACCGTCGGCAAGTATAGCTGTTTCTAATGTGTTTTATTTCAGATTAATTAACATTAAGGACAGAATAATGCATGTACATTTCTAGTAATATTAATGCAAGGTACAGATATACAGTCCATGGTTTGTTACATGGGTTTCCTTTATTTTCAAGATCCATATTTACCCTTAAATTAACTCAGACCATATAATTCAAAACAGTTATGTAACACAAAATGTGCCTACATTATCACTAAAATTCAAAATTCAGATGTAGCACATGTGTTGTCTCCATTGTCACCGTATTTAAAAAAATCAGACGTGTCACAAGTGGTGTCTACATTATAACTGTAATTAAATATTGCACTTACAGTATTCACAACATGGGCTCAAAATTACATATGGTTTAAAACTTTAATACTTTTTTAGATTTAGCAAAGCAGCATACTGACAATAATCGAGTTGCTTCTGCTCTAATGACTTGCTTGTGTTGCTGTGCCTTAAAGCACCCAAAGCATACCAAATCATTCAATCGTGTAGAGAATTGTTTTGTCGTAATGAACTGTCAAACATTTTTCTTTTATTGCACTTCGGCATAATGAAAACCAACGCATATTGAAATAAAACTGCATTAAATTTCTTGTGAACTTTTTAAGATTAGCTTACTTAGTGCAATATTAGATTGTTTAAAATGTTGAGTTAAATTCATGTACTCTTGCGGTCTCTCCGAAGCTTAGAGATAATAAGAGAAATGATTGTAGATGTTAACAAGAGTGAGTCAAAGTAATTAATAGCTGGCACGAAAGGGAATTTCGTTTCCGTCTTGAACAGTTAAATGTTTTCACTGGATACGATACATTATAAGGAGTAAACCCTACACAAAAATGGCATTTAATCTCTAAATTCAACATAGAATAATTCCTTTTCAGGTCTAAGAGGAAAATAAAAATGACAAAAAGACTAATAAAATGTCAACTACTTAATATTTATTTAACAATAGTACTTCATCCAATGTCGGTTTTTAATTTTTGTAAATTGAATAGCCTATTTAATTTGTCCGAGCAATTCATGCCATTCAGTGCTTTTTGTTGTTACAAGTAATAACTCCATCATAGACGTCCTTCCTTGCTTTAGCTTGAGAACAGCATTAGATTATCTAAAGCATGTCTTAGTCTGTATTCTTCTTTTAAAAAAGTTCTTCCAATAAAATAAAGGAAAATGTCGTCTGGATCGTATCAATTCCATTTGATTTGACAAGACCAGGTAGTTAGTATCTCTAGCGCTTTTATTATCGATTTTATATCAGTTTTCATTTATTAGCAACAGCTGTTGTTTCATTTATATCCCAAAAATGTCAATATAAAATTTATATTTGCGCACACATTATTTGATTTGTCTATTATTATTTCTCATTTATTTTTGAAATTGGGGAAATTCACATGAGAAACATATCTTGTTGAAATCGTTTATATCTTTGATTCCTCCATTAATTATTTTAGGTTTTACTAAGCTTTTATTAATATTAATTTTTTTTTCTTCTGAATCACACCAAATGAATCATAGTCCATTTCATTTCAATAATGGTCGTAACATGATGAAGTAAATAGGAAATAGGAAATATAAATGTGCGTCATTATCGAAGCAAAAAATTAATATTCTAAAATAAATGTGTCAAAAAGGAAAATAATAAATTTAGCAAACTATTACATACATACATACATACATACATACATACATACATACATACATACATACATACATACATACATACATACATACATACATACATACATACATACATACATACATACATACATACATACATACATACATACATACATACTCTATAATAATAATAATAATAATAATAATAATAATAATAATAATATTATTATTATCATCATCATTATTATTATTATTATTATTATTATTATTATTATTATTATTATTATTATTATTATTATTATTATTATTATTATTATTATTCGATCCCCGGTCGAGTCGTACCAAGCACTTACAAAAATGGTGCTAACAGCTGCCTCGCTTGATTAAGAGGTTAGTGTTAGGATTGGTTGGCCTGGTGTCAGGATAATGTGACTGGTTGGGACATCATACTACATGTCTGAAGCATGATGCTCCAGTGCTAGATATCACTATAAAGTGCCACACTGCAGATATCGTAGCGATATGACTTAAAAATTGTTAAAGACACGTTAAAAATCATAATCACATAACATTTCATCATGTTATATTATTATTATTATTATTATTATTATTATTATTATTATTATTATTATTATTATTATTATTATTATTATTATTATTATTTTATATGATATTATTAAAATTGATAATAATAATAATAATAATAATAATAATAATAATAATAATAATAATAATAATAATAATAATAATAATAATAATAATAATAATAATAATAATAATAATGATAATAATAATAATTTTTATTATTATTATTATTATTATTATTATTATTATTATTATTATTATTATTATTATTATTATTATTATTATGGTCTCTATTCATGGAAAAACATTGCACTTCATTATGGCTTGCTTGATAGTAGTATAGCATAGAGGCAAGATAATGTATATTTCTGGTGCTTCACAATAAAATAATATTATTATTTTTGCATTTTGAAGTGTGAAAACTGTTGCTTTTCATGAAAATGCTACAATAAAATGTTCAATATAAATTCTTTTTTTTAATAAAAACTTAACAATTTACTGCTTTTTTTCATCTCTAATTACATTGTTCTATTCATGAACAAAATTAAGATAAATTGTTGCATTAAAACAAAATGGTCTACATATGAATCTAAATTTTGAACCACACCATAAATTAAATGAAATTGATTCATTCAGAAAAGGAGGTTTACTTGGTAAATCATAAAAGAATTACGAGTGACTGTATGGAAAACAAATTTCTAATTATAAAAATATATTTGGATTTTTTTTATAAGAATTGTCCATGCAAAAAGTGGCTCAACACAATGCCATTGTTTATTTTCTTTAATCATAGCCTTCGATTCAATAACAAAGTTTATTAATTTTCATTCATTTCAGCCTTGGATTCAACATTTTAAAGTATTCAATTGAATGATTACTAAAATAACTTGTTTCCAACATATCAAATCTATAGATCTATGAAAAGCGTGTAGACAGGATGGAAGTCTACTGTGTAAATTTGGTAGATAGAATGCATGTCTACTATATTAATCCTTTAGATAGGATGCCTTTCTACGATGTAAATTGTGTATATAGAATGCATTTCTACTATGCAAACTGTGTAGATAGAATGTATGTCTACTATATTAATCGTTTAGATAGGATGCATTTCTACGTTGTAAATTGTGTATATAAAATGCATTTATATGTAAATTGTGTATATAGAATGCATTTCTACTATGCAAACTGTGTAGATAGAATGTATGTCTACTATATTAATCGTTTAGATAGGATGCATTTCTACGATGTAAATTGTGTATATAGAATGCATTTCTATGTAAATTGTGTATATAGAATCCATTTCTACTATGCAAACTGTGTAGATCGAATGCATGTCTACTATATAAATCTTGTAAATAGGATGCATTTCTACCATATAAATTGTGTAGATAGAATGCATGTCTACTATGTAAATCATGTAGACTGGATGCATGTCTACTATGTAAATCGTGTAGATATAATGCATGTATACTACCTAAGTCGTGTAAATAGAATGCATGTCTACTTTGTAAATCGTGTAGACAGAATGGATATCTACTACATAAATCGTGTAAATAGAATGCATGTCTAATATGCAAATCGTGTAGATAGAATGCATGTCTAGTACGCAAAATCGTGTAAAAAGAATGCATGTCTACTATGTAAATTATTTAAATAGGATACATGGGTAATGTGTATATTGTATACATAGGTAGATGGCTACGATATAAATTATGTAGATAAGATACATGCCTAATATGTAAATTGCGTAGATGGGGTACGTGGATACAATATAATTATTTGGATAGGGTACATTGTTACTATATAAATTGTGTAGAAAGGGTACGTGACTACTATATAAATTGTGTACATATGATACATATGAATTCCAAAGATCTCTGTCAATTGTGTAGATATGGCACGTGGTTACTATTTAAATTATTTAGATAGGACACATATTAACTACAAAGATCTATAAAAATAAATTTGTAGATAAGATACATGGGTGATATGTAAATTGTGTAGATAGGATACGTTCCTATGTAAGTTGTGTACATAGGGTTAATATTAACTCCAAAGGCGTATGTATATTGTGTAGATAATGGTGTATGGATACTACGTATTTTGTGTAGATGGGATAAATAACTACTATGTATATTGGGTACATAAGGTTCATATTGACTCCAAAAGCGCATGTTTATTGTGTAGACAATGGTGTATGGATACTACGTAAATTGTGTAGATGGGATAAATAACTACTATGTATATGGTGTACATAGGGTTCAGATTAACTCCAAAGGCGTATGTATATTGTGTAGATATTGGTGTATAGATACTACATAATTTGTGTAGATAGGATAAATGACCTATATATATATATATATATATATATATATATATATATATATATATATATATATATATATATATTGTGTACATAGAGTTGATATTGACTCCAAAAGTGTATGTATATTGAGTAGATATGAAGCATGACTTCATTTGTAAACATAGCATAAAGTTTTCACATTTAAAATTTACAACACGTTTTGATTTCACAAAAGCATAAGGGTTTGTATGTTTTGCATTTGTAATATTTATTAGGTTATGATAAAAAAAATTCTGTCTGTCTGTTTCTCTCACATTATTCCTCTCTGTCCGATTGATTCATAGACTGATCGATTAAAATTCGTATATCTACTATATCTTTATTTTAGTGCAACGATTTCATTATCACGACCTATAACACAGCTAATCAAAAGCCATTTCGAACAAAATGAATTTTTTTCCCCCGTGAAAAACATCATTTTGTAAAACAAAAGAAAATTAATCAACGCTAAGGCGATTGAAATAAACAAAGTTTTGCGCTTGATTGCAGTCTTTTATTCCGTGATATTGATCACCTATCAGCTTTATTTGTCTCATATATAATAATATGTAACTTTGATGTCTTACAATTGAAGCTCTGTGAGAAAATCAAATGTTTTCTTTCTTTTTCTTTTGGGGTAAGGAATGAATCAACCTATGTGCATCATGTACTGTTATTCAAAATTCTTATGTTAAAACTTACAGATGTTTTTATCATGGTCTATTCTTTGATTTATTTTGCCGGCAACAGGAATAACTGTAGAGGAAACTACTCCCTCAATACAAAATCTTCGTTTCTTAAAGAATTATCCACCTTGTTTATCCACGCAGATTTATATTTGCTGAGTAAATGATGTTTGTTCTTGTGTTGTTAAGATATATTTATTACATATGAGTATGATTTATGTTGGTTAATATACCCGTATAAATACCACAAACTATATATTTACAAAGAATGTTACAAACGTTCTAGTAACATAGGATGTACTTTTATTCAGCAACAAGGTTGGGCAATTGCAGAAATAGTATCGACAATAAAATGTGCAGAATAAAATTGAAACCGAGTTAAAGACATCCAATATGAAAAGGAAGCTTAACGGACCTGACATGTCTAGGATCATTTTAATATATTCTTCATTGTGTTGTTTTAGCAAATAATTAAATAGTGTAGTTGTTTCTATCAACAACTTTCTATTAGATGCAGATAGTAAAAGTATGCATAACTTGATACACTCTAGGATAGAACTCCTCTCCCACCACCCCCTTCCCCAACACTCCCACAAGCTTGCACGTGAAAACAAATTGTATTTACAGTGCATGAACATTATCATACATTCCTGGAATAATAAGAGTGATTTATTTCACTAACTTAATTATTTATTTTAATTCTAAATAAAAGGGATGAAGAATTCCTACACTTGAATAAAATTACACATTCTTGTTAATAAAACAAAGATTTCATAAGATGATTTGACACTAAAGAAACCGCTAAACGCGAAACACTTTTCTTTGCTACGTTGCTTATATTGTTTCTGTCGAGTCGTTGTAGAGACCGCTACAGTGGCCAGAGTGGTTAAAGCGTCAGCTTCGGTTACAGAATGTCACGCGTTCAAGCTCTGATTGAGTTATGCCAAAGACATAAAAATGATATATGCTCAGAATTGAGATATTCGTGTTAGGACTGGTAGGCCTGAGGTCAGGGTAATGTGATCGGGTGGGATTTGATTATATATGTCTGCGGCATGATAACCCAGTTCTAGACATCTCTATAAACTGACTAAAATTGCTAAAATTACCTTGAAAATTAAAATACAAAGTGTAGTAGTCGTTTCTAATGTTGTCAATTTTGTAGTCAGTGCAATGCTGGCGGTATCATCGTAAGTACAAATATTAAGTGATGCATTACCTAAATCCTGATGTTGAATGACTGTTTCACAAAGCGTGAGTTTCTCGTATTTTCTTATATTTGCATATCAATATATTATCTCTAAATTAAAGTCAAATTAGCGTCAGTTGAAAATTCAGTTTATGTTTGCATATATATATATATATATATATATATATATATATATATATATATATATATATATATATATATATATATATATCGATACAGTTTAAGTTTGCATACGTCTAAATGACATTTTTTCCTCCAGCTTAATTTGATTAGTTAAATCTCTGCAAAGAATATCGGTATTGGAATGAATGCACATGAATTTTCAATTTGATAGCACAGCAAGTACTCTCTCTCTCTCTCTCTCTCTCTCTCTCTCTCTCTCTCTCTCTCTCTCTCTCTCTTTCTCTGTATTTATATATATCGTGCATTCTCATAAAGATACCCACAATACGTACTCTCATTTAATTTTATATTCACACAAACAGTACAACACTCTCTCTTTCTCTCTCTCTCTCATACTCTCATTTATTTTTATTCATACAGAGTACACACAAACTCTCTCTCTCTCTATCTCTCTCGTGTTTTCTCATATAGATACCCATAATACATACTCTCATACTCTCATTTTTTATATTCACACACACATTACATTCTCTCTCTCTCTCTCTCTCTCTCTCTCTTTTTCTCTCTCTCTCTCTCACTCTCTCTCTCTCTCTCGCTCTCAATTTCTCTCGTGGATTCTCATATAGATACCCACAATACATACTCGTATTTATTTTTATATTCACACACACAGTACATTCTCTCTCTGTCTCTCTCTGTCTCTCTCTCTCTCTCTGTCTCTCTCTCTCTCTCGTGTATTCTCATATAAATACCAAAAGTAATATCTCTCTCCAATGTATTTTTAATTTTATACACACAGTATATAGTGTCTCTCATGTATCTTCAATTTTTGTACAGAGTACATTCTCTCTCTCTCTCTCTCTCTCTCTCTCTCTCTCTCTCTCTCTCTCTCTCTCTCTCTCTTGTATTTTCAATTTAATACACTCAGTAATACTCTCTCATACATTTTCTATTTGATACCTACAGTACTTATTATCACATGCATTTTCTTATTGATGCACACAGCAGATTCTTCCTCTCATGTATTTTCTTACCGATACAGTGTTCATACTCACATGTATTTTTATATCGATACGCACAGTGCATACTCTCTAACTCTCACATGTATTTGTATACTGATACACACAGCACATAATCTTACAGCTATATTCATATTGAGACACACAATACATTCTCTGCCTTATGTATTTTCATTTTGATACACAGTATATTCACTCTGTTAATTGTATTTGGATTTGATACACTTAGTATATTCGCTCTGTTAAATGTATTTTCATTTGATGAACTCAGTACATTCTCTATCACACACACATACACGCACATATTTTCATTATGATACTCTCTCTCTCTCTCTCTCTCTCTCTCTCTCTCTCTCTCTCTCTCTCTCTCTCTCTCTCTCTCTCTCTCTCTGCATGTAGCGGTACTGGATAAAGTTTGTGTAAAGGTGAATCCATCATACCAGACCTGGTATCTATACACTTGTCTTGGAAGAATCAATAAAGACATTTCTTTGTACATCTTGAATCATTTTGCAATAAATGTTAGCCGAATGTTCGCTTATCGTTACAATTGTATGTTACAGTAAAATCAATAGCAACTATTTATTGTTCAAGTATAAAACGCAGGAAAAGCAATAGAAGCTTAAAGAATTAAAAAAGGAGAAAATATTTGCTTCCTCCGAGCAAATAATGAATCTAATTCATTGAGAGGGTGAATCTCGCAGTATTTTCATGAGCAGTGAAGCCACGACAGCAAATACTGAATTTCTTAACTCAAGAGATGAAATGTATACCTTATTCACTTAAAACAAGCAAAGTTCTTTTTTAAAAATATATACTCAGATAGTTTGGCTAACAATATGTATATTTCTTATACTATCACACACGATAAAGACTGAGGATTGCCGTTTTTTATCCGCTGTGATTTGTGTACGCTTGCTCTGCAAAATTGCTAACATAATTCCCTTTCCCAATTCAAGGTAAAACAGACCATATATAAAAACGTTGTGCTCATTGTTGGATTTAAACCAGGGTCTTGTCATAATGTCGTCAGTATACATTGACCGGCAGCGAAAAAATAATTATCGTATTTCACTTCAGGAAAAAAAACAGGATTGTTTGTTTAGAAAATGCAGTATTAGAGGGCCACTCATAAAATAAAATAAATTCTTACTAAAACAATAAAGAATTTGGTCGACAAAGTGCAACGATATTCATTAAAGTAAAGACATCAGCTTTAAGGAAGGGGGTGGGTGGGTCATTATGTGTCGTCTATACTCTTAAAAATGAGAAATAAATCATACCAATTATGCAGTTTATACCTACCTATAACTTCGGTCGAACAAATTAAACCCTGATAAACTGTTGCATAATATGCAAGCAAATTTGGGTTTATGCAGTTTGTTAGAAATTATCAGTAGAACAAACAACATAAATCCTCATGTGTATGTGCATTTTACAACGGCGGATCAGGGTCTATGTTGTTCACATTTGAACCCATCTTATAAGCGAGTATAGATGATAACCAATCGATTAATAAATAACTTGAGAGTTTTTGACACTATTATCAAATAAGCATGCCTGTGAAACGTTGAGTTTATCTTTAGATTGAAAAGATATTATATAGGTGAATTAATACTTGTTATGAATGATATCACGAATAAATAATCAACAGTGTGCTCATTTCAATACTTGTCTGTCTTCTACATTTTGTCAATAACGAAAAATATAAACCAATTGATGTTACGATAGATGAAAGAAACGCCGAATGGACAAGGGAATTAATGAATAAATCTACATATTTTACCTGGAACCTAGGGATTATGTATGGTTATTGTTGTAAAGCGGAAACCAGTAGATTCTAATGTGCATTCCCTGCGGTTGCTTTGGTAGAATATATTTGATTACAATGCAAATCCGATGAAGGGAGATGTAATCATTTTTTAAAAGCAAATGTGCATGAAGAATATGTTTCCATAGGCATCTGAACTGATGACGATGACTTAGAGAGTCGAACAATTATTTAAGAATCCTTAATGCATTACCTGTAGCATGGTTTCTAGGATGTCCGTGTTCTGTGACAACTTAATGGGTCGAATATATGTTTATTCAAAATAGTGAAGGGACATGTTTCTTGCGGTCGATATTATGTTACTAAATGTGCACATTACTCTTAGTGCGAAAGAAACATTACACGGAGCTTGAGATCAGAAATATAAATGCCATTTATGGCTATCTAGAGAGGACTAAAGTAACGCAGCAGTATTAACAATAATGGTCCTTTACCCAACGTTTCAAAATAACTGCAACAAAATCCAGAATTTTGTCATTAGTGTCTGAATAAGATTCAGAGGATCTTATCATTGTGACAGAATATACCTTTCTCTTGATTACATGGTTTGATTAAAAAAAATTAATAAACAAAATCAAAATAGATTTTAACTGGTGTTTCTTATCGAATATAGTCACAGTGGTGCAAATCACCCATGTAAAGTCAAATTAGTGTTTAAATCTGTTGGGCTTAAAAACCTGAAGTGGAATCGCGCCTTACTAATCTGTCAATAGTTATTTAATTTTGTAAATTATGCAATTATAACAAGAGGCGTATTCATATTTCATCGATAGTAAACGAGGCTTGCCGAGTTTCCTTTCAATGAACAAAATACACATCAAAGTTACATAAACATCCCATGTAATCTATAAGGTGTACTAATTATCGAATAACACAAGCATTTAACTACAAGATGCCAACAAAGTTATTACAAAAGAATGAAATAAAAAGTTTGCAAATGTGATAAAAATAAATTTGAAGTAGGTAGTTTATTTTTGCTATTTGTCATTAAGATTCTGTATATTTATCATATGAATATATAATTCTATATATTTGAATTGTAACAGTAGCTTTTTACCAATTTATCGTCTAAGATTCTGTACACTTAGTACGTAAGTAATATTAATACATACCCATGTAACTTTAGCTTTGTTCCAATTTAATGTCTAAGATTCTGTACACTTAGTACGTAAGTAATATTAATACATACCCATGTAACATTAGTTTTTTTTCCAATTTATCGTCTAAGATTATGTACACTTAGTACGTAAGTAATATTAATACATACCCATGTAACATTAGCTTTTTTTCCAATTTATCGTCTAAGATTCTGCACACTTAGTACGTAAGTAATATTAATACATATCCATGTAACATTAGTTTTTTTCCAATTTATCGTCTAAGATTCTGTACACTGAGTACGTAAGTAATATTAATGCATACCCATGCTAAAAAGTTATTTACATTCAATGTACAATAAGATTAAGATTAGTCCATTTAATTTAACACAAAGGAGTATTTTTATTTAGAGTGTGAGCAAGATTAATTGGATACGCAACTTAAAGTAGCAGCATAGTACAACTCTGATTATATTTAATTGATATTTCATATTTGAAACAGAGTAGTCACAAAATCACTTGTATTTGCCTCTGAGTTTAAAAAAGTAACCAAATGTAGAAAATCATCAATGTAAAATAAAACCATCAATGACACCTCATAAAATATATTTTTAAAGATTTATATCTACAAACTCTTTATGATTATAACATGTACAAAACACTAAACGTTTCATTTATATTTAATTTGTATTTGTTAGTCTTAGCTCCAGGATTATATGCTAAAGTATTTTTCATTCTAATATTATTATGGCTACTTTTAGATATTTATTAAGAAACTAAGTAATAAATTATCATATAATTTATATAAATATTTACGTATCTTGGTATACTTTCATGTTTTAGATTTTTCTTCCATTTTACCCACAAAGGAAATATTGATATAGGAGTTTGTTTTTACTGAAGCAGAGTCAAGAGAAAAAGATAATTTCGAAAGATAAGTTATGTGATTTTCGTTATTTTAGACTCTAAGATAAATATCCTTACATTATTAATAATATAATTAATCCACAATCACTGGCACTATTACCTATGTATTATTTGTTTACTAAAATAACAGTTACTGGTCAGGTTCACAATGAAATTAATTTCGGACAGGGTCAAGTCTAAAACACGAAAATTTAACGTAAAAATGAAAATGTTTAGTATTACTACTACTCACCCCCCCCCGTATTTAGGTTCTTAAATCGAAAATAGATATCTATTTGGTTTCGCTTTTATAAAGAAAACGATCATTAGGTAAACTGACCATCCAAGCACTATAAACCTCATTCTAGAATACTTTAAGTGTTTCATACTTCAGCCCCAAAACGAAAACAGATCTTTCTTTATTCTCTAAAACGTGAAAATATATCACTCTCAAACAGACAAATATAACGTTAATTCAAACTATCCAGAAAGCTCTTTTTATTACCACAAATACTCTTTGATTCTTGAGTCAAAACTACTAAATTGATATCTTTGCCTCGTACAAAAGAAACGATTATCATTTAAATAGTTGAGTGATATATGTAACAATGTTCCTTATTCTAAATTAATTCTCCACATACCAAGCTTTTGCAATATATACAATCTTACTGCTGTCAAAGTGCTTGCAACAGTGTTTAAAAAGAAATGTGCTGACGATTTCGTCCATGACCATGAAAAATAAATGATGCGTTTAGTTCAATTGAATTTATTACTTAGTAGAGTAATTATCGTAAACGAAATTTGGTGAGTTAGACAATATATGCATACAACCCTTAGTAGAATTCTCAGTCAGTACAATGAAATAGCATATGTCGAGAAACAAAAAAGTAACATCTAAGATTCTGCAGATACACGAAAATTAGACATCATAAAGACGATTTCCTTTCTTTGTATACAGTAAAACACAAAGTGAAAAGGATCCATTAGCAAATAATAGGAATTTATCAATAAAATCTCTACATCACCAAATAATACAGTGTTAAGATGAAAGCTGGTTCCTTTGCAGGTGTAATGAGCACATATAAGGCAAATTTCCTTACATAATTCCGTCATTCTTTGTGAGCTGTATCATTAAATCTATCCAAAACTGTATGGCGCTTTTCATATGAATTGCCAAATCTACAGCTGTGTATAGCGTTTTTCACATGAATTGCCAGATCTACAGCCGTTTAGCACCTTTCATCCCCATCGCCAGGTTTACAGCCGTATAGCGTTTTTCGCATGAATTGCCAGATCTACAGCCGTTTAGCACCTTTCATCCCCATCGCCAGGTTTACAGCCGTATAGCATTTTTCACATGAATTACCAGATCTATAGCCGTGTACCGTCTTCATCTGAATTACCAGAATTGAAATTTGAGACGGAAATTACATTAGGCACAATATAAACCTAAAAGTTTTAGATGATTTATTTTCAACAACTTTGCCGGATTTTATCCCAAAACTTATGATCATTTGAAGAGTAAATGCATATCATTCACCCTTTGGAATAAGAATTTGTCATAAAACAATACTGTAACTGGCTGCTCTCGGTAATAAACATCCAGCCGATATTGCTCTTTGGCTAGTTTCATGGCGGCATGGACTACATCGGACATTTTTGTGATTATTAGCTGAACTATTGATATCACCTTACACTTAAACATAATGCTTAATATTTGGAAAGCTGATGAGGCGAATTTGACAAAGAAAGGTTTTAGTGCTTTGTCTATATTTATACATTGAAGTAGACAATAGTACTTAATGGAGGGAAAAGCAAAACTTTGATCAATGCATTGCGGATCAATTTGTTTCATGTTTAATATATACGAGGATTTGTCAGTGCTACGATGAATTAGTGGATACCTTACTGAGACGAAAAATATTTTTTTCTATATTACATTCAAGACTGGAAAGACATTGAGCGACTGTCTGTCAACCGAATAAGTCGCTGGTGAGGGATTAGTATGTATGTATGTATGTATGTATGTATGTATGTATGTATGTATGTATGTATGTATGTATGTATGTATGTATGTATGTATGTATGTATGTATGTATGTATGTATGTATGTATGTATGTATGTATGTATGTATGTATGTGTGTCTGTGTGTATGTATGTATGTATGTATGTGTGTGTGTCTGTGTGTGTGTGTATGTATGTATGTATGTATGTATGTATGTATGTATGTATGTATGTATGTATGTATGTATGTATGTATGTATGTATGTATGTATGTATGTATGTATGTATGTATGTATGTATGTATGTATGTATAATGTATGGTTGCTATTATTTTGGAGGTACTTCTAACACACTGTCTATATCATACTGAAGAAATAGGAGTAAAGTACATTGATAATGGACGTATCGAGCCAGCAGACCCAGGTTGGCCGGGACGGGCTTTGAGCCAATGGCCTTGGATTTTGAATCCGACACTCTAACAACTGAGTTACTGCGACTTATCATTTTCATTTTTTAGTACTACGTTATTACTTGCTGACAATTTCTGTCAATGCCAAAATAATGTCAGTTATGATCGATGTTGTTCTTGTTATTGTTTGGTGTCTAATGTCATTTTTCAGCGCATAATAGATTATAAGTGGCGGGCAGTACAGCTGGTGGAGGAAGAACCTTGGAAACCTCGGTAAGAACCAATGGCTTATGGGAAGCCACTGATAGGTTTTTTTACATTCCCACAAAGAAACCGCATTATGAACTATATTTTTGTGAGATAATTTTATTAGATTAAATAATGTCAGAACTAATGTAAATTAAAAGGATCCTTCATTTGTGACCTTTGTGTTACATCTTATCTAGTACATTATATTGCAACCATTAAAAAGAGAGCACAAAGATCAGTAGATGAATAAAATTATTAAGTTACAAGCCAAAGAGTTAACTATATCTTCTGAACAGTGTATCTTGCAACATAAACAGGATTGAAAAGAGATACATGGCAAAGAGAATATATACTCAGTGATTATTGTTGAAAGTATTTAGCTTGACTGCATAAATGCCAGGTAAGCTTTTGCAAGTCAAACCTCGTCCTTCCACATGTGTTGTTTTCAGTTTTGTTTTAGAATCTATTTATTAAATAATATTCGAATTGATCATGAAGCTTTCAGACATAAAGGTCTTTCCAGTTAGCAGTATTAATTCCAGTCCAATGTGAAATGTTGCTTCCTTTATTAAAATAGAAATATTTCAAATGTTATTTCTAACCAGAAGACAGGATATATCATAGGAAAGATGGTACTAAAATTAATAGAAAAATTTGTCCGATGGTACTTAAAACAGAAGAAAGCTTTAAATGACCTTTTCTAAAACAATATAATTTAACTTAATTAAACAATGGTGCAATCATGCACATATTTTCAAAAGACACCGAACTGGTTTCAAATTAAAATATAATATCATTCAAAAATATCTTCTCAGCAGACTTTGACCAAAGTTGGCAGAATGCATTTTGGAATAGACAACATTAAGCTAATATTGATGTTTCTCAAAGAGCTAATTACATATTTCCACAATGTCGTTATTTGGTGATAAACTAGCTACAACAGTATCAGAAAGCCACGCAGGCAATAATGGAAAAGGTGGATTATCAACTGGAAATTTTCCGTAAGATACATATAAACGAAAACGTACCAAGAATGGCAAGAAACACGTCTAAATCAATATATATTTGCTGCACATGAGCTGACTGTATTATACCTGGATATTAAAACACACACGCACGCACGCGCGCGCACTGTTGAAAAACGGTAAATAATTCTTCCTATGTCATTTTATATTAATAAATGATTAAGCAATTCCGTAACGTCAATATTTTACAATACCCAAATGGAAACTAAATCACATAAAATCTATTTATCTGAATGGGCCGTTGCTGTTTCTGAATCAGTGCTGTTTATTATTCAAAACCATTCATATCCTTAATTAAATTTTATGGTGGATGAATGATTCAGATTTATTCAATAATATGTAACATTTGATTAGGAACAAATTTCGTAATTATATAAATAGATACTGCTTTATCACTTTTATTTTAATTGGTATGCCAAAATATGTTATGGATAATTCACCAAATTAGTCCTTGTTGGACATTCTATGTTTAGGTAATTTTCGATACACATTCTAAACGTTTGGCAACTTGAACTGCAATGTAGGAGAGTAATTTGTTTTATTAAATGTTTGTCGGAAATATCCTATGTCTGTATACATGCCCCCCCCTCCGTTATAAACGGTATAACCAAAAACGTCTAACTTTACGTCCATCAATCTGATTAATTGGGATAAAAACTAACAAATGCCGGTAATTTTGTGCAACTAGTTTAGCATTTAATATATGCTTCTTATGGACAAAATGTTCTTAAAAAACTGGATGACATCTTTATTTTTAAAAACAACCAACTACGTCATTATATAACGTCATAAATGATATGTATCATCATAACAATTATACACACACACACACACAAAAACACACACACATATCTATATATATATATATATATATATATATATATATATATATATATATATATATATATATATATATATATATATATATATATATATATATATATATATATATATATATATATATGACCGAATCAAAAAGATACATTAGTCTATAATAAAACCCTATGGCATGTTTCTAAAATCATTTTTATTCCTGTTTAAGGCAAAGTTTCAGTCATAATTCATTTTCTTGTCCGATATAAATTTACTGTGATAAGTGTTATTCCGGTCTGATGCAATGTTACTGTGCGCCTGCGATGTGCTTGCTTTATTCTTTGTTTTTCTTATCATCAGTGGCGTACATGTACTGCTTATGGTCTATATAAGATATACCTGCCTCAACAATATCTCCTGTGTGAACAAAGTCTGATGTATTTAAAACTAAAATTGAGTTTACATTTTATTGTAACAGTTTCATGAAATATACATTCATAAAACCTAATTTCTTTCTTCTAATAGTCATATAAGATTATCTATTCTGTATTCTTAGTCATTTTTAGCGTTCTTTACATATTAATCTACAATCATTTTGTGAATTTGTTTGTAAGCAATTGTATCTAATTTCTTACATTCAATTACCGTGTCTGAAATTTAAAACCCGAATTAAGCCTGGATTAGATTTGAGATGTGTATTTACTTATTACATCTTTGTTAATACGTTACGTAATATCCAAAATGTATCTTTTACTGGCTCCTTAAATTTTGGTATTGAGGCTAAATCATACTCGGATTTAAATGCAATTCAATACTGGAAATCATTATTATTGTATCGACAAATGACAATAATGGCGAACAATGTGCTGGGTAGTTACGTTTTACGGATAAAAGGCATCTCAATCACTTGCCATTACTCCTCATAAAGCAGCTGCAATATATTTCTTAAAAATTATGACACTGATCGTTGACAACTATTTATCAAGAACATCCATCAAAGATTATCAGCTTTGTCACAATATAGCACAACCACCCCTAACACCACCATTATTAACACTAATAAAACATGTGGCCAGATAAGAGGGAATGGGAATTGCACTCTGTCGCCAGTAGAATGGGCCGTCGTTGGGATCTTTTGTTATTATCTGAAATGTATTTCATCTCATCTTAATGCAACGGTGACCCTTTCTCATACAAAATTATGTGTGTGTGTGTGTGTGTGTGTTTGTGTGTGTGTGTCGATGGAACTGACATAAAATGTTGTTCTCCATGGCGAAGTAGGGGCACCGCTAAAGAACATTGTCCCCTGACTCCTTGAACCCTCTCGCAGCCAATGAAAAATAAACTATCGTATCCACTACTACCATGTCTGCTGGTGATGCTGCTACATTTTTTCAGAAAAACTATTCAGTTTTACTCGCAATATCGTCACCTAAAAATCCTTAAGACAAAAAAAACCCCTATAAAATGTACACTAAATTTAAAAGGATTCTTTATTGATGTTGCATCAATCGTCATTGATTTGTTGATATGAAAAAATACATCGATTGTTCTATGTCCTTTGCGTGACGATGGTTATGAATATATTTTTAAATCCAGTGACAATCTGGAGAATATTCGACATCAATTCGTAATCATCGAAGCTAACTCCCACCGTATTTGGGAGGTAATTCATACTTGATTGTATCGAGAGCAGCATTAGGGGTTTCTTCCCTTTGAATAACGGTACCAATATTGGAACTTTTGTTTTACTTTGTTGGTTTTTCTTTTCGTTTTTTGGGGGGGTTTGGGGGTTGGGGAGGCTTCCAGAAAAGCTAATAAACACTGAAGATAACATGAAGCTTTGTTTTTACACATTACATGCTTTTGATTTCGTCCAAATACAAATTACACAGGTTGGAATGCGACTGAGTTCTATGTTGAGGAAAAGGTAAACAAAATCTAACATTTACCTTTTCTTTAAACGTTTATTTATCTTTCTTTGTGAGTAAATATTTACCGTTTACCACACTTCATGTTCAGCAAGTCTATAATTTAAACTACGTTTATTCGCAAATATCCATCGAATATTTATTACCTCTTGTTATAGAGTGAGGAATTGTAACCGAGTAAATGATGACTTTGAAGCATTCCAAACATTGTAGAACACCATCATCATCAGCAACAAAAACAACAACAACAACAACAACAACAACAACAATAATAATAATAATAATAATAATAATAATAATAATAATAATAATAATAATAATAATAATAATAATAATAATAATAATAATAATAATAATAATAATAATAATAATAATAATAGCACTTTGATTATCGACTATTAATGGCCATGCTTGCATTATTTATATTCAACCAGTTCATATTATATATCCCGTTTTTTTTTACCCACATAAGCCAGTCGGAGATACCATTGTGTAAATGGTGTCTATGTCCACATACGTCATACTTAGCTCAGCGTTTAGTATCCTGAGTGGCCATATCATCTTCTGCATTGCACAGATGTACAAATTATTCATTGGGTCTATAATTTTCTATATTGTACAGATGTAAAAAGTATTTATTTGGTCTACAATTTTCTATATTGTACAGATATAAAAAGTTTTCATAGAGATTATCATACTCTATATTGTATAGATGTGAAATAGTATTCAATAGGCCATATCATTTTGTACAGTGTACAGATGTGAAAAAGTATTCAGTAGGCCCTATCATTTTGTACAGTGTACAGAAGTGAAAAAGTATTCAGTAGTCCCGATCATTTTCTACATTGTATATGTGAAAAAGTATTCAGTAGGCACTTTCATTTTCTACATTGTATATGTGAAAAAGTATTCAGTAGGCCTTATCATTTCCTACAGTGTACAGATGTGAAAAAGTAGTTATTAGGCCCAATCATTTTCTACATTGTATAGATGTGAAAAAGTATTCAGTAGGCCCGATCATTTTCTACATTGTAAATGTGAAAAAGTATTCAGTAGGCCCTATCATTTTGTACAGTGTACAGATGTGAAAAAGTATTCAGTAGTCCCGATCATTTTCTACAGTGTAAGGATATGAAAAAGTATTCAGTAGGCCTTATCATTTCCTACAGTGTACAGATGTGAAAAAGTAGTTATTAGGCCCAATCATTTTCTACGTTGTATAGATGTGAAAAAGTATTCAGTAGGCCCAATCATTTTCTACATTGTATATGTGAAGAAGTATTCAGTAGGCCCGATCATTTTCTACATTGTATATGTAAAAAAAGTCCTCACTAGGCCCTATAATTTTCTACATTTTATATGTGAAAAAGTATCCAGTAGGCCCAATCATTTTGTACAGTGTACAGATGTGAAAAAGTATTCAGTAGGCCCTATCATTTTCTACAGTGTACAGATGTAAAAAAGTAGTCAGTAGGCCCGATCATTTTCTACATTGCATATGTGAAAAAGTAGCCAGAAGGCCCTTTCATTTTCTACATTGTATATGTGAAAAAGTATTCCATAGTCCCGATCATTTTCTACATTGTATATGTGAAAAAGTATTCAGTAGGCCCTTTCATTTTTTACTTTGTAAATGTGAAAAAGTATTCAGTAGGCCCGATCATTTTGTACATTGTATAGATGTGAAAAAGTATTCAGTAGGCCCGATCATTTTCTACAGTGTAAAGATGTGAAAAAGTATTCAGTAGGCCCGATCATTTTCTACATTGTAAATGTGAAAAAGTATTCAGTAGGCCCGATCATTTTCCACATTGTATAGATGTGAAAAAGTATTCCGTAGTCCCGAGCATTATCTACATTGTATATGTGAAAAAGTATTCAGTAGGCCCTTTAATTTTTTACATTGTAAATGAGAAAAAGTATTCAGTAGGCCCTATCATTTTGTACAGTGTACAGATGTGAAAAAGTATTCAGTAAGCCCGATCATTTTCTACATTGTATATGTGAAAAAGTAGCCAGTAGGCCCTATCATTTTTTACATTGTATAGATGTGAAAAAGTATTCAGTAGGCCCGATCATTTTCTACAGTGTACAGATGTGAAAAAGTATTCAGTAGGCCCAATCATTTTCTACTGTGTAAAGATGTGAAAAAGTATTCAGTAGGCCCGATCATTTTCTACATTGTATATGTGAAAAAGTAATCAGTAGTCCCGATCATTTTCTACATTGTATATGTGAAAGGGTATTCAGTAGGCCATATCATTTTTTACATTGTATATGTGAAAAAGTAGCCAGTAGTCCCGATCATTTTTTACATTGTAAATGTGAAAAAGTATTTAGTAGGCCCTTACATTTTGTACAGTGTACAGATGTGAAAAAGTATTCAGTAGGACTATCATTTTGTACAGTGTAGAGATGTGAAAAGGTATTCAGTAGGCCCGATCATTTTCTACAGTGTAAAGATGTGAAAAAGTATTCAGTAGGAACGATCATTTTCTACAGTGTAAAGATGTGAAAAAGTATTCAGTAGGCCCGATCATTTTCTACATTGTAAATGTGAAAAAGTATTCAGTAGGCCCGATCATTTTCCACATTGTATAGATGTGAAAAAGTATTCCGTAGTCCCGAGCATTATCTACATTGTATATGTGAAAAAGTATTCAGTAGGCCCTTTAATTTTTTACATTGTAAATGAGAAAAAGTATTCAGTAGGCCCTATCATTTTGTACAGTGTACAGATGTGAAAAAGTATTCAGTAAGCCCGATCATTTTCTACATTGTATATGTGAAAAAGTAGCCAGTAGGCCCTATCATTTTTTACATTGTATAGATGTGAAAAAGTATTCAGTAGGCCCGATCATTTTCTACAGTGTACAGATGTGAAAAAGTATTCAGTAGGCCCAATCATTTTCTACTGTGTAAAGATGTGAAAAAGTATTCAGTAGGCCCGATCATTTTCTACATTGTATATGTGAAAAAGTAATCAGTAGTCCCGATCATTTTCTACATTGTATATGTGAAAGGGTATTCAGTAGGCCATATCATTTTTTACATTGTATATGTGAAAAAGTAGCCAGTAGTCCCGATCATTTTTTACATTGTAAATGTGAAAAAGTATTTAGTAGGCCCTTACATTTTGTACAGTGTACAGATGTGAAAAAGTATTCAGTAGGACTATCATTTTGTACAGTGTAGAGATGTGAAAAGGTATTCAGTAGGCCCGATCATTTTCTACAGTGTAAAGATGTGAAAAAGTATTCAGTAGGAACGATCATTTTCTACAGTGTAAAGATGTGAAAAAGTATTCAGTAGGCCCTATCATTTTCTACATTGTATATGTGAAAAAGTAATTAGTAGGACCTATCATTTTCTAAATGGCATAAATGTGAAAAGTATCCATCTGGCTATCATTTTTTGCACTTTATAGGTGGCACTCACCAGTTACTACGTACTTTTGAGAGAGTGATGTATGTAAGGTGAAGTTGTTTGCATTTTAAACATGCACAGTGGAGAGAATGTTGGTGTACCTATATGCTACTTTTAGGAAATGTGGCTGAAATTTCTTTGGATATTATACTTGTGGAAATTTTAAATGATTTTAGAACACTGATAACTAAAATGACTGCTCCATTGTGCTCCAAAAATCAACCTGAATTTGTCGAAAGTACACTATTCTTGGCAGCTATTAAAATATGGAAAATGAATTTTGCCAAACTAGACAATACTAGCTTCTAAAAGTCCAATGAATGAATTACCAAATACATAAATTGGAAAAACGTTATCGGCTCTTTTTTTTAATTTACCTCTGAAGTTCCAGAAGTGAAAATGAGTAAGTAGAGCTAGCACATTTTTGAAAGGTGCACATCTGGAGTAAGGCCATGCTGTATACTCTCTAACCCATATTACACCCATCAATCTTGCGCCAAAATAAAGGGAATTAAATGTTCTTTGAACAATACCTAAGATATACAAATTATTTTTAAATAGCCAGTATAACTAGTGAGGAAACCCGGGAGAAATTATTTTTTTTTAAAAATTCTAACCCTATGCTAAATACGAAACTTTAGAATGCCACCATAAAGGTGAAACATCTTGAGTGGGCCTATCATTTTCTACATCATAATGATGTCAAGAGTATTCAGTCTTTAAATCAATACCAACAAGAACTGTGACATGAACCAATGAATTCGTTCATACAGGCAATATTTCTTAACATTGTTAAAAAAGAGCATCACGTCCGTTTCATTGGAATTAAGCTTGAATTTTGGCTGTACAAGGATATATTAGAGGTTACGATCAATGATAAATTAGGTTTAGTGATGAATGCTTTCGTACAACTTCCCGCAAATAAAGAATCATTTTGCGTTAAACAGAGTTGTACTTATGTTAATAAGTTTAACTTAAATAATAAATCAGTAGTAAATTTCGCTATTATTCATTGTCTTAAACCATGCAACAAAATGAAGCGAAACACATTTGGTAAAATCAACAAATACTATTTTTCTCTAAATTACAAAGTGAGAATATAAGAGACAGACTATTGTAAAATAAATCACGAATAATCCTAAATGTTGCTTGTCCAGATGTACCACAATAATACACTCCAGAATGTCGTTAAATGAGTTCATAATAATCTCAAAAGAGTGCTTCAGTTCAAATGGTTGGTGATCGACTTGTAATTCCAATGAATAACTTAAAAAAATTCGTCTCAAATTATGTCTGAACACGACTATAAATGATTACACAGACTGACCAAGAAACATTAATATACATCCCAACTTGACCTGAGTTGCAATAGAATGCTTTGCAACGCTAATCATTTCCATGGAAAATTCCACTAACCCTTTAACTCATATTTTAGTAAACATATAGTTTGCTACTGAAATTCGTGACAGATGTCAGGGAGGCAAAATTCTATTCACAATCCTCAATCACATTCATGACAAAAGTCAAGTATACAAAGACTCTATCCACAGCCGCCAATCACTGGCAAAAATCGAGCACATAATATAAGTCAAATATACATAAAGAACTATAAGAACGTTTTACATAATCAACGTTTGGGTGGTACAGGTATATTTTCACTAGAGTTCTATTTCAGTTTGCAATAAAACTGCTAGAGCGACAAAAACAATATTGAAATTGTAAAAAAGTGTGAGACGACTGTCATCTAATATCTTTCGGTCTTCAGATGTAAACTTTGGTTCATATATCAAAAATAAAGATTTTGATAAGAGTAAAAAAAACCTCAAGTCCAATAAAAGAACTCTGAGAAGAAATTCAAATCGGATTTACCTATTGTAAAATCCTTATTTTTAAACTTCATTTAGCCGGATAGAATGTTGGCAAGGAATGTTTACTTTTGGACGGTTCCTATCATTTAGTTTGTTTTATTCTCCTATCATCCTATATTGATACGATACGATAGTTCTAGTACATATCGCTATACACAGATTTACAGATAATATCGAACCAGCCCTTTTTCAATACTTTTATTTTCTTCACTACTTCGAAGACAACATTAAAATTGGATCAGTTTTCAAATGTTAAATTTTGCATATGAGATTCTTTCGTTTTGTAACAAATACTGTTGCAAGTTGCGAAACATTTTGTATCCTTATTTATTTTCAGTTTGAAAAGCCTATCAAAGTAACCTAATCATTATAATAAGCAATAGAAGACCTTCATATACAGGGACGGTTTAGCTAACGACATCTACTGTTCTTGCCAGACAATTTATCGACATTCATTCAGAGCGAATCGGACGAGAAGCCTCTAAAATCCCAACTAACTGAAAACAAACAAGCACCATTCTCAGTGCAAAGAGATCTGTTGCAACATTAGAGAGAAGCTCCATGATGAAAACGTTGATAAAACACATGGATTAGGAGTATTGTTACTCTAAACTTCAGAATCTTTACTGGAGAATCTTGCGCACAACAAACAATGAAAGCTATCGAATTTAGACCGTCAAGGAATAAGCTGGCATAAGCCAATGTTGTAAAGTTAATCTATATTATCCTCTGCTAGTATAATCGATCTGCATACAATCTGAGATCATTATGAGTTTACACTAAGTACCATTTTGCTTGGAAAGCTGCGATTTAATTGCTTGCTTGCAAGAAAGCACTTCCTTATATAAGGTCCGTCCTCATTTTATTCCTAAGGATTAAAATAAATGCATTAAATTTTATTTTAATTAAGATGGTTTTTTGATCGTCCTAATGCTAATTAAATTCGTCTATATTTGCAAAAATGGAAGTAAAAAACAAAAGTACCTACATTATGAGCAATTAGATTACAAAGTATCATAAGTAAACTTATTTACAAGTAATATCATGTAAGATCAAAATATATGAATCATAAAAATAAATAGTGTTTCATTAAAGACAGGGACAAAAAATAAATTATTGAAATCTTACACATAAGTGCATTATGTATATGTTTTGTCATATTAGTGACTAAGAGAGACATTATAGAGAACAACATTTCTATAATAAAATGTACGAGTCTTGTGAAAAGATTTTTGAAAGTAATTCCAGAACACGTTTCAAATTAATTTATTGATGTTGTCTACTGATAAAATTACAATTACAGTGTTTACGCCATGATGCGAGATTTGATCATTTTTATTTATTTATTTATTTATTTATTTATTTATTTATTTATTTATTTATTTATTTATTTATTTATTTATTTATTTATTTATTTATTTATTTATTTATTTGTATGTATGTGCGTGTGATGTCGTTCTTGACATATAACTATTGGAAATGTTTTGAATAGTTAGCACAAAGTATTTACATTTTTTAAATTTCTATAAGTTTATTCATTTTTTATGAATGTATCCGACTGACAGTAGTTATTTACCTTAACATATTATAATAATTAATGTCTTCCGCTGCATATTCCTTTTGTTTACGATTTAGTAATCATTAACCATTTCTAAGTAAATTATTTGAAACAAGTCGATGTTATCATTGTGTACACTTAATCGTAAATGTCTTTATTAGTCTCACTTTCACTAAAAACACAATAATATTACATATTGTTGAGTTTTACATTTTTATTGTTTTGAATGAGCTTTCAAGTATATGATTGGTAAATAGCTGTCGTAATGAAAAGCATTTATGTGAAAATAATGTAATTGCAGGTTTATTGGCTATTGTTAATTACCGGTAGCAGTAGATATGCAGAAAGACCAAAGTTGTTGCTGGTTGCTTTATTAACTTACCTTAATTAGCATGACTGACAGTAAGTGTTGTAAGTATTCGCAATCCATAAATGTGATATTTTAAACTAACACAATATTAACCCTTGGGGAAAGCGAAACTTGCTGCATCACTCAAAATATTTGATTGTGATATACAGACAATTATAAACAGCACGAATATCACACAAGAATCACTGTTACTGTTCTGTTACAAAGCCCTTCAAAACTAATAGACAATGTACTTCAAATTAATAATCAGGATTAAGATATCTTCAACAAATCAAAATAATTATTCAAGACTGGTTCTTAATATAATTAGTGACTCTAAAGTTCCATGCCACTTAAAACCATTCCATCATCCAGACTGAAAACACACTTAATTAGTACCAAGACGTGCCTTAGTAATTTTCTTCAAATTTCCTGAACATTTGTTTCAATTAATTTATTCACGACGAAAGATACATAGATTTATTTGATTGCTCTGTCAATTTAATATCAAAGAACTTTTATTTGCTTATATTATTGAAATCAGCAAATTATGCACATTTTTAAGCTTCGGTTTGATGAATAATATAGGTAACCAGTGCTTTATAAATTGAGTGTCCATGTATCCGACGCTCTTCGAAAGAATGTGTCTTAGCTTCAGAAAGACTTCATGATTAATTATATTTTAACTATTGAGATCCTGTTTAGACGAAGTGGTTTAATCTGTTTTCATTAAAGCTTATTGATCACAACGAGCCATAGTGTGCAATAAAGCTAAATAATTCAGGATGGAAGCAAAAGACACCGACACGTTGTCATATACCGCTACAGCCAGAAAAGAATCTGCTGGGAGAAGCAATTTGTGTGGATGTTTCAAAATGATGACAATCGTAATAAGAAACAGAAGAGGACATTAAAGGCATTACTACAGATCTTTAGAGTTTTCTTGCTGATAATTTCGTCTGCACAGAGACAATTGCGTTAAATAAAGTTTTTATTTGTAAAAATTTTATTTTTAAATTTTAAAATCATGCTCTGATGAGCTAAAATTAGTTTTAGATCACAATGTTGCGGATGCAGGTTTTAAACTTCAGTTGATGATGGCTCAAATTTAAACCGATTTCGTCAAGGAAATAAAGTTATATATATATATATATATATATATATATATATATATATATATATATATATATATATATATATATATATATATATATATATATATATATATATATATATATATATATATATGAATATTCTGACGAAAACCACGCAGTGCATTATATTGGGACGTACCATTTGTTTCTAACGTAACACAAAATTCGAAGCAACTTTTCAAAAGTCCAAAAGTCATATCACTTGCATATTGTATTCAATACAATATTTATGTTCTTATTTGAGTAAATCCCCAAGTTAAATTCATAGAAATATTATTAAATAATCTATCTTCCTAAAATATTATTGATATCCTTTCATTAAAACTGATTATAAGTTATTGACATAAAAGTTTTGAATCAAGTTGAAATCATATCAATACATATTGAAATCAATTATGTTTATTTTCTTTCCATCATTCAAATGCGAGATAAGTCGGCGTCATTGTACGTCCAATATGTTCTTACTATCCAAAAACATGATAAACGTCAATATTATTGGAAATCGAATATTGTTTTACCATAAGACAAAGTGATTAAAAACAAAATGTTTTATCAGGTTGAACACACACACACACACACACACACACACACACACACACACACACACACACATCTATCCCCCACACCATATCAGTAACTGGGTAACACATGATTTCCATATATTTGTTGTTAAATATTGGTTGTGTAGTGGCGATAATAAAAATTGAAGAAATACATACTTCAGTAGACTATTTATTGATGAGTATCAGAGACGTATAGCAATACATCTAATTTGATGGTTCAAACCCGTTGTATCGATATTGACCCAGTATATGAAAATACATTTCTCCCGATCAAATAATTTGAGAAAATTGCCCATGTTAAGGTAATAGGAATGTGTTTTTATTTTAAGGTTACGTTTTTATAATGTATCGAGGGATTATATAGTTCGGTAGAATCGTTCGACAAGTCTCCAAGATTACCTTATGGGGCTGTTTACATTCCATATATTAGGGTTACATGGTGTACTCTTCAGTTTAATCAATCCAGTTTAGAGACACTGTTTACCTCATTCAGTTTACAGTCACTGTTTACTTCAATTCAGTTTACATACACTGTTTACTCAATGCAGTTTATAGACATCCTCAATTCAGTTTAAAGACACTGTTTACCTCATTTCAGTTTATATTGACTGTTTACTTCAAATCAGTTTACAGACAATGTTTACTTCAATTCAGTGTACAGATAATGTTTAGTTCAATTCAGTTTACATACACTGTTTACTTCAATTCAGTTTATAGACACAATTTACTTTAATTAAATTTACAGACACTGTTTACTTCAAGTCAGTTTAAAGACACTTTAGTTCGATTCAGATTACAGACAATGTTTACTTCAATTAATTTTGTAGACACTGTTTACTTCACTAAAATTTACAGACACTGTTTACTTCAATTCAGTTTAAAGACACTTTAGTTCAATTCAGTTTACAGACAATGTTTACTTCAATTAATTTTGTAGACACTGTTTACTTCAATTAAATTTACAAACACTGTTTACTTCAATTCAGGTTACATAAACTGTTTACTTCAATTCAGTTCACAGAGAGTGTGTAATTCAATTAAATTTACAGACCATTTACTTCAATTAAGTTTGCAAATACTGTTTATTTTAATTCAGGTTAAATACACTGTTTACTTCAGTTCTGTTAAAAGACATTGTTTACTTCAATTCACTTTACTAATACTCTTTACTTCTAGTTAGATTATATACAATGTTTACTGCAATTCAGTTCGCAATGTTTACTACGATTCAGATTATATACAGTTTACTTCAGAACAGTTTACATACACAGTTGACTTCAATTTAGTTTACAGACAATGATCATTTTAATTTTTTCACATACACTGTTTACCTCAAATCAGTTTACATACACTGTTTACTTTAATTCTGTTTACAGACACTGTTTACTTCAATTCAGTTTACAGAGAATTATTACTTGAATCCAGTTTACATACATTATTTACTTTAATTGTTTACAGACACGGTTTATTTCAATTCAGTGTACATATAAATTTTACAACAATCCAGTTTACAGATAATGTTTACCTTAATCAAGCTTGCATAACATTTACTTAAATTTAATTTGCAATCTATACATAATGAATCTACGGAACTATCTTAAACTGTAATATAGTTCCTTCTACTGTAAGTAGTGTGAAATAGTGAAATAAGCTTAAAATTGTATTCCATGTTTAAATTTATATATTTCCTTATCGTTTACAGTATACTTTTGTAATATGATAATGAGATATCACGCACAACTATAGATTGTAACTCAAATGCGTATATCATTAGATAAATATCATCTGCCTCATGGTCTTTTGATTGCATAGTTTTGGTCGATTAATATAAAGATCGAAATGCAGATTTATGCTTTGTTCATGCTAGTTGTACTTCAAGACTGGATGAAATGCAAACAACATGTGCCATGTTCTCGCAAAATTAGAGTCTAATATTTATAATCTTTTATAATTTTAACTTTATTCACTCAAACAAATTGACATTTTCCAGAAAAGTCAGTTCACGTTTTCTTAATCTGATTAAAACTCGGTCGATTTGCTACATTGTATTTTTTGTTAACCAAGTCCCTGACCTTGATTCAGAATTCGTAAACAGAGTGAAAATCATTTGTCGTTATAAAGGTCATTATTGGCTTGCGTCAGCTCTGTTGTAAGGAGCTTTTAATTATCGAATCTTATAGTAAGATTCGTTCCCTATGATCGAACATGTAAATAGCGTACTGCTATGTGACACGTACTAATTGAAATATTAATTTACTTCGTTGTATGAAATAAGTGACCACGTGACCACACCATGTGGACTAAATTTACGCTTAAACCTAACGGTTTTAGTGTTTTGAGTCAGTCCTAAATGTATACATTTGAACTCAATATATCTGTCTAATTGTTGCCAGTTCGATTTAAAATTCTTCTATTTTTTTGAGTTAATAATTAATATTCCCTGGAAAATAAGGGTGCTCATACATATTCTTGAAGAAGGACATTTATTGGAAATTTTTCGGAATTCTAAAGCCGGAATATTATTCTTGTTTCATTTTGCCATTGGTAATTTTGCCAATAAGCTTAAATTACCATTGACAATAATGGCAGTAAGTGTTTCAGTTGATATTGCTAATATTGGCAATACCTTTAGATTCCCATCAGCCATATGTTTTGTACGTTTCATTGCCATTGGTAATATTAGCAGTAAGTTTTGTTGTACCATGCTAGAAATAAACGGTTCAATTATATTGATTTTAGGGGAATTATTTACTTTTCCTTGGCGGTGTGTAGTCAGAAAAATGCAAACGTGATTTGTCCTTTTGTAAAATTGGAATTTAACAATTTGCATTGCTTAAGATCACATGCTAACCACAAAAGGAACAATTCAAACCTTCAAGATACGTTTTGGAGAAAGAAACAATGAAAATAAAAGCCCACTTCAGTCTTTTATTGCACTGAAATGATTCCCTTTGCCGATAAATTAGAGCCCGGAGCAAGCAATTTCCCTGTCCAGCGGAAAACTGCCTACATGTATAATCACATTGCCTGCAATCCAAACTTTTCTTCCTTGCAAATTTCCAGATATCTTAGTGGCATTGAAGGCTGATGTGCTTATATGTTTAGTTGTCCTTAAAACAGAGTTGCATAAACGATAAAAGGAGAAAGGAGAACTTTATTAAGAATAAATTTTCACTAATAGTGAAGGACCAAAACTAGTGCTGCTACTTTAATTAATGCAGATAGAAATGTTACATTATATATATTCCGGCTATTTCTAAACAGAAATCCCTCACTCAATGAGGGATCGATATTGCTTGGTGCCAAGGTTTTTGAAATTCGTCATAGTCTAAGCAATGGCATCGTGAACGTATTGTCGTTTCAGTTTTGATAATGTTAGGTTTTAAATAGGTTACTAAACCTTGCAGATACTACAGTGTGAATATATTTCATTTCCTTTGTTTGTCTTTAAAACTATTATTATTTGATTTATTTACCTCTGCATCACAGGGTGATATTTCAAATATTGGTGTAGTTTTGATATATGTTCATATTAACATTTTATCGATAACTGTCAATTTTGCCAATTTTCTCAATCGAAATGCTACATCACAGAGAAGGCTATGTTTGTTTATCTTTCCTTTGCTACATTATTAACTGTTATGCTTCCGTGATCATACGCCAATTAGGAGAGACAATTGTGGAAACCAGAAGTGGTCGTGTTCGTGGTGTCCTTGTCGAATTTCAGGAGAAGTACCATTTAAGGGCCATTGAGGCATTTTACAATATTCCTTGCGCATCTTTAAAAGGATTACATGGGAAGGAGCTCCGATTTATGCCGCCAAGTTCACCTCCAAGATGGAAATATTTGAGAAATGCCTCTTTGCAAAATATGTCCACCGTATGTCCACAGAAAAAGTGGAATAAAAGTGACCTGAATTGGACAATACCGAAGGAGGTTATGCGGCAGCTTCTGAAACTTACAGAGAGCATCAAAATTCAAGAAGAAGACTGTCTGAATATAAACATTTTCGTTCCTGGTACAGGTAGGTAGTTTAGTTAAAAATGAGACGAAACTATTCACCATGCTTATTCTATTTTAAATCCACTTCGTACAATAAGAACATGGTTGAAAGCGTACCTAAAGTAGAAGTAAGACAATGCATTCACAAAAACTGATTGGTGGTATGATTGGGTGGTGAAATATGGGAGTTATTATTTATTCACCTATCATACGGTATTAAAAATATCTACCGAAATCTTTGTCAATCTCATTAAACTTGTGCTCAACATGAATATCTTACAGTGCTTAAAAACACGGTGTCCACGAAATGGATACCAATATTTCTTGATATGATTATACTCATTCTTTTTCAATAATTAAATAATCAAAAGTTAGGTACAACATACATTGTTTTGGTTATACCAAGAATAAGAATTCACTATTTGAATGCAAACATTCCTACTACTGATTATAAATAGGCTATTGAATAAATAAATATCCATACTGTTGTCCCCAGCTTTATTAGTTACGATTATAACCATTCCCAGCAAAATATCCCAACATTTTAAACAATCTCAAAACAAACTTTCTTCTTACAATGAGATATATAACAACTAAATTTTCTTCCTTTCCTTGTAATAGACGACGTTTTATGCAAAAATCAATGTTATATTTTAGATTTTTAAAAAAATGAAGTCACTTTAATGTCACGAAAAAACGGAACGAAACGCGATATGGAAGGCTTGGTATGTTAAATACGGTTTTCTGGAATGCGACTTGTCTCAAAGAGAAACAATGAACTATATCTGATGGTTGTAACATAAACGGAAACAATATAATGATATAGAATATTATATTTCACCTGGTTTATGTTGAGATTTGTAAACCGAAAATATTATTTTAAACATACTATACCTCCACCCTCCGTTCTGGACCACGCGTGATTCACTGGTTGGTGGTGCCGTCATTGAAAATCAACGATCCGAAATCATGAGACGGAAAAGGCAGAATATTAAGCACTATGGTAAGAATATTGGGTTTTATGTGCATGTTTAGTAATACTTTTTTTTTTATCGAGAATATGTTTTTAATAAGTTATTTATAAACAGAATCTAGATTTTTCAAGCGAACAACATAAGGCCACATTAAATCAAGATTATGCGAGCTGGTTTTCAGGCAAATAATAAACTTAAAAAATAAAATAACAAACTTAAACAAGGAGAGGAAATTGTTGCCCTAAATATTTTGTAATTAAAACTTTAAACTTTTCTTGCTTTTGTCATATCTGACGTTATAATAATGAAAGTACAATCTTTGGCCACAAAATATACCTTATTGGAGGTACGAAGTCAGTGTATAATCTCTGTGACAGGGAAATGTGCCTACTTACAGGCACTGAATCAGTGTATAATTAAACATTTGTTATATTCTTGAAATCTTTTAACCATTTGTAGCACTAAGGAAATATTTCCCAGTATGATATTTATTTAGCCTCTATTATTTTTGCCGCAAAAATTCGTATCGATATATTGGACACCGATGATCATTTACATTATATCCATAACGTTTAAATTAGAAAATGTAGCTTGCTGGTTGGATGGTCGTACTGCAAATTTATATTAAAACGCATTTGTTATTAAATCAAATAAATAAATAAATAATAAACAAATAAATAAATAAATGTTCCTGACTCAGTCATTCATCTAGTCATATGTGTCAATTATAACAATGCCTGCTATTTATGTCATTTATTGCCATATATTCACTTTGATGGCAAACATTAAATAATTTGAACATGATTTCCTTAAGTGTAGCTTCTGAAATCTTACTTTATCTGGCAAATGTTCAAGTTAAAGTTAATAAATCAGTGTATGTAGGGTTTATACTTATTGTTTAATCGAAACTTTTATCGAGTAGTGGTATAATTTTATTACTGCTATAGGAAATACACATAAATACACGCTCTATTCTCTCTCCATATCCAAGCGAAGTATGTTCCAAAACCTCAACGCGACTGTTCGTACATCTGTGCCGGTTGGCCGCCTGAGATACGCTACAACCAACATGTTTTAAAAGGAGACTATTACACAATGTGTCGACGGACCATGGCTCTTCGCTTCCAAAGTATTGGTGTGGAGAGTAGATTTGTTCCAGGACCATTAACCTTAAAGAGGTACACTCTACATGAATGGAACCGAGTCCATAGGTTTGTTCATCATTCTCCCTAGGAAAAAGGAAGGGGCATGCTTGTTGTTTCCCTCAGCAATTGTGGCTCAACCCGTTAGGGCCTGATTGCTAAGGCAGGGCTTTTATACGGGTTTGTTGCTCTCATTACGACTTTAGACTAATTTTGCCAATGAACAATGATGGTTGTCAGGATGGTTGCTTATTTTTTCAGTTTTGAAATTTTAGTAGAAGATGCAAGAGACATGATGGTCACCAAACTCCTGAGAAGGCACTGTGAGGATGAGAACTCAAAATAGAGTCTATCCGTCTCCAGAAAAAAGCCCTTGAAGGTTATTTTAAAGTCCAAAAGAAGATCTCGGATGTATCCAGAACAATATCCTTATGGAGGAGGAGATATTACGCTGACATGTCACGGACAAGGACAACGCATGCCCTGACTTCAAGAAATGTTATGGGAACATTTGCGACAGAGATCATCAGGTTGAACGAAGCTGCTGAAAAAGGCTACCAATCAAGGTTATGGTTACTAACGACCTAACCTTTTATTGTAAGGATTCGAAAGTTTTCGTTGGAACGCGAGCCCTGGTTCCATAGATATGAACACTTAATCCACTTAAGCATTCAAAGTGTTGTCGAGGAAGATGTATAGACCTAATAACTAGATGAAGCTATCATGCGTTGCAAGATAGATCGGGAGTAGAGGCCATAGCTTTCTATTAAAATCTTGGTTCTAGCTAAACATTTAAGGGAATTCATTATTCGTAACTGAGTGAAGAATCAACAAGGACGTTATTTCAAAATGGAACAAATTTCAGTCAGCAGAACCTACAGGTTTGGGACTGTGGTCACCTGGTAAGAAAGACCAGCTCATAGCTTCATCTGCCATATTTACCATTGAGTTGAAGGATAATGTATCACGCCTGAGCTTTTTGATGAGGACAGAAAAAATGTCTTCGATCTGTTCTCTCTCCTGGGAGGCAGGACTATTTGACTCAGTGTCCGTCTGTTGCGGAGTAAACGTGGGTGGGGAATAGGATTTTTAACTGGAAAAGTCATTTGTAGAACTGTCGTAGTGTCTTTCTAGAGCATTTCAGGGAAACGAGTCAGTTATCTTATATCTTTTGTGACCAACTTGATAAAAAGACGTATCTCCACGGTCCACACCTCACTACCATATTGCTAATTTCCAGTGGTCCTGGAGTGCAGTCAGGGAAAGAGTCGAAAGCTCCCATGCCGTGGAAGGCAAAACATCTCGTAAGGATTTAAGGGGAAAATAGGGAATGGTGATGTTGACGCGAGACTAACAGGGGACTTTTGCAATGTTAATATGAGACTCACCCGTGTGACAAAAACCCGAACACATAAAGGAAGACGAAGAGAGAACTTTCTATCCTTCATTTATAGGCACATCTATGCTTGTCGAGATCCGACAATATGGAACAACCATTTGTACTCACCTACCTAGTATAAGACAAGCAGGTCGAATTTGTGTCCGAGATATCATTTGCGTAAACGCGCCTAACCATACCTTCATTAGACATTCCTGCAAATGAATTCTGCATAGAAGATTTAATAAAAGCAACTTATATGCACGAAAAATGCAGATACTAAAGGCAATCTGTTGGCTAATATGACAGTAGTAAAAAATAACCTTACTAAGTTATTGTTGCAAGGTATTAGAACAATCACCGATATTTTAATGCAAAGAGGTAAGAATTGTTAAAAATAACGAAAATTACAACCTGATGTCAACCAGGCTTAAATGATAGTTAGGGATGACATAATTAGGGGAAAAACATATTGTAAAATTGCTAATAAAAATGGATAATAGCAAGTAAAATAGGGCGTTCAATACTCGAACACACGATATGTAGATAAAATGTGGTGTGCGACCTGCTTTTCTTATAATAGGAATGTGAATGGCAATGATTCGTAATGAACAATACTATGAATCAGGCAATGACTGAAATTTATGCAAGGATTGGGAAATGTTAACAAAATGCATATCCTGGTTAGAGAAACTGCCTACCAAGTTAGAACAATAAATCTCTAGAAAGGTGAAAATAACAAAAGTCGAGACAGAGAAAATGGTAAAACCTTTCATGACTATTGACATTGACTGAGAAAAGTCCCAATCAGATGTATAGATGAAACGATTACGATGACAGTGCAAATAAGAATCTGCAAATTGAGGCAGAAATTACATCAACGCTACCTGTAGGGAGTAAGGAACAGTATGCATGAGCAGTCTATGTACGGGATGGCCTAGACGCTGTCCAGTGTTATATAATCTTATGGTTCACCCTAACTGGAGGACAATGTCTCTTAATACGGTCGGAATATTTTTCCACGGGTCGGTTTATTTTATATCATTCGTCAAACATCAATGTAAAATCGATAACCTACTAGATAATTGAATATAGACACATCGTACGAAACGATGTTGCTTTACGTATTGCTTGTTTTCAATTTTTACTAAGACGTAAAACTGACAAACTAACGATGCAAAAACTTGTTTTTATCCCAATTAACAGTATTTCAGCTTCACAATTATAAATAAGACAGTTGTCAAGCAACCATCGTTTCTTTCAAATCTTGGTTACTACAAACAGGGAAATGAAAGTACTATATTTGGAAGAAAACATAGGTAGATGTTGCAGTGATAAACAAAGAAAAGAAGTACCAGTCACACAATATCAGACGTGATCTTCAAACTGATATGAATCAAGAACAGAGAGTGTGAAGACCCAAGTTGAATCCATTCTAACATATGATCTTTTTATTAATCTGTACTCTACATGTAAAGCATATAAACTGTTTGGGTTGTCATATCCATCCCTCAAATTCGTAAACCATAAACACTAAATCTAGATTAATAGGGCAGCACATGCAGGCCACAGCGACCTTCTTTCAGGAAACCATGAGGTACCTACAGATTTGCATACAATTATCAAGCTTCTTGATTCTTGTTACATATATGCTTTTAAAACCGAATTCTATTACATTTTGTTTCATATATTTTATGCAGATAATGATAGTTTTACTCGTGTTCATTATCGCATTTCCTTGATAACTTTATCTCGCAAAAAAAACATTGAACTGGTCGCAAAAATATAACATTATCTTAATAATTTCTACATCGCTTTATCACGCAAAATAAAACATTGAACTGGTCGCAAAAATATAACATTAACATCTTAATAATTTCTACATCAATTCACCGCCCCAAGTTTGGGACATATGCCAGTGAGATTGCATTTTGCAATTAAAAATTCAGATTTTACGCTGACATATCAATGCAAAGAAAAAATATAAATGTAATACCAGTAGAGCCACAATAAATAAGTCAATCTCCATTATTTAAGTATGCCTTAGAATATTTGTTTGACAATCACCATGTGTATTCCTCATTCTCCACACAGCGGAATAGTACCAACATAGCTGTGACAAAATAAGTATATTAAAATACGAACCTTGTTTTTGCCGCCATTTCATTTTCCCCCTTATCCAGATTTGAATTGTTCCCATGCTTTGAGAACTTTGACTAATTTGACTGCGAAGATGGAGTAATGCTGTTACAGTTTTATTAAGCATGTATTCCTATGTGGAGTAACAATCAAATATATTTAATATTGTGTAACTACAAAGCGGTTTTAGTAAGAATGGTGGAAATCATAAACAGACGATGATTTTTAGGATAATAATTCAGTCTTTTCCAGTAATTCCTTTACGTCAAATTCGCACCATTCGCAGATCTAAATGTTTCAAGTATATTCAAAAGAATAGATATCAAAAAATGTATGTGGAACTTCTGCCCCACAAGATCGATAAGTCATTCATTTCTTTCCAATTTATTTGGCGAATGGCTGTCAAGTTATTTATCAATGCTAGACAGATACATAAAGACGTGGCAAGTGTGCACAATTAACGGCAGAAAGTCAGTTTTTCCCTTTAAGATTAATGTACATGCAATTTATATAACCATGCATGTTTACTAGGAGTCTGTAATCTCAGACAGCACCCATTTATAGGAAGGTCTGAGTCCTTAATGGTTTCAAAGATACTCTAATCACTTCAAGACAGCGAGCACACCTGACTAAATAAATCATATGAAACGATGAATAGTTCCATTTGTCATTTTTTCTTTCGCAAATGTCTAGTATATATATCATATCATTTATAGGATTTTTAATATTCCAGATTATGAACAGTTATTAAAAAGAAATTTCTAAAATGGAAAATATTGTCTGCATAAATAAATTTTATTGGTACAAAAATATTTGGTATGTTTTTCAATAATTCTTGTGGAGTTTATTGTTGGAACACAACTATTTATGGTTTTGGAATTCATATTAAGCTTCGAGGTATTAGGACATGAAACTGAATGATATTAAAAACTACTATATGATATGTTTGAAAGTGCAATATTCTTAACAATGAAATAATATTAACTTTTAAGGAAATTAAATCATTGGCGCATTTGCGAAATCTGCTAAATATTTAAATTTATGCTGTTATGACTGTAAAGATGTAATAATCACCCATTACCAGAATGCATATGGATGGCTATGTAAAAAATAAAGCAAATAATATTTAATGTAAGTTAATATAAGCATTATGAGCATGATGTCATATCAATCATAAGCTGACTGTAGATGTACTTTATCCAGTTTTCCGGTCTCAATATTAAATATCATTTTACAATCTGAGATATAATCATGAAGTCTGAGTATTTGTCATGCATTCTGAGATATCAAGGTGAAAAATGATTTATTTATTATGGTTCATATATTTCAATCACATAACACAAAGCTTGTTAGATATTAGCACACATGGACGAATTTAATTTTTGAAATACATATAATATCACTGAGATACGAACAGTTTATCTCACTTCAGTTTCATGTTTTATTGAACACACAAAGTCTAAGGTCTTTTAATTTTAAATTCGTATCTATCTAAGAGAGGTGTTGTTAAATTGTGAAGAAAAGCTGGGATATAATCTAAGCATAATTGTAAAGAATAAAACGAATCCTGCAATTATCATCGTCTAAATAAATATATTTTATAGTTAAAAATCATTAGGTGAACGAAGTCTTGTATTCCAGCGATCGACGATATAAGTCATGAGGCATGTTCAATTTCAATTCCTAAAATTCTGAAATACCAATTTATATGATCTGAGAAAATATGTCAAAGTAACATTAACTGCATATGCATGTAAATATTTTACATTGGACATTAGAAGTCACTTAATGTAATACACATTTTTCATGAAACGTAATGTAAGACATACTTTTCATGGAAACTTAAGATAGGACACATTTTTTATGGAGACATATTTTTCAGCGAAACTTAATGTAAGACATTTTTCATGGAAACGTAAAGTAAGACTCATTTTTCATGGACAATTAATATAATACATAATTTCAGGGAAACTTAGCTTAAGATATATATTTTTCATGGAAAGTACTGTACTTATAAATTGTATTTCTAAATACATTTGGTGATCTATTCTTTTCTGCAATTTGTGAGTTTTGTCATGTATCGATTCTCAAGATACAGAATACTCCAACACATCGGAAATATTATAATAACGGTTTTCTCCTCAGAAAAAATTCAAGCGATTTCATTACATGCAATGATCCATTCCATTACATGCACTGTTCCATTTCATTACATGCAGAGTTCCATTTCATTACATGCAGTGTTCCATTTCATTACATGTAGTGTTCCATTTCATTACATGCAGTGTTCCACTTCATTAATTGCTGTGATCCATTTCATTACTTGCAGTGTTCCACTTCATTAATTGCTGTGATCCATTTCATTACATGCAGTGTTCCATTTCATTACATGTAGGGATCCATTTCATTACATGCAGTGTTCCATTTCATTGCATGCAGTGTTCCATTTTAGAACATATAGTGATCCATTTCATTACATGCAGTGCTCCATTTCATTACATGTAGGGATCCATTTCATTACATGCAGTGTTCCATTTCATTGCATGCAGTGTTCCATTTCATTACATGCAGTCTTCCATTTCATTGCATGCAGTGTTCCATTTCATTACATGCAGTGTTCCATTTCTTTACATGCAATGTTCCATTTCATTAAATGCATTGATCCATTTCAATACATTCAGCTATGCATTTTATTACATGCAGTGTTTCATTTCATTACATGCTGTGATCCATTTCATTATATGCAGTGTTCCATTTCATTAGATGCAGTGTTCCATTTCATTACATGCAGTGTTCCATTTCGTTGCATGCAATTATCCATTTCATTACATGCAGTGTTCCATTTCATTACATGCTGTGATCCATTTCATTACATGCAGTGTTCCATTTCATTACATGCTGTGATCCATTTCATTATATGCAGTGTTCCATTTCATTACATGCTGTGATCCATTTCATTACATGCAATGTTCCATTTCATTAAATGCATTAATCCATTTCAATACATTCGGTGATGCATTTCATAACATGCAGTGATCCATTTCATTACAATGCAGTGATCCATTTCATTACATGCAGTGTTTCATTTCATTGCATGCAGTGTTCCATTTCGTTGCATGCAATTATCCATTTCATTACATGCAGTGTTCCATTTCATTACATGCTGTGATCCATTTCATTACATGCAGTGATCCATTTCATTACATGCAGTGTTCAATTTCATTACATGCAGTGTTCAATTTCATTACATGCTGTGATCCATTTCATTATATGCACTGTTTCATTTCATTAATGCAGTGATCCATTTCACAACATGCAGTGGTCCATTTCGTTACATGTAGGGATCCATTTCATTATATGCAGTCTTCCATTTCATTGCATGCAGTGATCCATTTCATTACATGCAGTGATCCATTTCATTACAAGCAGTGATCCATTTCATTACATGCAGTGTTTCATTTCATTGCATGCAGTGATCCATTTCATTAATGCAGTGATCCATTTCATTACATGCTGTGATCCTTTCGTTACATGCAGTGATCCATTTCATTGCATGCAGTGATCCATTTCATTACATGCAGTGTTCCATTTCATTACAGGCAGTGTTTCATTTCATTACATGCTGTGATCCATTTCATTACATGCAGTGTTCCATTTCATTACATGCATTGTTCCATATCATTACATGCAATGTTCCATTTCATTACATGCAATGTTCCATTTCATTAAATGCAGTTTTCCATTTCATTACATGCATTGTTCCATTTCATTACATGCAATGTTCCATTTCATTAAATGCATTGTTCCATTTCATTAAATGCAGTTTTCCATTTCATTACATGCATTGTTCCATTTCATTACATGCAATGTTCCATTTCATTAAATGCATTGATCCATTTCAATACATTCATTGATGCATTTAATTACATGCAGTGATCCATTTCATTACATGCAGTGATCCATTTCATTACATGCATTGTTCCATTTCATTACATGCAATGTTCCATTTCATTAAATGCAGTTTTCCATTTCATTACATGCATTGTTCCATTTCATTACATGCAATGTTCCATTTCATTAAATGCATTGATCCATTTCAATACATTCATTGATGCATTTAATTACATGCAGAGATCCATTTCATTACATGCAGTGATCCATTTCATTACATGCAGTGTTTCATTTCATTTCATGCAGTGTTCCATTTCATTACATGCTGTGATCCATTTCATTATATACAGTCTTCCATTTCAGTAATGCAGTGATCCATTTCATTACATGATGCATTCCATTTCATTACATGCAGTAATCCATTTCATTACATGCAATATTCCATTTCATTACATGTAGTGATCCATTTCATTACATGTCATGATCCATTTCATTACATACAATGTTCCATTTCATTACATGCTGTGATCCATTTCATTACATGATGCATTCCATTTCATTACATGCAGTGATCCATTTCATTGCATGCAGTGTTCCATTTCGTTCCATGCAGTTTTCCATTTCATTACATGATGTGATCCATTTTATTACATGCAGTGTTCCATTTTATTACATGCAGTGTTCCATTTCATTACATGCAGTGATCCATTTCATTATATGCACTGTTTCATTTCTTTACATGTTGTGATCCATTTCATTACATGCAACGATCCATTTCAATACATTCAGTGATGCATTTCATTAATGCAGTGAAATTCATTTCATTACATGCAGTGATCCAATTCATTACATGCCGTGTTTCATTTCATTTCATGCAGTGATCCATTTCATTACATGCAGTGTTCCATTTCATTACATGCTGTGATCCATTTTATTACATGCAGTGTTCTATTACATTACATGCAGTGTTCCATTTCGTTGCATGCAATTATCCATTTCATTACATGCAGTGGTCCATTTCATTACATGCAGTGTTCCATTTCATTACATGCAGTGTTCCGTTTCATTACATGCAGTGTTTCATTTCATTACATGCAACGATCCATTTAATTACATGAAGTGATCTATTTCATTACATGCAGTGTTCCATTTCATTACATGTAGTGATCCATTTCATTACATGTCGTGATCAATTTCATTACATACAATGTTCCATTTCATTACATGCTGTGATCCATTTCATTTCATGCAGTGATCCCTTTCATTGCATGCAGTGTTATATTTCATTACATGCTGTGATCTATTTCGTTACATGCAGTGTTCCATTTCATTCAGGAAAATCTGCCATTGTTGAATGAGGAGACTGAAAGGTTCAGAATTACGCTCTCATGTGAGACCAAGTTTTTACTCTTACTAAAAACAAATCTATAATGTTTATCAAATGACAAATTGTCTTCCTATCCTTATTATAACTTAAACATTATATGTTATTGTCTACGGATTTACTTTGACCATTCGGAGCATTAATTTTGGTCAATTAGTCTCTTTCTGTCTGTCTTTCTCTCTCATATATTTGCATTTATCTATATCATAAATACCAATTCATTTCAATGATGAATCGGTGCTCCGAGTGGCCAAGTGGTCTAAAGCGTTGACCGTTACATATCACTGCCATCTCACCTCTGCGTGAGTTCGAGTTAAGACTCGTTTAACGTGGGTAAGTGAGGAAGCCTGCCAGTTGCTTCTCGTGGGTCGGTGGTACTTCCCGAGTCTTTCCAGGGTTCTTCCTCTACCATTAATACTGGCAGCCATGTAAAGCCTATCTTGTGCTGAAAATGGCATTAAACCCTATAACAACAACAATAATGATGAATCTTCATCACCTGATTCCTCTAAAAACATACCGTATCTTCAGTCTTTTATTCCACTATCAAGCAACCGCATATTCTCTCTCTCTTTCTCTCTGATTTCCGTTATAAAAAGTAGCATGTTAATCATCTGAGCACTCTATACAATTATTTATTTACCATCTGATTCTTATTAATTGTATCTTCACCATCTGAATCCTATATAAATTAATTGTATCTTCACCATCTAAATCCTATATAAATTAATTGTATCTTCACCATCTGACTCTTATATAAATTAATTGTATCTTCACCATCTGACTCCTATATGAATTACTTGTATCTTCACCATCTGACTCCTATATAAATTAATTGTATCTTCACCATCTGACTCCTATATGAAATACTTGTATCTTCACCATCTGACTCCTATATAAATTAATTGTATCTTCACCATCTGACTCTTATATAAATTACTTATATCTTCACCATCTGACTCCTATATAAATTAATTTTATCTTCACCATCTGACTCCTATATAAATTAATTGTATCTTCACCATCTGAATCCTATATAAATTACTTATATCTTCACCATCTGATTCCTATATAAATTACTTGTATCTTCACCATCTGACTCCTATATAAATTAACTGTATCTTCACCATCTGACTCCTATATAAATTACTTGTATCTTCACCATCTGACTCCTATATGAATTACATGTTGTATCTTCACCATCTGACTCCTATATAAATTAACTGTATCTTCACCATCTGACTCCTATATAAATTAATTGTATCTTCACCATCTGACTCATATAAATTAATTGTATCTTCACCATCTGACTCCTATATAGATTAATTGTATCTTCACCATCTGACTCCTATATAAATTACTTATATCTTCACCATCTGACTTCTATATAAATTATCTGTATCTTCACCATCTGACTCCTATATAAATTACTTGTATCTTCACCATCTGACTCCTATATGAATTACGTGTACTTTCACCATCTGACTCCTATATAAATTACTTATATCTTCACCATCTGACTCCTGTATAAATTAATTTTATCTTCAATATCTGATTCCTATATAAATTAACTGTATCTTCACCATCTGACTCCTATATAAATTACTTGTATCTTCACCATCTGACTCCTATATTAATTACTTGTATCTTCACCATCTGACTCCTATATAAATTACTTTTATCTTCACCATCTGACTCTTATATAAATTAATCGTACCTTCACCATCTGACTCCTATATAAATTAACTGTATCTTCACCATCTGACTCCTATATAAATTACTTGTATCTTCACCATCTGACTCCTATATGAATTACTTGTATCTTCACCATCTGTCTCCTATATAAATTAATTGTATCTTTACCATCTGACTCTTATATAAATTAATTGTATCTTCACCATCTGACTCTTATATAAATTAATTGTATCTTCACCATCTGACTCCTATATAAATTACTTATATCTTCACCATCTGACTCCTGTATAAATTAATTTTATCTTCACCATCTGTCTCCTATATAAATTCATTGTATCTTAATCGTCTGACTCTTATATAAATTAATTGTGTCTTCACCATCTGACTCTTATATAAATTATTTATATCTTCACCATCTAAATCCTGTATCAATTAATTTTATCTTCACCATCTGAATCCTATATAAATTACTTATATCTTCACCATCTGATTCCTATATAAATTACTTGTATCTTCAACATCTGACACCTAAATAAATTAATTGTATCTTCACAATCTGACTATTATATAAATTAATTGTATTTTCACCATCTGACTCCTATATAAATTACTTATAGCTTCACGATCTGATTCCTATATAAATTACTTGTATCTTCACCATCTGACTCCTATATAAATTAATGTTATCTTCACCATCTTACTCCTATATAAATTACTTGTATCTTCACCATCTGACTCCTATATAAATTAATTTTTTCTTCAACATCTGACTCCTATATAAATTACTTGTATCATCACCACCTGACTCCTGTATGAATTTCTTGTATCATCACCATCTGACTCCTATATAAATTACTTGTATCATCACCATCTGACTCCTATATGAATTACTTGTATCTTCACAATCTGACTCCTATATAAATTAATTGTATCTTCACCATCTGACTCCTATATAAATTACTTGTATCTTCACAATCTGACTCCTATATAAATTACTTGTATCTTCTCCATCTGATTCCTATATAAATTACTTGTATCGTCACCATCTGACTCCTATATAAATTAATTGTATCTTCACCATCTGACTCTTATATAAATTACTTGTATCTTCACCATCTGACTCCTATATAAATTAGTTGTATCTTCACCATCTGACTCCTGTATAAATTAGTTGTATCTTCACCATCTGACTCCTATATAAATTACATGTATATTCACCATCTGACTCCCATATAAATTAATTGTATCTTCACCATCTGACCCCTATATGAATTACTTGTATCTTCACCATCTGACTCCTATATAAATTACATGTATCTTCACCATCTGACTCCTATATAAATTAATTGTATCTTCACCATCTGACTCCCATATAAATTAATTGTATCTTTAGCATCTGACTCCTATATAAATTACATTTATCTTTAGCATCTGACTCCTATATAAATTACATGTATCTTTACCATCTGACTCCTATGTAAATTACATGTATCTTTACCATCTGACTCCTATATAAATTAATTGTATCTTTACCATCTGACTCCTATATAAATTAATTGTATCTTTAGCATCTGACTCATATATAAAAACACATCTTCATCAGATTAGTCTACACATAACAGTATCCTCATATCATTCCTCTAAAAAATAAACCTAGCTTCATCTTCACTATCTCATTCCGATATAAAATAATTGTATCTTCATCATTTGATTCATTTATGAGATAACTATATCTTAACCATCTGATTCTCATTTTAGAAAGTGTATCTTCATCAGATTCGTGTATAACTTACCCTATCTTCATCTCACTCCTCTATAAAATAAAGATATAATCACCATCTAATTGCTCTATAAAATAAATGTAACTTCCTCTAATTCATCTTTTAATAACCGTATTTTCGCTATCTGAATCCTATATAAAATAAGCATATCTTCCTCACCTGATTTGTACATAAAATAATCGTATCTTCTCCATTTCATTCCTTTATAAAAATAATCTTATCTTTACAAGCTGCCTCCTCCATACAATAATCGCGCATTCATCGTCTGATTCGTATATAAAATAATTGCATCTTCACCATCTGATTCATCTGTATAATAAAAAAGTTCTTCACGTCAGCGTATTATGGATTTTGTTTACACGATTACATTAGAATACAAAATCAGTTCCAGACAATCAGACGTTGTTGTGATTGTACTTTCATTAAAACAATAATATTTCAGTAACCCTATAACAACCACAAAATGATAATGGATGGTCTAAGATGCGTAACATGCAATTTGACACAATTCATACAGAAAATTAAGATAGTGCTAATGAACTCATATAACAACAAAATAAAAACAAAACAAAACAAAACAAATAAAACGAACAAAAACCAGTGAAATTAAATCGTTCAAACTTCATGATAGTTATATTGAAAAAGTAAACATAAATTATCGAAAAAAATGATCTAATAGAAAATAAATCTTTCAACTTATTGTATTCACATTTTTACTGGTTAAATAAATTTATATTATTTCTTGTATTATACATTATATTAATATAATATTAGGTTGCTTTATTCAATTGAGTCCACGATATACTTAAATAAAATAAAGCGTGTCCTTATATAATTCAATCAGTTATATTGCTCCACGGTGATTTAGTCAGTTTACAACAAAATGAAAACAAATGTGCTCGTCTTTATCATAAAATTATATAATCATGCTGACAGCGGAATAGACACATGGATACACAAATAGGCAAAGGTGTATATATATATATATATATATATATATATATATATATATATATATATATATATATATATATATATATATATATATATATATATATATATATATATGGAATGACATTTGGATGTAGCGATTTAAATATCTTTTAGATATGTCAGTGTATACTACATTTAAAGTAGTTGTTTTTGCATTACTCTTTCACTTCTAGATTATAGCAAGTGCACAAGGCTTTAGTTTTAACTTCAGCCTGTATGTCTCTCTTTTATATGTATGTCTGCATAAACGTACGTCTGAATGAACGTACTTATCTGAAGCTCAGTCTGTTTTTGTAGTACTCTATTCCGAAAATAATACGGAATGGATTATATTAATCTTTTGTTTGTTTTTTATGTGAATTTGGATTGAATGAAATGGAGTCAAACTCAATACAGACTGGAAAGTATTTTTATTTGTTTAAGATTTTTTTATTCATCATCTTATATCTGGTGTTGAATATGGTATTGCTGAGCAATAACTGGTTGACATACAATTATTAGACGATTATTAAAGCAGAAAAGTTATGTTCCATGCTAGTAACAATATTTTCTAGAAATGTGTATGCATATCAAACATAGCTGATGTACTAAACATGGCTCACCACCAGATGAATGGCGTCTGTCGAGTAGTACTAGCTGCAGCAATATTGAGAAATTATATTACAATGGATATATCAGAGTTTTACGTACGCATTTTATTCTCTTGATTAAAAAAGTTTGTACATTTACAACAAATGTTAACACAATCGAATTATTTAATCGGCCCCTCCGAAGAAAAGGTCTTAAATAACGCTATTATTAATCACCCAAGGGAAACTATCTTATATAATTTTCACACGTTTGTTAAATAAATAAACCTTTAGACTAGTGATACATTTCATTTATTATAATCGCGGTCTGTGACTATTGTATTGTTTCAAATTTGTATGCTAAATCTTCCCTAGGACTTCATTTTTTTTCTAGCTTTACTCAAGTTTCGTAAACCCCATTTATAAGTTCCACAATATCAACAGGCAACCGTGTAACTTTCCAATTCGTAATTGGAACTGAATGGTTAGTAGATAGTATAGATAAATAGAATATACGACTAAAAACGTATATAAAAGTTATTGGGTTTTAACTAGGATCCGTGCATCCCACCCAAATCAGCTCCTAAAATAAAGATCTAACAACCGGACTTGACATGAAGTAAGCTTCTTAACAGTTAAATGGGTAAAGTTTTCCCTGAAAAGGCTTAAATTCCAGTATAAGATGAAGCTCCCACCTGGGATTCAAGACCTCCAATACTTTACCTATTTCTTTACATTCTCTTTAAGCGATATTTAGTAATCCGATCCAGGTGATGACGTTTTCAACAATTTACAGAGAAACTTATTTTGAGCTTATCATCTGTAGTATTTTGCAACAGTTTAGTAGGACACATGGTTGATTCTTTACGGGTGTCGGTATAATGAAATAAAGGGTAGGGACATATTTTTTAATTGAAGTAAAACAGTTTGCTATTCAAATATTGAAATAAATAGGTAATAAATACTTTAAAATATGTTTTCAAGATTTTGGAATAATAACTGAATACTTGTACAACGTATAAAAATTAAGCTCTTTTGCTTCAAGTAAAGATGACCAAAAATTTAGTGTTGAGTGTTTTTGTCATATAATCTGTTTAAATTGCAGCCGTTTTAGCATGACTAAGTCCTTTTCTTTAAGATCAAAGTACGGTCCAGCATGTGTCCTTTGTTGGGGCTTTTTACTGCTCGACTTTCGTAAAGTCCATACAATCAAAATAAAAGCATCAAGTTTATAGAGATTGAAAGTTGATTAGTCGAAGTGACTAATGATATTGATTTAGGAAAATTAAACCCTACTCCATTTTGTTCCAAGAGAAAGAAAATACGGGCTTTGTTCATTGTAAGAGCAAATCAGCTACTCCCGGTAATCAATGGAGGCCACCGTCATCTCAGAATTGGGATCATTATTGGAGTTATGACAAAGCAAGAAAATTTTATGTTCCGGATATAAACATTAATACTAATTCCAGCACAATTGTCTCCTTAAACTGTCTGGTGTCTTTAAGCATACGACTCTAATTGGTCACTATGAGAGATAAAAGTCGTTGATTATGATCCAAAGAAGCATCTGAATAAAAATCAAATGGATGCTTGAAAACGTTTTTAGGTCTATTGATTCAAGTATAATTATTTGCTACTCGCATGACTGACAATGGTTTTAAATGAATTGAAATTTCTAAACATTGGGTTGTGCATAATATTTTAAACACAAAAATGACTATTTCTTTCAAACTTAATTGTGTGTATTAGCATGCAACTGTATTGTGGAACAAAACGTCATCATTAAATGCATTATAACTTTCCAGAATAGACCCCTCTGCCAGAGATGCATCGTATAATGATATCAGTAATTTTACCTTAAGACAATTCATCCCATAGTAAAAATGCAACATGAGAGAGAGAGAGAGAGACAGAGACAGAGACAGAGACAGAGACAGAGACAGAGAGAGACAGACATGTTTGAAATCAAGACGAAGATTGTGATTTAGTCTATTAAAATAACGACTTAAATCCAATTCGCTTTTTAACTTTAATTTTGAAAGAAACATGTTTTGCAATTTTAGTAATGAAATCAAAGATGAAATTATTAATAATCTTTTCTTTTCAAATGAGCACACAGGGATGATACAACTGTTTCTGATGTTGTACGTAGATGATGTAGTTAAATTTTCTGAGAAAAAATGTGGTCTAAAATCCGAATAACTATTCTGAATAAATGTAATGATAAGTGGAGCATTACAGATAATACAAGCAGAAGAACTCTTCAGGGTTTGAAAATGAGAAAGAAGAGAATATCAAACTTTATTCTTTTTATATATCATAGTGTTAATACAAGTAGAACAACGACTATTGTCCAATACGAGAGAGAGAAAGACTAAAATATCATAATTTATTATTTCAAGTTAATGAAGTTACTGCCAAGAGAACAGCAATTCGGGATTTCTTTGTAGCTGGACAATTAGAATTTCATCATTTTCTCTTAGGTTAAAAGTTTGCGTTCGGGATTACTAATAAAGTTGCGTTATTGGTATTCATTTTACAGCATGGAGTTCTCAACAAATGTTAAATGAACTGACTTCAAAGACAATCGATAAGCTAATACCATCTGACTTAGATACTCGTACTAGATGAAAATTAAGCGTCTTCAGTTCTGAATTTATGACCTGTGGGAAGTGTAGATATATCCCGATATGGGGAACACCAAGTTTTCTTGTCTTTGCTTGAACAATTTGCGAATTGACCATTCATTTAATATTGATAATTAAGCATCAGCGAATCTGCAAAAGATAGATTATATAGGAGTGTGTTATCAAATTTATATCAAAAACACTATCTGGGTGCATTAATAGTGACAAATTTAGAAAATTACTTTGTTAGTTAAGGATGTCTGTAGATATTGAATAAAAAGATTATAGAGACTAGAATAATCCAACCCAATGGACAAAGTGAACAGTGTTTTTGCCAATTTGCCGGAGAAAATGAACATCAATTTCACTCGGAATGTCAATAGGTTGAGCACGTTTGCTTTATGTTACTTAACATAACATGAAGATACAAAAAAATATTTTTTAAAATAATTATTATTGTTAGTATTATTACTTCCACGACATTAATTCGTTTCGTAATGCATTATTATCTACAATATTATATGTATAATCGTCCTCTTTATACTGCTATGAAAGGCATTTTGAATTTTTGTATTGTTGATGACATATATTTTATATCACACATTAATATTTGTTGTATAATCATGTTGTACCCTGCTCCAAATACAGTTGATCTTGAATCCAGCATACATTTACAAAACTGTATAATAGCGACCTTTAATTAGCGGTCATCTGATAACAACGACCATTCTTATATAAACCCTGATAATTTCCTTCATAAATGTCCTGTATGTAACAGTCACCTGTTATTTGCGGCTTCATGACAAAACAATATTTTCCCGATGCTGTAGGCGTTTGTTGGTCCTTTGCTTCATGAGAAAGGCATTGTTTAGATAAAATAAAATATCAGGTGACTCGATATGCAAACATTTGTTACATTGCTTCTATTCGTCAGAAGCCAGTCACATTGTTAGTGTAATTCACTTGTGACATTGTCAAATCAAGCAACAAGGCAATGTTTATTGTTAGAATAAAGGGTTGAAGAAAACCGTTGCTTCTAGATAGTATGAAAATTAATTGCGTTATCGCAGCAGACAGGGAAGCCACCATTTGTGCCAGTGTGAAAGGTCTATATATTTATGAATGTAAGTATTCCTACTTGAGACGTGAGACGAATTGCAACCCTTTCATTACGGTCAGGGACATTCACCATTCAAAACATGTCTGCAACGAGAGGTGAAGTGTTAGTTCAATGGTGACAAAGAAATGCCATATACGGCTTCTTTAGATTTCCTTTTGATTACATGTTTATAATGGAGTCTGACAGTCTTTTGCTCTCAGCTAGTTGAGCAACTGAATAATCCTGATATTGTTTTAAGCGAGAATAAACAAAGATAGATGTAGATTTCAAGTTCGTGCTCATTTCATTGATATGGATGGATTAAAGTGAGTAGGAAACATTAATCTCGTGTGATACATAAAACTGTGATAAAGCAATATATAGGAGTAATAAATGTGATTTTTTGGGCACCTTGCATATAAAACAGTCTATATACAATATGGATGAACATCTAAATTATGGAGCTTGATAGTTTATACAAAACACGCAAATCATCTTCATTCCTGATGTTAACATTGCAGTATTTTTCTATTACTGCAGCATTTGTCATGTAGGTTATACATTCAACACTACATGTGTGTGTCATATGCATCGCAATATCAGACTATCAAGCCGAATTGTCAGAACAACGGGCCATATGGTGTTGGCCAACCACGTACAATCGATCTGATATTTTACTAGCTTTTTTACTGATTTTATTTTCCACGAGGTAAAACGGACACTTATCGATAAACGCCGTGTAGATACATAAATACATTCAAAGTATTAGGATTATTACAGAATTCGATTTGTTTAGACAAAGTAATGTGCTTTATATTACTGCTTTTCAATTAAAGTCTGTAGTTCAGGAGTGTATCCAAGATACGCCCTTTGAACGCAATCATTACTCTTACACACAACTCATTTCAACATAGCACGTCGACGTCGGCTTTGAATACATATCAAAGCCCATTGGTCCTTTATATTAATGGTAAAACTTATTGCAGTATTAATCTGTATATTATACTACATAAACAAGACTTTCCGAATCATTAAAATTTATTTTTGAAACTTGCATATTCCTTCCCTAAAATATATACAACTGCGTATGATGAACGATTTATATCGAGAGTCATGTTTATAATTGACACTACATACCAAATTATGTTTGAACCAGAATGAAGCTTTTGTTTTGGTTCAGTCATCTTGAAAGGCAGACAGTGCGAATAATAAAACAAAATATTTTATTCGTAAATGTCTTAATTTACGAATTAAGACATTTCGTAAATTGTCTTACGACAATTGTCTCTAATTGTCTTGTCTCTAAATAATAAATTTACATTTATATAATCTAGTAACACATCCGAATGTTTATATGAAAATCACATCATGTAAGTTATGCTCGATGTTTGCTTCTCTTAATTACTTTTAAGGTGACCACCCAAGACAATGAACACATTGAATGCATACAAATTTTGCTGTATGTAGGTGGCAACAAGTCATTTGACTTTGATAACTCCGACCTTATATTAAATATACCCTATCGTACACAACTGTCTATCATCTTGGCTCATGTGATTATTAAATATAAATCTCCTAACGTGCTTAGGGTTTAATGTTTGTCTGGACACTGTTAAATTGCAAAGACCAATTTGGGAATCTATGAAATATATCTTTGAAACCAAAAAATGTAAAAGACAATACACGTCGTGTAAATGAATTTATTCTAAAGTAAAATTGAAATAACTGATAAAACAAATTGTTTACCGCAAGTAGTTGCTAATATCAGATATATGAAGTGAGTAAGTCTTCCTATTATCTTTGCGTTCTATTACTTCTTTTAAAATCAATATGTATCAAATAACGTAAATAAATAATTAAATCAATATGAGCATTCGCTCACAATATATTTTTAGCTATTCTTGGGCATATTGGCTTTGTTGCCCTAGAATACACAAAAATGCTTCTCCAATGAACAAAATAGCTTCCTTTCCTCTTCAACATATCGCTTTTCCGAAGATAAATACAGGCATGAAATAATTCAATAAACTCGTTGTCCGTATATAGTTGATTTAAAGGAAGCAACATGAGGTAGATTTATCTCTTGATAGATTCTTAGTAAGACACAAGGAAAAATTCTTTAATTATTTAGATGGTCTAGACTCTAGCAGGACTTTGTATGGACTTGTGTATATGTCGTAATCGATGTCAGTGAGATAAAAAAGGTGAAAATATGACTGTGGGGACATTTTTGTACATAAAGTATACACTAACCATGGCAGGGCAAACTACCTTTGTGCATGCCCGTATTCACGCAAAATATCTGTTCTGTATATTGTAACACACATTATTTATTACCCACTAACTTTACATTTTTGGTTCATGTCGTCCACAGCGTTGAAGATATCCGACCACGGTGCTCCATCCGATGGGACTTTTAACTTTCTTGCTTGACAATTACTATATATATATATATATATATATATATATATATATATATATATATATATATATATATATATATATATATATATATATATATATATATATATATATATATATATATATTTGCTTTAGGTCTCTGTGGAAAATATGGTAAGCAATAATTACTCTAAATTTTAGACATTTAGAAAATTTTCTCTCTAGGTCCAGAAATTGCCACGGATTATATAATTTCCTCTACACAGAAGCTGCCATCTAGGTTTCATCTATATTAAAAAATATAGGTTTGGTCGTGCCACTGAGAAATTTTAAGTCATTGAATTTTTGTTATCATGGTGTTTGCATAGATTTACTATGGAAATTGAATTAGTACCGCGAGTCCTTTATATTTCGAGTCAAGATGCGAAGTTCACTTATGAAGAGGGACAATTGTGGCACTGTTCAAAAGCACCAATGGTCCGCACAGAAAGCATCAATGCTCCGTACAGAAGTAGATGTACATTGGACAATACAGAACGATAACAATTCTGATTTAGGTGTGCATTAATAAACGATTCGTTTCAGAGATCAGTATTCGTATTGCTACAGTCTAAAATATTACGATTTCATGCTGTGAAAGCCAAGTTCAGTAAAATTCGACAAAGAATCTTTTTCCTAGAAAAAAGAGTGGAAAGGGAAAATTGAATTTTTTTTACAATATTGTGAATTAAATCCCAAACAGTCCTAAACCTTTTGTCACAAGTCCAAGATTATTTCGAAAGAATTCCAGTGGTATTCCAAAAAAGCGTTGATGTAACAATATCCTGGAATATGCCGATGTGCTAACATTCTTGATGTATCTCAATAATATGATCCAGAATGTCTTTAAAAGAATTAATGTAAAAAGCATTCTAGTCCAAACACATCAATGAACACTTTGTTATTGCAGTAAATAATTTAAATAAATAAATCCTCTTACATTATAACTGAACACAGCACAGAGACAGATTTCATTACAAATGTAAAGATATGAATGATGAATTATGATGTAAATAACCTTAACAAGAGAACGGAAGACACGGTAAGATGACACGGATGAGGTCAAAAGTAAATTTCTAGAACATTACTAAACGTTTATTTAATGATATGGCAAACATCAGGCTGATCAGAAAAAGGGGAAAACCAATTCCTTGAACTCAAATCCAAGCAAATGTGTTCAAAAAATTACATTAGTCAAGCAGGTCTTAACTCAGTCATGGAAAAAGGTCAGTTGTATGATACATATTACCTATACGTAATGTCTTCGTACCTAGTATGGCTAATCCACTTAAGATTTATCTCTTTTATATGCCAATGTCCATTTGTGAAGAATGAGTCTTTATAATTCAAAACTTTATGTGAATATGAGCCTATGCTAATTAGTCAAGTTTTGGTCATTAGATTAATTCATAAATCTACATAGTCACTGTAATCAATGATTCTTTTATTCCATGAATAAGAAAATTGTAATTTGACTTGCTTTAATTTGACAGATCAATATTTAAAATATTCATTGGAATTACTAAAGTGTCTATTGACTGTTGGATTAAAATATTACTTTGGACATTTGTGAACTCATTCAAAATCATGATGGATTGAATCACTGTGTTATATCAGGACATTCAAGACTATTGGAATTCATACAGAACGTTTTGTAGTTTTGGACTTGTGATGGGACAGTTAGGCTTATTTGGAATTTAATTCACAATATTTTAAATGTCACTTGAACTTTCACTTTGTATTACTTGCTGATATGATTTAAATTGTTAGTTTCACTTTCCTTATGTTAAATATTCTAATACCCAGAGTCCTAACACATGTAAAAGCTGAAAAAATTGCATATAATCAGAAATCCCTTGCAGAAATGAGGAAGAAATCTGGGTTTAGTAAGATGACCAAGTTCTTTTAGGTCAAATCTGAGCCAAGGTCAAAGGCTTTACAGCTTCAATATAAATCTCCAATTGGTCCAATTGGTTCAATTTCAACTGCAGATGGGTTGACCAAGTAGCACAACAGCTGAACACCAATCCAAGGCAAGATTATTAGCAAGAGTCCCATGTGGGCCTAATGTCACTCACCTATCTTTACTTAACAGTTGATTATTTAGGCAACGTCAGCATATGTAGTATTGTAAGAATAAATTCTATGAAAACTATTTCACAAACAAAATATCCATTTGACTTTGCGTGATTTAGTACAGTTGGAGGCGAAGGGGCTCTGGGGAGCAAGTGGTCTATAGTGCTTGTCTTTACAGATCACTCCCATCTAACCCCTGCATAGGTTCAAATCACAGGCTCGACCGATTTGGGTATGTGAGAAAGCTGATATTTTCTTGTTTTCTTCCTACACCCGTTAATACAGGCCACCATATATAAATATATATATATATATATATATATATATATATATATATATATATATATATATATATATATATATATATATATATATATATATATATATACTATCTTTAGCTGGAAAATAATTTGCAATTAACACGCATAAATGCTTGATTTCTCTATGGTGTTTAAAAATAAATATGGTCGTAATGAGAGTTAGAATAGTTACTCAAACGATTTATTACCACATTTAATCAAGTGTTTGTCCTCACAACATGTAGCGTTCGTTGTAGAATGTAGAAGGTATACGATTCTATGTTATGAGACAAAATATGGAATAGCAAAAATGTGTTCTGTAACAGACATATGGCATGATTCATATGGAAAACTGTTTATGAGAAAGCTTGAAGTCATTTTCTTGCTGTTTGTCGTTTTAAGTATTTCGTGATCGTGCCTCCTCACTGATTACTTAAATGAAAACTAGAGTCTTGACACAAGAGGTATTCATCCTGAGATAGAGAGAGAGAGAGAGAGAGAGAGAGAGAGAGAGAGAGAGAGAGAGAGAGAGAGAGAGAGAGAGAGAGAGAGAGAGAGAGAGAGAGAGAGAGAGAGAGAGAGAGAGAGATGAAATTGGTTTTGTCTGGAATACATTTTGAATAACAAATATAAGGCATATATAACTCTTAAAAAATTCAAGAATGTAGCATCAAAACTGATATCACCACGGAAATGTCAGAAAATTGTAAGGAACTTATGCGAACCTCTAAGATTTGGGGGATTTTCAGTGAGCAAATTAAGAGAAGGTGGACGATTTATCCTCAATCGGACTTCTATATACAATTTGGTCGTATTCACTATAGCCTCAAGAGTTATAGCCTCACATAGACTTCTTTTTTTAAAAAGGGTCCAGGCACCATAGCCTCATAAAGGGAATTTAAAATGGAGTTGTTTTGGACTGTCTAGGCTCAATGGGAAATGGAGCGTAGGGAATGTAGAGTGATAAGGGGATGGGAATGTCTAGGCTCAAGGGGAAATTGAACATAGGGAATATAGAGCAACAAGGGATTGAAACTGACTAGGCTCAAGGGTAAATTGAACATAGGGAATATAGAGCGACAAGGGATTGGGACTGTTTAGGCTCAAGGGAAAATTGAACATAGGGATTTGGGCCGTCTACGGTTAACATGAAATTGAACATAGGAAATGTAGAGCGATAAGTGATTAAGACTGTTTAGGCTCAAGAGGAAATTGAACATAGGGGATGTAGAGTGACAAAGGTTTGGGACTATCTACGGTCAATAGGGATACAAGCATAAATTTATGAACATAAATCTATCACGCCAAACAAGCAAAAAAGAATATTAGGCAAGAGAGTATGGAGATCATTTCAAGGCAATGGAGTGGCCATGAAAAGGGCCTTTGGGTTTGTTTTCTTAAGACCATTCAGTTAACACAGAGGACATCGCACGGACCTTCATCTCTTCCTTAAGCTTCGTCTTATCTCTGGACAGTAGATTAAGACACTCTTTAGATAGCCAGCAAAGGAATTAGTGTTTATAATGACACTAATTCACTTTCACACAAAACAAACACCCATGACATGAATATATGGACAAGGGATTCGTCAAGGAAAAAGAGAAAGACATACACACACAGAGAAACGTGCACACGCAAACGTAATCATACATACGTACACAAACGTACACGCGTCCACACATACACATACACACAAAAACATACATACGCAAACCAACGTTTGCGCACGCATAAAAACACAAACAATAATACACACCAAATGTCCTGTGTTCGCTTATAATATAAATGAATTATACGAAATTTCACAAAAAAGCTAACCTAACACCACAAAAATCCTATCCATTACATTCACTATACCATCCATTATATCATACTCACTGTCCAAATGCCCCCTTTTAAATTAAAATGTAAGAGGAGATAAAATCTTACAAACTATACTGTAATTTACAAAAAAGAAGTTATTCATCGCACTATCTATATCATTTATCACCCAACAAGTAAGTCGAACTGTTAGCTCAATTATATGTCAGAGGTTTCGAAGACGACATTAGCGAGCCTGCATCAATATCATCCACTTCTGTTACAAAACAATGAGAGCCCTGATCCAGTCCCAACGAAATTCGTTCGTCCCCGTAAAGTTATTCTCACATTTCATAGAACCTAAACCACACTTACAGAAAATTTAACACGAAGGCTTATAACTACACAATACTTTCCAAATGTACCATTATATGTTTGAGCTACCGATCTTGAAAAGGATATGATTTCCTCATATTCATCACCATCTACATTTTCTCATGCTACCTTTAGAAGAGATGAAGACAAGATTGCATTTCCTGTGATTCTTTATATTCAGTTAGATGTCTATGAAGACAAGATTGCCTTTCCTGGCATTCTTTATATTCAGTCAGATGTATATGAAGACAAGATTGCCTTTCCTGACATTCTTTATATTCAGTCAGATGTCTATGAAGACTTTCATGTGATTCTTTATATTCAGTCAGATGTCTATGAAGACAAGATTGCCTTTTTTGGCATTCTTTATATTCAGTCAGATGTCTATGAAGACAAGATTGCCTTTCCTGACATTCTTTATATTCATTCAGATGTCTATGAAGACTTTCATGTGATTCTTTATATTCAGTCAGATGTCTATGAAGACAAGATTGATTTTTTCGGCATTCTTTATATTCAGTCAGATGTCTATGAAGACAAGATTGCATTTTTAGGCATTCTTTATATTCAGTCAGATGTCTATGAAGACAAGATTGCCTTTTCGGCATTCTTTATATTCAGTCAGATGTCTATGAAGACAAAACTGCATTTTCTGTGATTCTTTATATTCAGTCAGATGTCTATGAAGACAAGATTGCATTTCCTGTGATTCTTTATAGTCAGTCAGATGTCTATGAAGACAAAATTACCTTTCCTGTGATTCTTTATATCGAGTCAGCTCTCTATGCTGTAAGTCATGGAGACTGACCATATCCTAGCGCTCGATTTAGCATATGTGAAGATGGCTTTCTTACTAAAGGAAAAGATGCGATATTGATTATTCAAAAAGGGCTCCTTTTCTCAATCAGCATTCACCAATCATTTCGCGAAAAAATAATGAACAACATATCTATAACTTAAATTATTCAATTTATGCATGTAAACTTTATCAACATCATTAAAACTGCATTACAATGTTTCGACAAAATCAACGTTATAAACACGGCTTCATCCCCAAAGACCAAAACAGATCCCTATTTTCATTTCATTAAATATCCTGTACCGTAACACGACGTAAAAGCAACAAACTCCACCACATTTGCTTGACAAAGGTATTGCAGTAAATTCGTAATGATGTTTGAATGTTCCCAACACTTAGAAATTACCATTTATTTAGCCATGTAATATACATGAGCCGGTTTTTAAACCAACACTAATCTAACGAAAAAATGGTTGTAAGGAAAACCCATAATATTCCAAATATTTATTTTGTGAAATGTTCATTTCAGTTTTGACAAAAAAACAAATTTAGTATTTCTCTTTTACGAAGAGATTCCACGCACGTTTTAAAAATCAAGTTAATCGTCATTTTTTCTTTTCTCCTAACGCGTTTACGAATAAATCAAATAGTTTTTCTTCATGTGTCTAAATAAATATACTCCTGCTTTTCCTTACAATTGACTGTTTCATACTAGTTATCACTAATTAATTTTTTCTAATGATCCGAAAATAGCTGCGTTATAAAAAACTAACATTATGGGACGTTAACATAGTCCATAAAATGCGAGCTGCTGATTTATTAACATTCCCAGATGCCGTATAATGTGAGGCAAACTGACAAAATTTATGCGCATGCATTTAGGCATTTTTTCCTACAGAATTAAAATGTATCCATGTCATTATTTACGTTTGAAAAATAAATTGATGTGCATTTAGTTTGTCAATTTGATATTTGCATTAAATAACAATTTGGTAAGTTATATCTTTGACATCTGTAATATGAAACGGTACACATAATCGTAAATATTGTTAACATAAGACTATAGACCGTCAAATAACTGTAATGGAAAATCGAGCAAAAAATATAATACTGGCTCGGTGAACATCTTTTGCAGAACCTGCGAACTCATTAAGTAAATTAGTACAGCCATAATGACCTATATTTCCCCCCATGTAACGATCATACTATATAAATTTTATCCCAAAAGCTGTAGCCTATGAAGATAGCTTTACATAATGCTGTTATTTCATGTTTATGTGGATAATATAGGTACAATTCTCAAATATCTGGTGTGCTCTTTGCAATTTTTACTTCCCAATGACACTTATAATAATAAAAATATGTGGTTAATCCATTTTGTTTCAAAAAAATGAAATCTATCGCGATGTTGCATTCGTATTTAAAACCTTTTAGTATGAAGTAAATGTCAGTTTGTTAGAGTGACATAAGAAATAGAATATTACTGACATTCGCATAAAACTTATATGCTGCTGCAAGCTATATGTGTCTGTCCGTCTGTCTTTCTGCATCGATATGTTTATCTATGGCACAATATTATCGATCAGACTTTTCAGAGAGAGAGAGAGAGAGAGAGAGAGAGAGAGAGAGAGAGAGAGAGAGAGAGAGAGAGAGAGAGAGAGAGAGAGAGAGATTCTATCTACCATGTCATTTAGTGATGCACTGCTCAAAAACTTAATTCATTATTTGGCACGAGGAAATTCGTCCATTTCTTTCATTTCATACTGCATTCATTCAGCCATCATATGTAATGGTATTTATAATGAAGTGGAGAAACTTTAAATAATGGACAATAGTTGTTCTCCTTTTATTGCTTTCTTCCCATTTAAATGATCTGATACAAGAAAAGTGTTGTCATGGACACTCCATTGATAGAGAAATAAAAGTATAAACACGTTTTATTTAGTACAATTCCGTTGTCAAGTCAAGCGTCTGTTTCCGAATGTAGGCGGATTTTACGTATGTTTGAATAGGAGTCATGTTTTTTTCAACGTGTAATATTATCAAAAATATTAAAGCAACCAGTTCACTGAATAGTACAAATTGGTTTTTATTTGATATATGCCAGTCGAATATATAGTTTGTTAGGCAATATAATGATTTTAATGTCTGGCCCATTATGCATTACACATTACAAGTTTACACAAGTTTAAAAAGAAAGAAGACAATGATGAAACGTAGCGAGTAAACCAAAATAGGCAAGTAAATAAAAATGAAGACTGCATACGTTTGCTTACATAAAGTAACCTTCAGTAAATAAAAACTTCCCGTGAATAAAAAAAACTATTCAGTCTTAAAATAGTCTTCAAAGAGTGATATTGATTAATCAAGAAAACTTTTTTTTTCGAAAAAATGCTAAAGCTTGATCAACTTTTATCATATAGTTATGCTCTATTTTTATAACATTTTTTATCTTGTATATAAGTTCTATTTATAAGAACATATTTTTATCTTGTATTTACGCTCTACATTTTATAATAACTCTTGTTAAACTAAATAACTTTAGAAATTAAAAGAAGTAGTCATTACAGTACTGTCCGTGAATATAGTAGACTGTCAGTTTCTTGCAATTTACTTGACAACAAATCTGAATATCATAGTCGTATCCTTTCCATAATCATTCAGTCTTGAAAAAAATCAAACATATTTCTCGTTATTTCTGGCGCTGATCAACATATAAGAAATTTGCGTTGAAACAGTGATATCACAATGAACTGTTGTCTCTATGTTTGCAACTGTGTGACTATTATATAAATATGTAAATTCAACAAATCCAATAATAATTATAAGATTTTTTCCAATCACCAAGAAGACATTATTGGATAAATGTGTTATTGCTCTTACAATGTACAAACATGGAGGAATTAATCGACGTTTAAATAATTTAATATCAAATAATCTAGCTTTTTTATTTCGTTCGTTTTAACAAATATCGTATTTACCAACAGATGCTCAATTAAAGTTTACATGAAAGACCAGATTATACGGCAAAAATTATTGTTTTGGATGGCCGCCAGGATTGGGGCAAAAAAGACGTAAATTATTCAAAGAATTATTGAAAGTACGCATTGTCTATTTACACATGCACTGGCTAATTGCACATAATTGGAAAATATCTGTTTATATTTCGTAGTGTATTAGGTACTCATCTATCCATCTTTCGTGTGTTAAAAAGATACTGAATACATACCGTCATGTGTGTGTTTATTTGTGTTGCATTCATATTAGTGAACTGACGATGATAAGTGGATAGAACAAACTTCTGAATTGGCCACACTGTCAAAGTTTGCCGATAAAATATATGTAACATGTTTAGGCTGGTCGATTAACAGTTGCACTTGATAATTTAAAACAAATCCGAGATACCCCTCTCTCTCTCTCTCTCTCTCTCTCTCTCTCTCTCTCTCTCTCTCTCTCTCTCTCTCTCTCTCTCTCTCTCTCTCTCTTAACGTCCTTACCATAACCTAAGGCTGTAAACAGAAATTATCATAATATTGCAGATTGAATCCATATCAAATAAGACTTTGTTTCCAAATCTCGTTTAGAACGACACGGTTGAACAGATGATAAGATTTTGTAAGACATGTAATTTATCTTCTCATAAATATAAATAACCTCTGAAATAGAATGAGTGATGAAAACTAAGTTCGGATATATGAACGAGTGAAAATCATATTTCTTTCGATCTTAAACAATTGAATTCTTCCAGCACTTTCACGACAACTACATCTTAACATTAGCGTAATTGACTCGCAATATTTTTCCTAGATGCCTCCTAGTTGTGACAGATTCCATTTCGTTTGCTGATTTATGTTTTGGTTGCATGCAGATTAATTAATTGGCTTTGGAATTCAAATTTTACTATGAAAATAACGTTGGCTCATATAAAACAAAAACATAAATTCCAAGCATGTGGTAATAAAATTCGATACTTTGTGACATATTTATTCACATTTGTTCGTGTTTTTCGAAAAGCAATATTTTGATTATATATATGAATTCTTCCAGCACTTTCACGACAAATGCATCTTAACATCAGCTTAATTGACTCGCAATATTTTTCCTAAAACTAAACAAAAAAATGTCCAATTTATATGACATGTTAGAGAGTTAGAATTTGTTCTAAGTAATCGAACCCATTTCGTGCAAAGAAACAGCTAATGCAGTGCCTCAATTCAGGCGGACATAAATATTCATGTATTGTTCTAGACTTTTGCTAATATTTATTAAGGAGATTGCGCAAAGTTTTGAGAAGGTAAAATGTATTTGTGTACCGTGAAAGTACTTTTTCTATTTATAAAATATATCTGTCCCTATGAATGTTTATGAAACATGGATTTTTATATTTAAATATTTTACAGCAAACAGCAAAAGTAGACTTCAAGCTTGTTTTTGTTTTTTAACAAAATATCGTCCTCCACCGGAATCGTGCAAATTATCAGTAAATGAGCCTTAACATGAACCGCTTCTATTCCATATTCACTGATAGCTATATAGTTTCGTGTACATATTACACTCTACGACAAACAGTCAGCAACAAATTTAATGTAATTAAAAAGAGAGCTTGATGCAGATAGTAATACACTTGATTAAGAAATATTCACTCTCATTTTAAATATAACAATTCATAAAAACAACGTAAAAACAGGGAACAGACGAATGTTGATTGCAATCCAAAATTATGAGACAGTCAAATTCTGTATCCAGCGTCAATTACGGTCCTAGACAGCAAAGACAGCAAAGGCTATTCAAGCCACATATTAATGTAGAAATAAACAAAAATATCCAAAATCCTTGAGATAAGTTTATAATCATTCAAATATTTAGTTTAATGTAGTTTACGCAAAGAAGCATGTCGGATACTATCGCCCTGTGATCTTACAACAGTAGGATACCTCCATCATAACAATTGTTACTGTACCAATTAGCGAAGGTAATTTGTTTACAAAAATATAATCTCTTCGTTTTTTGCATAAAAAGAAAACCTTACCAATTTGACAAAATAGACAAGTTGAAAAAATTGTAAAATGTTGCTGCTCTAATTTATTGTAATTAGGACTATTTTTGTATCAATATAGAAATGCAGCCGTTAATTGCATCGGCAACGAATGGACAAAATTCACGGAAGTTGGCATTTGTTGCCTTACAATTATTCATCTACGTGAAGTGGTAACGAGTTATATTCACACATAGAATTGCCATTATTGACAATATAACGTTATCTCTTCACTCGTAATCGATATTATTGCTAAAAGACATGGATATGAGATGAATCCTATGTGCATGTAAGAACACCTACCTCATGACTTCAGAATTGATGATTTTACTTTATACAACTCTAATATCTAGAATTGTTTTAGAAGTCATAACACTGCAGTTTTAATGTATAAAAGATAATTTGTTGTCATTTGCTAAATATAATCGTACAGTTAAGCTAGTTTCCGAAGACATGTATAACCCAAGTTTAATAGTATATTCTCCAAGACACGGTAAATAATTTTGAGAAATCATCTATTTTAACTTTTCAAAATCAACGCTAATCACATGATTAAATACAAATAGTTAATAACGTTATTGACTATAAACCCTCTTGAAAAAATATTGTATACGGCTCCATGAACCCGACCAAAGCTTTCTTCAGCCTCATTATTATCTTGTCAAATATCAATCAAGGCTATGAAAAAAAATAATCACGAAAAGTTGATAATGCGAAAATGTGACGGTAAACTATAGATGTTTCTCCCGCCTGGTAGGTAACATGGAAGAAAACACCGTAGAACAATTTATTTAAACTAATTAGGATAAAAGGTAACTTTGTCATAATTAACTTTAAAATCTAAATGGAGTAAGAACAGAAATAAATGAAAGCTTATGAATCGGATGAAATACTTACATAAATTAATTGTCTTAAAGTAATATCATGTTATTTATGTTTAATATGCATGTGATTTCATAATTAATTTAACTGCCATTTATATTTTAATTGTATTTCGTTTATATTTTAGTAGGTGTGTGATTTTTATTTTAAAATGCATGTGGTCTAAGATTTATATTTTAATATGTATGTGATTTATGTTTTCTGAATCTTTTGTAAACTTTTGATCAAACTTTTTAGTGTAAAATAAATCTTGAAAAAAGACACCAAGAGGAATAACTGATTTTCGAACTACGCATGAATGTAATCGTGCTACCTCCCTTTACATAACTTCTATTGTAACCGTGTTACAATGTTTATCCAGAGAAGTACGGAAATGTTGTGGCATTCAAATATGACACCAAAACACCTATACTTTTATTTTCACGGAAAAGACTATATTTAATTAAAATGTTATTTTTTAAGAGGTATAAAACCAGTTTTGTGTGAAGTATTTTAGGGAGAAAAGTGTATTTCTTTTGATTACGAATCTAAAATATGTACGACCTGGTTGGTTTTGCATTTATTGATCACGTAAAAATGTTCGTTGCATTTGTAAATTTCATTGGTACAAGTGATTACTTGTGGAATTGTTTGTGTTAGACTTTGAGAAAATAATTCTCAGCCGATGAATCAGCTATTTAGTATGTATCAGTTGTCTTACCATGCCATTTTCACGTGATTAGCAAACTTGCATAAAGAGGTATATTTCAGAGGACATAACTGCACTTTTCTTGGGACACAGTTAATACCTTTATAGTGAGTATTGTGTAAATGCGAAGTCCCTTATCAAAGACGCAAGTGACTGTCATTTTGTAGCAAGGGGGAAAGGTTCTCGCAGAAGAAGACGTACTATAGTAATACAGAACAATAGTAAATTTATATCAGTGCTACCGTTGGTGATCCTTTAAGTTTAGTGTTATAGTTGTCGCCGATAGAACCTTGACCCAAACAACACATTTCGCAAACTTTTCGCTATTTGCTATACGTGTCTCGCATGTGTTCATGGATAATAAAAGATACGTTATGTGCTATTCGAATGTCGAGTGAAGTCAAGGATGATTAAAGACAGACTCGGGTTGGAATCACCAATGGAAAAATCAAAATAAAATGAAAAGAGCGACTGGCGAAATTTAAATGAGATTGTTATGTGTGCTAAAACAAAGATTTGATTTTGAACCAGAAAATAGCAAATAATAAAGCTTGGATTGGAGAAAATGAGCATAAACCACAAATTCGCTCGACGTAGTCGGTCTGATGAGCAAGTTTTGTATGCATTATATTTGATACAAAACGTCAGGTGAGCCGGTAACTATATAATTCTTCTATTGTCACTGGACATTTCAATGTCTCGAAAGTGTTACCAAATGTTTTGCGCATCCGTAATCGATATATCAATCTACTATATGATAACACACTCGGATAAATCCGTCCCCTGGACTATTTCCTAAAGGAACACAGCATCAGGCTTTGCAACGTTCTCAATACAAAACATAATTAGTTCCATCTGAGTCTTCCTGTTATCAACGATTTTCAGAGGATCCGAGATTTTGAAATCTGACATCATGATGGGAATGCAGTTTCCAGTGTCTGAATAAAACGTACCAGGAGTTGAATAGAAAATGCCATTTACTAATTGGATAATCAGACAGAGAATTTGTGCATGGTGAGTCCTTTGAGCGGATGCACTGATGTACCTTTCCCTATAATAAAACAAAATGTTATCTTACAGGGCACGAGCATTCAGAACTTTATAAATACCCATCGTAATCACACCATATAATATTAAAAGCAAGGAAATCACGGTGTTTTATAAACGAATGAAAAAATTCAAAGAAAGAAAACTCTCGTCTTCTACATTGATTAAACTTATTAATTTTGCTTCTATTTCGGTATCGAATACTTGTAAATGTTTCTTTTCGGTTTCTGTATCCAATACAAATATATGTTTATTGTAAATCAGAAAAAGATATCAAGACACGTCTAATTAACTGACCTAATAGTTATATGTCAACTTTATTATAAATAAAAAAGAAATATTCCAATTTCTGGCTATATTTGAATTGTATTCCATCTATTTGTTTTGCATCATTCTCCATAAATCGAACAGTACATACAGTTATCAGGCTCATCCAAAACATCATAACTACAGTTAAATTTGTATGTTGTAAATGTCCTTTCAAGGTTTACTCGTTCTTTTGAGCTTATATAAGCATATCTAACAGAAAGGTAGCTTACTCTTCAAGGAACAATATTTAACGCATCTTTAAAATGTGTATTTTAGAGGCTACTCCTAGTGTATGATTCTTGATGTATAACTTACTTGACATTTTAGTTTTACTCACATGCTCCCAGTGTATGATTCCTGTTGTAATACTTATTTGTTATTCAGTTTTACTCACATGCCCCCCAGTGTATGATTCTTGTTGTTTAACTTGTCTGTCATTCAGTTTTACACACATGCTCTCTTAGAAGCAAACAACATGTTATTGGATTTGTATTGCAGTTCTACAAGGATATCGGCATGGCAAATTAACTAGTTTGTTAATTGCACTTATCTGTGTGAGTGATTGCGTTTTTGGGTTACTTGAAGGCAATACGTTTATACCCGTAACATTGAACTGGAAAATCAAATTGTATCTGCACAAAGAAAGGAGTCCTGCTGATATTCAATCCTTTCCTATTTCATTCCACGAGAGTAATGACATGCCATAATAATCAATCTACGAATATTATTTAATTGGGTAATTGTGGTAATGAAATGATACGACACGGGTTATTTAAGAGGCTGTAGTAACCGAATAGCAAGATATCTGTATTTTAATTTTGGCACATTGTGTGATACATTTTTTTCCCTTCTCAGATTCATTAAGTTCTCAACTTTCAAAACAATTGCTTTTTAATTTACTCTATGAACACATACCATGCCACATTTGATCGAGAAAGCTGTTTGTTTAAGAGATATCAAACATTCAGAAAGAATTGTTACAAAATTGAGAACGCGCACTGGAGGGAATATTTAAACGGATATGAGTTACTTTAAGTCTGTAACGTTGTTGCTTTGTAATGTATTTGCGAAGAAACGAGAGATAATATTTGTAGTAATGTCATTGAAGTTGCAGATTACAGATCATTTTGAATGAATCAATAAATTTAATAAGAAGATTGTTTGACAATACAGAATGGCAGTCACATAGAAACTAAGTCATTGCACTTCTCTGGTGGCATAAGTTGTTAGAGCGTTCGCCCGTCATATCAAAGACTTATAAAGTAGTAGCTTGCAGAATATTTAAAGATGTTTTTCATTAAACAAATCAGAGATTTCTGAACAATGAAAGCGGGAAAAGCTGAAAACAAATGTTTTATCGTATCATATATGTATCTTTGAACACTCGTATTCGTTTCTATTCAGATTCAGTCAGACTAAAATAGATCAAGCGATACTTAGGTAAGCATCGTAAAGCAAACCAATACCGAAAACTTGAAGCGTATCTGAATTTCGATCTATCGATTGCGCATTCTTCAAGCAAACCTGTATTTCGCCCAAACGATTGACCCATTTTCAAGCGTATCTGTATTTCGCCTAACGATTGCCCCATTTGCAAGTCTATCTGTATTTCGCATTAATGATTGCCTCTGTTTCAAGCGTATCTGTGTTTCGCCCAAATGACTGTTTCTTTATTTTCTTCAAGTATATATGTATTTCATCATATTGATTGTATTTCGCCATTATGAATGCCCGATATTCGTTTACACGTCGAAGTCGGAGAGAGAAAGAAAGCATGATAACGATGGCTTTTGCAAAGAAAAGAAAACTAAAATGAAATTATATTTTTATCTAATAGTCAAAAATGTTTTTCAGCAGCAGCAGGCGGAATCAATAAATGACGCATGTTGATAGACATCAGTAAGTACCATATATTTCCGTAGCATTCGCATAAGAAACGAATGTTTTAGATAGGCATCCTTGCCTATTAAATAAGTATCGTTTTGTAGATTGTTGTCTTTGATTCTAGTCTATATCCATGAATAAACCTTAGAAATAAAGAGGCTTCTCATTGATCGTAAATTATTAATTAGTCTAAGAAGTACACGGTATAACATACTTCCAAGCTGATGGGTGCATTCCAATTGAGCTAAAGAGAACAGTGGAAGATGTGGGGAACACTACTACAGAGAATAAGATTAGTTACTGGAAAGGAGCGCCGTTATACACGAGATTCAATAATATCTTATGATAGCACAATTGGTTACATTACGTACAGCTGCGTCAAATATTTTTGGTTAATATGTAGCCGACTGAAATAATTGATCAAGTCTCTTCCGATTACCAGCCGAAAGGAACTTACAGAGAGTTGTAAACACGATGTATGTATAGTTCCTATTCACGATATATGTATATTCAGTTCACCTGTATGATTTAATAAAACACAGCCTATGTACCGTTAGAAATAGCGAGCATCTCAGATTCATTCATATAAGGAATGGCAGTTCGATATATTCGATACAGTTATTTGTATATTGTGTTTCACCTAAATATATTTCCGTTTATGGAAAGTTCATCCCAACTTACGCCATTTCAAAAAATTGGAAGGACTGTACAAACGTTGTACGGAACCTTGAGAGGTCTCCAAAGGGAGTTTTCCGAAAACTATCCTCTTCGCCCTATAGAGGCATTTTTTGGCTTACAATATGGGGCACTGAAGGGAGACAAATTGCGGCTTATGCCTCCTAAAAGTCCAATAGAGAGATTTGACTTCATCAAAAAGTTCGTAGAGTACGAATCCGTTTGTCCACAGAGAAAATTAGGACGTGAAAACGAAATTCATGAAATAGTTCCGTATCTCGCTTTGTCTCATATAAGAAGGATTATGAACAATACCATAAGTCAAACGGAAGATTGTCTGCGATTGAACCTATATGTTCCAATACAAGGTAGGAGAAAAATATAATTCATTAATTTTCTTTTGTCACGTGTAATTTCTTGGTGGAAAACAACCGAAGGATCCCTATCAAGTAAAAACAATCATTACGTCTTTAAGTGTGTTACATTTGGTTGATTACGATATCTACATTTAGAGGGATCACTAAGTTTTTCTTCACAGAGAACTCAATAAAATATTTAACAAACATAAATTGAGTTACATAAATGATTCCTAAAGAGAAATCGTTGAATATACAAATTGTGATCGTACCATAACTGTATTTTCTTGCTTAATACCTTTTCTGAAAGATAATTTTATTGCTCGAAAAAGTGTTTTCAGCCATTTCTTGGTTATAACTCCTCAAAATTAAATTTTAAAAAGTATTATCGTTGATAAAAATAGGCATTATATGTAAATTTGCCAATATATGGAATAAAATTTCACATACATGTTTAGGGAAATTACTCCCATCTGTAGATTGTGGCATCCCAAGTATGGAAAAGTCTCAGATTGGACAAACATACGTGACAAAAGTATATCGTGCTGAAAGGTCAAAACTCAACAAAAACGCATATTCTGTCAGTGTCGAGTATCTATTTCCACCCCGTGAATCAGACGTTGTCTGATAAGAACACATTTAAGAAACTTTACCATGATGCACCTTCATAAACAAAATCTTGAACTTTTTGAGACAACATATCTTATATTCCTATTTACATCTGATATTTTAAGGATTTTATATTATTACCTTATAATTCATTTAAAGACTTTTATAAAAATTTTAACTTTTTAGCTTTTATCTAGAGTGTTTCTTGCATACAATTATTTTTAACGTTTCAAAAGATGTCTTTGTTATTATAACTTCCTTAAAATAACTTTATCTGTAATCAGCAGCATATAACCAGCTTTTTGCTGTCGTGTTATTAAACCCAAACAAATGCATACATACATAGATACATACATAGATACATATATCGATACATCGATACATACATCGATAGATACATCGATACATGCATACATACATACATACATACATACATACATACATACATACATACATACATACATACATACATACATACATACATACATACATACATACATACATACATACATACATACATACATACATACACACATACATACATACATACATACATACATACATACATACATACATACATACATACATACATACATACATACATACATACATACATACATACATACATACATACATACATACATACATACATATATACATACATACATCGATACATACATCGATACATCGATATATACATATATACATACATACATACATACATACATACATACATACATACATACATACATACATACATACATGCATGCATGCATGCATGCATGCATGCATGCATGCATACATACATACATACATACATACATACATACATACATACATACATACATACATACATACATACATACATACATACATACATACATACATACATACATACATACAAGCATACATAAATGTTAAGTTGGGTCATATAAAGACAGTCTAATCCATGTGTTTTTTTAAATTTGTCAAAATCTATTTCATTGAGATGCTTTGATCTTTCTTATGCGTATCTACCACTAAATACATGATATTTTCTCTTGATATAATGACCATTTGGAGTTGAAATTGATTCAATATTTCTCGAAGTTCCGTTTTATTAAGCGTTATCTATACAGCTTCAATTTCTCCTAACTATAGAACAGTATTTACTGAAGGCGACCACTTTATCTGTTTTCCCCGAAGTCTAATTGTATTACACTATGAATGCAGAAGATGAATTGAAACGTCAGATAAACCATGTCAATTACTTAAAGCCTGAAAGGTTTAAAAAAGGAAAAGTTAATTAAATAAAAACTTTCAAGCATATCTTGCACGTATCTTGGGAAAATAAGATTGTTTCTTCGCTGACGAGTATTAGTAATAGTTTGTCATTAAAACTGATTGTACTTCCAATATCAGCCTTATAAACTTTGCTGGCGGAGTAAGCATTTCTGACAAAAATATCAAATGGAGACGAATGATGTTCACTACCATGTATGCATAAGTAAAACATCTATTAAGGTTTCTAATCATGAAGGCTGAAATATCGCTCTCAACGTAAAGCCATATTGTCAGCAAGTCTTGACAACCCGTCTAAATATTACAAGGTGGGCCTTTTAGACTGGGTCATACACAATTGACGATACTGTGTACACCTTTTGCCAGCATCTAACCATTTGTAAAACAAATATATTTAACTATAATCTACTACTATGACAGCAATGTTAATGCAGCAAAAAGTCGCATGTTTATAATTTATCACAATAAACGAGTTGAAGCTGATATAAAACAATTGGGGATTTTTGTTAATGGAGGCATGCGAATTAAGGCAATTTATTGTAATTTAGGTTTGTACTGAACTTTAATTTGACAATTGCGATATATGTGGATCATTTTGTACAATGCACTAATAAGGATAGACTGGTTCTCTGGACACAACTGTACGAAATATGAGTCATATACATTATTTGCTTGAATCAGTCTGCTGTTAAATCGTTCCTCCTGCCTTTGTCGTATAGCCGGAGTCATCTTAATAAACCACAATTTCAAGAATCACTTGTAACACCGATGTGTTATAGAGTGGTTCTCCTTTCGGTTATGTTATTTTTAATAGTATTTTTATTATTATCATATGTTAGTTACATGATGTTTGTGTTATGTATTCCACATTTTCATCATATGTTCATCTAAAGCCTAACAGTCTTCAAAATCTTTATGTATTGTAAACCTCTGCCTTTGTAATTAAATCGATTATTATTATTCTATTTTACTTTAGAAATGTTACCAAAATGTTTCCAGTTTAAGTGTACGACATGTGTGGGCATTTCATGAAGCTACATTAATTGAAACTGTGCATAATATTTTTGGTAAATATATCGCAAAACTGGCTTAGTATATTCCTATTAATTTTTCGCGTGTAAATTTGGTAGAGTAAGCTATAAACAATTTATACTTTTAAGAGCATGTACTAGTTCAAAATGTGACCCATGTCATCTGTTAAACTGTATAGAAAACTTTAAAGTACGAAACACATGTGGTCAGAACAAGTTAAAATTTGTTGGGTGGAAAACGTTTCAGATCTGCAGTTTGCCACCGGTTTGATAAATTATTATACAGTCAAAATTTTGGCAACAATATACCATGTTTATATATGCATTTAAACTGAATTTTAATGACACATACCATAAAGATCACTGGCCACCTATAATGTACAAAAGTATAATAGTATTATATTATTAAATGCATTTATTATGTATGCACATCGAAAAACGTTTAATTAGACCTAAAAATCTGCTTTTTAAAATGAAAAACTTATTCGGCAATCTCCGTAAACAATCGGTAATTTCTTCTTGCCTCAACCAGATATAACATATATTTAAACCTTCTATTCAACCTAGCCATACAAGTGTTTAATAAATGTAAATGTGATATATCTTACCATCGTGCTTTTGTACAGCAAACATGGTGCACTGTGTTGCATATGGATGTACCCAAAACATGTGCTGCATATAGATGTACCCAAAAGAAGGTTAATGAGAAAAAGGGACCTCTTATTCTCCGAACGACCCTGTTTACCAAAAAAAAAATAAATCTGTATTCAAGCTGTGGAATCGAATAGGGCAATTGATGGGAAAGTTGTATAATTTATGCCGAATTATAGTCAATTTGGCCCGAAGACAATTCGGTCCAGCTTATTTTTACAAAGAGGAAGTAGATAATATGTAAGAGAGATTTTAGGAACTGGTTTTAGGAAAAACCTTAGATTTGAACAAACTATTTTGATATTTTTTCAAAGAAAGTGATAACCATACCTCGTGTGTGTGTGCATATATATATATATATATATATATATATATATATATATATATATATATATATATATATATATATATATATATAGAGAGAGAGAGAGAGAGAGAGAGAGAGAGAGAGAGAGATAGATAGATAGATAGATAGATAGATAGATAGATATATAGATAGATAGATAGATAGATAGATAGATAGATAGATAGATAGATAGATAGATAGATAGATAGATAGATAGATAGATAGATAGATAGATAGATAGATAGATAGATCTAAGAGAAAGATTAAGAAAACAACTGCGCAACGACGTTCTTAATTTAAATCTTCTGGTCAAATTATTAATAATGATTTATACAATAATACTTAACAGATACTATTTTGCATAATATGTATACATTTTTCGAAGGGACGTGTAATGAGATATTTTAACAAATATATTTAAGTACTTCAGGTTGCAGCACTGCTACACATAATGCACTCTCGATTGCACATGAGAGAGAGAGAGAGAGAGAGAGAGAGAGAGAGAGAGAGAGAGAGAGAGCTTTGAGCATTTGGTTAGTGTTTAGTTGCTGCAATATGAAGCTCTTACAAGTTAATTTTATTGTTCGTTTTTATTTTTCAAGTTGTCTTTGTTTGTTCGCGCGTAATTGAATACTTGTCACTGCTAGTCAATATTGTCTATCATATTTGTTCCATTATTCCATATAAATAAGAAAGGAAAAAATTGTATGCTGAATTTGTGCCCCACCCCTTTGCATGTTACAAAAAAGTATAAACACATACTTATATGGAAATAAAATGAAAGAAACTAACCATGCATTGTTATCATTTATTCCTTCTTTTTTCATCATGCGAAATTTATTCAAGAAATAAATATATCCACGAACTCTTTCTATGTAGCTCATGCCAGCTGCTGTATGCGTTCTTACTGTAGTGTGTGTCGTTTTTGTCAAATAAAACAATCGTAAATGAGACGAAAATATAACGTTTGCTTGAGAGCACTTGCCATTCACGCATGATAAGGTTCAGACTGACCAAGATTATACTGTATCCAGGTTAACTATACGATGGTATCTCGCCAAAAAAAATAATTATTTCAATGTGAATGCACTTATGTTATTTACCCTAAAAACATCAATTACGATTACATATGGAAAACAAATACGAACCAGGGTGATAAATTAACACAACCAGCACCGTGCAAAAAACGCCTTGCTTACACTTACCGACAGGATATCAAATATAACGGGTTTTTTTCCAAAGCAAACTAATCCCGGAAATTGAATTTGGTTCCGCCGATTTCTATTTTTTTAAAATAAAGTTGGCCGATATAGGAAAACCAGCATTAATTCTGTTTTACCTGTATTAACTGGAATTATCCAAATACATTGAATAATGGAACAGTTTTGAAAGCGACACAATTTAGTGCCTCTTGCACGCATATCGATATAAGGCTGAAGAGCAAACAGTTTCATCTAAATCACATTGTCAAATTCATGGCCCGCGGGCCACATCAGGCCCGGGGTACAATTATATCAGACCCGGGGTACAATTATATCAGACCCGAGAGGTCTTGACCGGCATACAATTATATCCGGCCCGAGAGAGAATTTTAGGTAAAAATATTTTTAATGGCCCTGCAATATAAAGTGCAAATCGAATTCCCTAATTAGCAGCCTTGCTGAACGATAGGCTACCTGATAGCGTTTTCGCTTCGATCAGAAAAAGAGAAAATAAAAGTTGTGTAGTGAGTTGGATGTTCGTCGTTACAGTAACCTAGCAACGAGCAGTTACTCGTTTTGGATTGACGCATAAGAAATGAAAGTGGTATAGTGACCGGATATTACATCACCTTTTCCCGCTACGGCTAAGGTGATATCAATCAAGCGTCTGTCAGTAGATGCACAATATTTTTTTTATAATCAAAGCAAGCCATAACAATGGCCAAGAGAAAAGTTGATTCTGAAAACAGAGCCTTTCAAAGCCGCTGAGAAGCTGAATATATGTTTACTGATATTGGCGGTAAACCCGTGTGTCTAATTTGTGGAGATATGTGGCAGTGATCAAGGAATATAATCTGAGACGGCACTACGAGACAAAACATCAAGACAAGTTAAAAAGCTTAAATGCAGCGCCGAAGCTACATAATCTAAAAGAATTGAAGAGGAATCTAACATCATAGCAGACGATTTTCATCAAAGCAAAATCACAAACTGAAGCTGCTGTGAAAGCAAGTTTTATTGTGGCGGAGGAAATCGCAAAATCAGGCCGACCATTTTCAGAAGGAGAGTTTCTGATGCGCTGCATGATGAAAGTGTGTGACGTCTTGTGTTCAGCCAAAAAGCAGATTTTTGTAAATGTAAGCCTTAGCAGAAATACGGTTGCTGATCGGGTTTGTGAGATGGCCACTGATGTGTAAAAAAAGCTGATGGAAAAAGGCAAAGACTTCGTTGCATTCTCCCTTGCTATCGATGAAAATAATAACATGACTGACACTGCACAGCTCGCCATCTTCATCCGTGGAGTGGACTCCAATTTGAATGTTACAGAAAAAATATTGGACATGAAATCCGAGCATGGGACAACGACAGGAAAAGACATTTTTGACAACGTATGTGAAAGTTTAACCAACATGAACCTGCCTTGGGACAAACTTGTTTCACTTACAACAGATGGAGCACAGGCGATGTGCGGCGAAAAAAGTGGACTAGCTGGAAGGATGCGGTTAAGGATGCAGGAGAACTGTACCGGAGAATTGATATCATATCACTGCATCATACACCAAGGATCGCTGTGTGGTAAAGTCCTCAACATGGAAGGTGTAATGAGCTCTGTAACACAAACCGTCAACTTTATCAGAGCTAAAGGTTTAAATCATCGCCAATTTCAGTCTTTTTTGCAGGAAATAAACTCAGAGTTCGGCGACATGCTTTATCATACAGAGGTGCGGTGGCTAAGTCGGGGAAAAGTTCTTAGTAGATTTTTCCAGCTGATCGAGTAAATTTGTCAATTGATGGACAGCAAAGGAAAAGACTCCACAGTTTTTCGGGATAAAAAGTGGAAATGTGAGTTGGCGTTTCTTTCTGACATAACCACTCATCTCAACGACTTGAACCTGCAGCTCCAGGAACGGGACCACTTGATCACTGATATGCATGATGCAGTGAAGGTATTTCAAGTGAAGCTGCGTCTATGGGAGACACAAATGCACCATAGCAATTTGTCTCACTTTTCTTGTTGCCAAGCAATGTTGAACCAAGTCAACGCTATGGTGTTTCCCAATGCACACAATGCTGAAAAACTTAGCTTACTTCGCGCCGAGTTCGCACTGCGCTTTAGTGACTTTGAAGCACAGAAAAGTAATTTCGAGCTGTTTCGTAACCCATTTTCCATAGACATGGAAACTGCACCTGTAAATTTGCAGATGGAGCACATAGAGCTGCAGTGTAATGGGAAACTAAAGGCGAAGTACGACACTGTGGGGCCTGCACAGTTCACTCGTTTCATTCCTGAAGAGAAGCCCCTGCTTTGTCTACATGCAGCTCGATGCTTGAGCATGTTTGGTAGCACATATCTGTGTGAGCAGCTATTTTCTGTGATGAAGATTAACAAAACATCACACAGGATTCGTCTCACTGATGAACACTTGCAGTCCATCATGAGAATCTCAATGACACAGAACATTACTCCTAACATAAACGAACTTGTAGCCAAGAAAAGACCCCAAACATCCAGCTCTGATAAATTGGCATAAGAGCGAAAATGGATATGCCAATGATTTTTATTATTAAAACATTTTTGTGTTTTAATTTATATTAATGTTTAAAACAAAGTTTAATTTTCCGCTTATTGAATGTTTATCCTGTTAAGCGTTTGAGTTTGACACCCTTGATCTAAATGTTCCCTATCCATAAATTATAGTGTTTTATTTTTCGACAAAAAGAAGCATGTAATAAATTCGTCTTGTGGAAATAATATACGTCATTTCAGTTTGGCGTCCTCTATAAGTGGAAACTCGTATCAAACGTGAAATAACAGCGTTGTATACTTTTATTTCGAGGAATTAAATTATTATTTCTTTTTTACACTTGATAATTAGTTTTGTTCTTAATGTTCGAGTATGACTACTGTAAATCCTGTAATGCAAATCTGATGTAATAGAAAAATGTTGGACGGTGACCTCTAAATATGATAATCTGATTTTAGAGAAGTGGGTATATTACATCTTGATATTATTGTTAATCCGACCTGGCAAGAGAACGTAACTAATATTATTCTCAAAATGCTTGACACAAACAAATAAGAGTTACTATATACTGTTATCCTTTACTCTACAGTTTGTCCTTGTAACTTTCTTTTTTGGAGGGTGCTCTCCCTTGTAGATCTTTTCAGACCATTTAAGGAGACCCTCCTGCCCTATGTGTAAAGGCTGTGCTATTGTATATATTTGTTCTGTTATATCAAAGATTTTCTTTTATTGTATATGTTGTGATATTGTATTTATTTCTTTAATGGTTGTCTGTTTCTAATTTATTTTTTGTAATAATTTTTCAAAGTGTTTATTGTTATTATTCATGCCATTCGTCATCGATCGTTTCATCTTTTTAAATAAAATAGTTATCCATTTCTAGCATTTGTTGTTCCTCCATTTCTAATGTTTTTCTGATTTTTGCTATCTTTTCTTCTAATTTTTTTCTTTTCTGTCTTTGATAATTGTTTCGGTCAGATTACTAGCTTATGTGTCTATTGGTTTGGAAACTCTTGCTGCCAGAACTAAAGCTGACTTTATTTGTTTTGTTTTCTGATAACATTGTTTCATGCTGCTTGTTGATCATTTCTTGTATTCTGGAGTTCGATTTTTGTTTTTTTTTTGTTGTCGTTGCTGTTGCATCATTGACTTTTCCCTTCAGCTAGGTTCAATTCCTGAGTCGGTTGTTTTTTTCTGTTGTACCTCTTGTTTTCAGTTGCTGCTTGTTTTGTTGTGGGACTTAAATTTGTCCATCTGTTTGTTGCTTTCTTCTGTGTTTTGCTTTATCCGAAGTACTCTATGTATTGTTTGTTCTTTTATCCTCTGGTAGATATAGTATTGGTTGTTTAGGATTTATCTGCTGTTCATTCTGTGTTCGGGAGTATGGGTGCGTTTGTTACTGCTTGTTTTCCTAGTATCGACTTTTGTTCTTATTTTTGTTGTTATTGTTTCATCATTGACTCTCCTTGATTCTCCTGATTATTTTGATATTTGTGTGGAGTATGTCCTGTTTGCCACATCTATTGCAAGTTATATGATATATGCACCCTTTGCATCGTGTTTTTACTAGAAGTCCAAATAAGTAAAAACCCTGTTTTACTTATCTCAGTTTGCTCTTTTCAATTTCGAAGCTCCGTGTTCCGTTGAAAATTCGTACTAGGGGAGTAGTGTCCAGTCGTGCCAGTATAACCTTATGTCGAATTTTTCCTCAAATATTTTTGTAGCCTTGAACGGTGTTTCAAGGTGGGGGGTGGGGGTAATAAATGTAATTCCCCGGTTAGTGTCTTGATTTTTCGCCTGATTGGTGTTGTTTTTACTATTGCTGGTAGCTCTTTAATTTGCATTTTCCTGTAAGGTAGTACTGGTTGTGTCCGTTTTGACCTCAACATATATGCTTGATATCCCTTCCGATTAATAGAATATGTTTACGTTTTATCTAGATTTAATACCTTACGTGCAACCATAACATCTGCTGTTTTCGGTATTCTATCCCTTAGTATGTTGGACATATCTAATTACTGCGACCCTTCCTGGTAAAGATATTCTATAAATTAACCTTCTTCTGTCTCCTTATTTTGAAGAAATTTTCTAAGTCTCTAGTTATCGCCTTGTTGGCCTTGTGCGACGCCATTTTCTCTCGTGCATTTTGCTTCTCTTGTAAACTGAGTTCACTGGTAATCTTTTCCGTATTTGTAATATTGTTTTCTTTAGTATGCTTTGTTTCTGTTTCATGATCCTTTTTCTATTAATCCATTATGCTTTGTCCTGGCCATTTTCAGATTTAATTCTTCACTTCAGTCGTCAAAGAAGACTTTGTGAATCTTCGTAACTTTCAAGTATTTTAAAATAATGAGACAAAGATTGGTACTCTTGTACTGTTTTATATCACTACTTGAATGTGTTTGGCTCAGGAGCCCCTAACCTGCTTGTGCCTAAATGAATATCTAAAAGTTTAAGACAGAGTGGCGGCCAAGAATCACTATTACTTACTAACAAACTCTGATACACTTTTGCAGACGAATATCATTGACGTGACTTGGAGTTTATGATCTTACCGTAAATTCCCAATTCATATTACGGCCTTCATTATTCCTTATTACGTCTTTCCGTCAAAACATATAACTTTGATTGCAATATTCAGGAGCCTAACACAAGAACAAACAAAAGTGGCTTGGCACCGCGTTTGGAACCACTAATTTAGCCTCAAGCAAAGGGAGGCCAAGTATTCAATATGAAGGTAACTTATTCATTCTTTAAATTGTCTGAAACACATACCCTTTTCTTTATAGTTTTATAACAGTTGTTAAAACTAAAGTGTTATAGTTTAGAATAGATACATATAATAACCAGACAGTGAATCCAATACTAAATGTTGAAGATTGGTGTTGAAATTACTGGCTAATATTTGCATGTTTGAATTCCAATTACATTTCCGCTCTATATATTTAGACTAATTTCAAATTTATGGAGTGAAAACGGAATACGTAAAGATCATTGCCAAGGACCACACGAAAGGGCCCTATTATCTATGTCGTTACAGTTCATCACATATAACAATTGAAAGAGTCATGTGGTCAAGGCCGAAATAATAAATTTATGCGTCTGCCGTAAGCTATAACTTCCCTTTTGTTTTATAACTTTAAAGTTGTCCAAGATAAATTAAAGCAATTAATATAATATATGTTGATTACGATGCTCAATCTTGGTAAAGGCTACATGCCAATAGTTTAGGATTTTCTTTCTAACTTTATTACAGGAAGCTAGATGGTCCTCATTATTATATGTGTTTTTTTAATTTTCTTCTTATTTGGTGTTCATGTGTTGCTTTACATTGTTCTTAATTATTTAAGTAGAAGAGAATAGCGCTGTTGGATTATTTTTCGCAAGGGTACATATATATTGTAATAAAATGAGTACTATACCAGTCTCGCACACCACAAATTGAAGAGTAGCCTCCACCTTTATAAATGGTTCATCATCTAGGGTATAAAACAACAGAGTATTCACAGTACTGTATCTAGCGTTCTGATCTGCTTTCACACTCTGTATGTGTGTGTGATTTTAATTTTTAACGTAGCGTAAACTCTATTCAGTCATATCGCTACGATGTAGGCAGTGTGTTAGCTTACAGTAATGTCTAAAACTGGGACATCATGCCGCGGACACGTAACATCATCTCCAACCCAGTCAAATCAACATGATAACAGGCCATTCAGTGAGGCACTAACCTATTAATGCTGAGCAAAGAGCGCGGCAGATGCTAGTGCCATTTTTTATCAAGCTTTGGTATGACTCGGTCGGTGTTGGAACCAGCGATCTCTCGCATCTGAGGTGGACGCTCTAACCATACGGCCACCGGAGAGGTCACTTAACATTTACATTAAACTATACTGGCAGAAGAAGCGGTTGATTATTCAGAATTATTTTAATACAGATTAATATCAAATTATGCCATACAATAAACGGGTAATTCCTTTGCTAGGTATGAAATGATATGGAACAAATTTCAAATTATATCTTCATGTTTTTCTTATTTCCTTCTGAGGCCATTTCCTTGTATATGCAAGGGTTACTGTTTAGAAAAATAAAAACAGTTACCTGAACTTAGCTGGACAAGTGTCAAGTCTTAACTTAATATATTAATATAATAACTCAATAAAATGTATAACCAAAGTGTTGCAATACAGGTCAAGCTTGGTGATATATCCGTCCCTCTTTCCCAACAATTTATGTATATAGTGTTTACTGTGTTGAAAACATTTGGCCATAGGCTTGTTTGACTTACGTGAATGAAGTTTTATTATTATTATTATTATTATTATTATTATTATTATTATTATTATTATTATTATTATTATTTTATTATTATTATTATTATTATTATTATTATTATTATTATTATTATTATTATTATTATTATTATTATTATTATTATTATCATCATTATTATTTTTATTATTATTATTATTGTAACTGTTTCTATTATTATATGTTATTAAGATATTTACTTGATCTTTATTTTCTCCTCAGAAAGATTTTTGCTCGTTGCTTTATCAATTACTGGTATCAAGATTTGTTGAGATTGCCAGCAATACGTTCCTGCATTAATGGATATTCTGCATTAAGAAAATATGATTCTGTCCTTTATATATAGAAAATGCGCAAAGATGAGCAGATTCAAGGGTGAATACAATAATCAGCACTGTAGATTCTATAATATGTGGAGAGCATATCATAATTTAGAATTATATTACGATTTTATTTAAATCATGGAATGTCGGATAATTAGTTATGTGGTCCTATTGCTCATCTATTGGCATTAAATTTATCCACAGGTTGAAAAATATTTAGAACTTTTCAAATGACGACCCCATCATTTTATGCACGAATATGCACTTGAAACGGCAACTTCCCTTTCGAAATGTAGCATTCTGGTTTTCAGCTTATATTATTTAATTGAAATTGAGAATGTGCCATTTAAATATTGATGATATAACAACAATGACTGAACAAATATTCAAGAAAAAAATATTTTTGAGATAAATGCTGATGTAAATAGCGACATTTGTTTCCTGAAATCACCGTTAAAAGTAGGGTTCATTTGCAATGACCGCTACTAATGTTATTTTTGCAATGATCGCTGAAAGTGTTCTTTTTGTGTTAATGCATCGTATTGATATTCCGTATATTATAATCTTTACGGCGTTTTATCTGCACGACTGGTGTAGCCTTTTATCAAGTATAAATCTGTCTTCAATACATTTACGCGAGGGAGGAAAAAGATATGTTTTTTTGTACAAAGTGTACAAGGTAGAGGATATAACGTTCTTATGCGCGATAAACTGTGTACAATGCAAATGAAAGGTAAAGTGTAACTTAACAGCGCATAGAGCTTTGCCAAGCTGCAACTTTAGACTTCAATTCCTGAATGATTAAAAACACTAACACATTACACGCAGTCATTAATTTTAACAAAAATACAGTGGTTTTTGGCACTAGATACCCCAGTATATGACAACTGACAACTATATTTGTTTAATAACATTTTAGCAAATTTTTTAACAATAAGAAATCTCTGCTTCGCAGAATTGTTGGAGTTAGATGTTTGTTAAGCGTAATACCGATATAAGCTAGATTATCATGCTGTGATAATGTACACTATCCTGCCGCAAAAATAGACATATGTACGTGCAAAGAGAGTCTATGTAAAATCAAAAATCACTAACTTCTCCACAAGTTCCAATTCCACTTCAATAGTCCAGTCGATGATCCGATCACGAATCACTTTGTGCAATAAAAACTGTTCCATCATCACGAGACGAGTTCCCTGCTGAAGTACAGTTAGTAGTACGATTCTTGAACAATTAGTGGTACAAAGTTTCAGCAGTTATTTCTTATTAAATCATCATATGTAAAATACCATTTGTACATTTATCGCACCGAGTTCAGTGTACTTATGTCTGTTTTGTACTATGTTTAGGCGCTTTCTAATAATTAGCTAAAACGTTTTATTCTGTGTTGTTTGCATAAGGATGTTGAAATTAGTATTATGCCGCAAATTAATTACTACATCACTCCTATATAGAATGATACACTTCCAAAGATTTAATTAAACATTGTGTTTTTATATATGCCCCTTTTATGATGCACTAAATGTTAACAACAATCTATTTATCTATCTATCTATCTATCTATCTATCTATCTATCTATCTATCTATCTATCTATCTATCTATCTATCTATCTATCTATCTATCTATCTATCTATCTATCTATCTATCTATCTATCTATCTATCTATCTATCTATCTATCTATCTATCTATCTAACTATCTATATATCTATCTTTATATAGACGCTATTTCATCTCGACGTGAACAGGCAAATTCCTTAGAACAATAAATTAAGACCATTAAAAAGTCCTCCTTTTCCCTGATTTTATCATCATGTAGATCATGTAGATTATATTATGAATGCATATGTTTGGGTTAAAACAATGGCATGTTAATTAGAAACACATTTTAGTATAATCGTATGCAGACAGAGCTAGCACAAACGTTACTCGGCATCTAATGATAATGCACAGCTGTTTATTTCTAAGTCATCGTGCAGTGTACATTATCGAAAATGTTGCCTATCGGCAAAGCACTTAGCACTTCGTTCCTCAATAGTTTTCTCTTCAGAGAATCGAAATCGAAACCCATAAGTTGCAATTTCGATGCCAAACAGAACCGGCTGCATCAGTGAGTTACTCTGTTCCCGTGTCATCGGCATGATAACGCCAAACGCCAATGATGTTATAAAAGTGCCTCTAAAGCTATCCAAGCAAGCAAAATTGCACGGATTTGAAATGACATGGCAAACAGAAATTATTTAATGTTATTTATATTTAATTTGCATTGTATTGTCTTTATCTATGGTGATATTATATATATATATATATATATATATATATATATATATATATATATATATATATATATATATATATATATATATATATATATATATATATATATGGGTGTGTAGAGAGAGAGAGAGAAAGAGAGAGAGAGAGAAAGAGAGAGAGTTTTTGTGCTAAACAGTTTTTCAAACAACAAATGATAAAACTTTTTATTGCATGATGGATATTTTTCTTTCATGCAAAATTTCATTAATTTTCCTTATTATTAATAAGATTTTCTCTTTTTATTTAATATTGTTTTTGTTGTTTTTTAATTTTCTTTGCTATTTAGTTTTGCTACTATTTCTTTTCTATCATTCAAATCGTACAATGTAAATTTAAAAATGTACAAATCCATATAAAATTAATGAATACCTAATGGTCTAGACGTAGGAAATATGTTGCAAGTCAGTCTCATATAACATAATAGACTGGATTTATATCATGTATATAAAGCTATTGTTTCAGATATTAATGTGCATCTGTAGAAAATCGCCCGAAGGAAATGTAATATAGCATTGATGTAGCTGTTTCTGCATTCTCTCCTTCTGAGGTGCCCCGTGATCTTTCGGAGTCTTTTTTTTGCAGGTAGCCGGATTAGAGCTTACGTTATTAGCCATCTTAGGTTTCCGTCTATTGTATTCGGATGTCGTACAAATTAGAAGAACATCACGTGGTTGTTGGCATTAACTCTGTCATGCATATGCATTGCCAAAATTATTTGCGTTTATGCCATCCATCATATAAAATGAATAACAATGATGTTGGTAGTGAGCCCTAACATATATTACAGTAGTAAAAATACTAAAAATGACAATATATAATGTAAAATACAATACATAGACACTACAGCTAGTGATTTTAATTGATGCCTAAATTGGTGGAATGAACAACGTACAGTGGATATATCTATAAGTCTGCTTCTAATAGAGAGATGCAATGACTCAGTATCAAAACGTGTATGATGTGAATGTGTGATGTAGATTTGTAACGTAGCTTCGACAATTCTTCAGTAATATAGCCATGATGTCTGCACTGTGGCAGTTTATAGTGATGTCTAGCACTGGGGCATTATGCCAAATATATGTAATATCATGTCCCACCCAGTCATTTTATCCTGACACTAGGCCGACCAGTCCTAATACTAACCTATTAATGTTGATCTCCAATCATGGCAGCTGTTAATACCATTTCTACATGTATTTGGCATGACTCGGTCGGTGTTCGAACCAGTGACCTCCCGCATCAGAGACGGAAGCTCTAACCACTACGTCACTGGGGCATCATGATGAAAAATGTAGACGTTTAGGGAGAAAGAAAAGAAAGTTAACGTGACGTAAGATCATTCATCAGGCTGACCATGTATTTCATATTTCATACGGAAAACAGATGCTGATGTATATCTAAAAGATTTTCTTTAAACCCAAAACATAAATCATAACAGCAAGTGTGACATGCTTTATATTCTTAAAGACGTAAAAGTAGAATTTATAAATTATTATTTATAACTGGGAAAATATGTATCGTATTGACGTGCCACATTCCAGTTAAACTTTGTTCGAATAATTGTACTATGCATATCGTTTTACATTCTCTTGCAATCTCGTGCTAAGCGTGAATCTAGGAAAAAAGTAAATATGGGTTTTGAATTATATTAAAATAATAAGTGTGCGGTATGCATATATCTGTTGAACGAAAGCAAGACCGTAAGAAAAATCCCATCGTGTACTGCAACCTTATTGTGTATACATTGCCAGAACAGAAAACTGCAATATTCCGGTCTACAGTTGCACAGCCAGTATGAGTTTGTTTCTTGTGGTGTATTGTATTTTATTTACATAATTTTTTTTACCATTTTATATGATTTGTTTTTTAATGTCACCACTGATTATCAATTGTTTTTATTGTCAGCATTTATTGGAGTGATCCCTCTCAGAATTCATCATCTGGTGGGATTTCCTAGTTCCACAATATAAAGTTTTTATGTATATTTGTATTTCGTCAAAGTGTAAGTGCTTATGTTTTTATTTTTACGAGTTTTGATTTTATAATTTTGGATTGGGGTTTAAACTCATTCATAAACTTTTGTACTATAAGATCTATTTTATTATCAATAAGGTTCTATCTCTAATAGTTCTAAACACTATAAATAAGTTTAACTCAAGTAAACTGGTTTTAATCCCTCCACAAACACTATGATTTCTGAGTAGAAATAGCCGAATGACATAAAATGATCCTCTTTGTAACAAAGTAGAGCAATCCCATAATGTGAATTGTTAAATAATGATGGGATTATACGCGTACATCCAGAGCCAATGTTCTAGCGGTTTGATAAATCTAATCGATGAATCTTACCATAACCTCGACATGTTATTAATCAAATCGATGGCTCCTGACATCACCTCAATAGGCTTGCATTCATTACGACATGTTATGAATCAAATCGAGGACTCTTTAAATCATCTCGATAGGCTTGGATATATTACGACATGTTAATAATCAACTCGATGACTCTTGCAATCACCTCAATAGGCTTAGATACATTACGACATGTTATTAATCAAATTTGAAGCTTGAGACAAACCCACTTCGATGGCCTAGTGGTTAAAGTGTCCACCTCAGATGAGGGAAATCGCTGTAGGATCCCCGGCTGAGCCGTGGAAAAAAAAACTTTAAAAAATGATACTAACAGCTTCCTCGCTTTGCAGCTTAGATGTTAATATTAGGATTAGTCGGCCTGTTGTCAGGATAATTTGGCTCTGTGGGACATCATGCCACATGTATGTGGCATGATGCCCCAGTGCTAAACATCACTATAAAAAGGTCAGACTAGAAACATCGCAGGATATAACTAAAACATGTGCAAACTACGTTATAATTCAAAATCAACAACACACACTAAAACGAGAATGGGGGTAAGGTAGCACATGCTATTTTGTTTGTTGCTTGTAAAGAATAAATTTTGTAGATTTATATAAGAAAATTAAAAAATAAACAAAAAATTGAAGTGATTAACGCCTTTTCTTCTTTGTCTAAAACAGTTTGAAAAGAATGAATTTTGTTACAGAAAGTATGATAAGAATTAAGAAATCCATTAAAATTTGGAGTCAGTCTATACTTTTAAAACATACCCACAATAAAATTAGATTTTTCCTTTCAGTCAATAAAATTCAGAGATAAAAACTTCTAGTTTATGCTTTCCCAATACAAACAACTCAAAGCCTAATTGTATTGTTTGTTCATGATTACAGAGCATTCTAATTTATTTATTCAAAGAAGAAGCAATCGTGTTTCTAGCTTCGAAAACTCCTGTTTCGAACATATGAGAAAACAATCGAGGTTAAAAATAATTGCAGTTGGGTATAGACCTTTACCTCTGCACAAAACTGTCAAATATCAACAGACTGGGATCAGTTTTGTTTTCCTACTTATTCTTTTATGAGTAATGTGTAAATACATTTATACTACATTATAAGGATAACGTAAATCTCTCTAGGTGTGAATGTCTAAGTTTTCAAGAGTTGCTTTCCTTACGTTTAGCCGCTGAACGAAATGTTTGAGTAATGTGGTATATCCGAATTGAGCAACCAGTAGCCAACATTTCGAGACCTACGAAAATTATACACACCTAAAAATAAAATGAAATAAAATAAAATAAATTGATAGTGAAACAAATAATAATGAAGAGAACCTTATTAAAAGGAGCAGTATTTAAAATAATATTGCCCACCTACCGTTATGATTCTGCATTAATGCAGAACTCTATCCCGGTTCCTGTGTCGGTCTATATTTTTAATTTAAGGGTAATATCAAGAGCGACGTTGAAATTAGAGTCCATTTGGAAAATATTATCTCTCCGTAGAAAACTGACGTCACATAATCTTTGTCTAATGTAATAACATTTGGATGTTATTTGTAATATGGACTTTTAACGTAGCTTTAACAATTATTCATTCATATCGATATGTTTGTAATACAGCAGGTTATGGTAAAATGATACCAATTGCGCAAGTCCAAACGGGTGAAGCTTAAGGTTTAGGAACATTGTATTCAGAAATTAAAAACAAATCTAGCTGTGATTGGTGTATTATGTAAGAGTTGTACTTTCTGTTAGATTTTAAAAAAGTTGAGCCTCTTGGCAACATGTGAGATTATTTTAATTCATATCAAAATCATATTTGGTAGTTTTATAATTTCTTTACAATGTGGTACACATGGCTCGAAATGGACCTGTTGTGACTAGATAACTCTTATCCTTGTCTACTTCTGGCAGAATTATCTCTATTAAATGCAATGGAGTACCTGTTTTTGACCTTGTCAAATTGACATTCGAACATTGTTCTCTATGACAGTGTGTGCATGCATGCTGATGTAGGATAAAAACTATTTTTTTTCTCACAAAACATCAGCATTGAGGTATATGGAAAAACAATTGGTACCGTGATACCTTATAGTGATGTCGCCATTTAATCTGTCTTGTCTATACATAACGTTAATGTTCTACTCAAAACGGTTGTAAATTTAAGTTAGCTTAAAATGATAAAATGGAATTGGGAACCAAACATCAAACAAAACAAACAAATTGACGTAAAAGTTGTGTGAGCAAATTTTGATGCCGCTGGAACAATCGTCAAGCGAGTCCCCGTGCATTTCTTTCATATCTTCATTTCATTTGCGACCAAATAAAACCATTCAGTCGTCGTTACTGAACAAACTAGCGACGACATTGCTAAAGTTTGATTCCTCGCATTTGCTATAGGCAAGTTTTGTTTTTTGAGAGTAACTTTGTACTGTTAAAATTAATCTTGATAAGCTCGTTTTGCATTTCTTTATTGATTACCCCGGGTTCAGTACATGATGCATTATGTAATAAAAAATTAAACGGGTTGCAGAAATAATACGATACAATTGATGTGTCTCTGATTTTGTTCATAAGACATTGTCTAAATCATTCTTGTAGCATTTTAACAGATCGCATTTTCATATAAATTGTAGGCTATGCCTTTTGTGCTTAATTATTTTTGGTATTAGCATTATTATCAAACAATTATTTGAAACTATAGTCAACAGGTAATGCAGTTTTATTTTTGGTGCCAGCTATTTGGTTCTTGGAGGATAAATTGACTGGTGTATAGAAAATTTTGGGAGATAACTTTATTAATTACATTACTTAGCTAAATCATTAGTTAGGTTCTTTAGTTTAATGGAAAGTAAATTAGTTGCTGAGATAAATCCTCTAGGCATCATTCAAGATCTTGGAATTTAGTATTTTAAGCCAAAGCAAGGAATAATAAAAATAGTGAATTTGGACACAGTTTAAATATGGTTTTATAGCACAACAGAACAAATAATGCTATAAAGTGTCTTTATCGTGGGAATTATCAACGTAAGCTAAATATCAAAATGGGTACAACTTTAATAAAAAGGCACAACAATAAAGAAAATATTTAAATGCATCTATGTCCATAAATCAGTTTAATTGGCGTAAGTAACTTCAGCTAATTTCGATACAAAATGTGGATCTGCCAAATTTACAGTCATATTCGAAAAAGTGTACTTACTGCTTTCTGTAAATGAACATGCCAAATCATCTTCACATGTGTTAATGAGAATAATTATTTTCTTCTTCTTTTGCTAACGCTAATGGAATTACGCTGTAATGATATAATAATATGACAACATTAAAAAGTTTGAATTAGACTTTATATGGATCATAATTCCAATAGAAACGAAACTACAATTGTATGCAATTCGTTATGATTTTTATCAATTTCTAACTACGTACAGAATTGCTAAGATTTTTTTCTTCCTTTTGGCACTGGAATCAAAGTTACAAGCAATTGTTTGTAACTCTGATAGTTTCTGATTTCTCTGTTCGTGCTATTTCCTTTTTCTTCCTCAACGAGAAAGACTTAATTATGGCTTGCGATTTATAATGATTGTGGCATTGCCAAACCTGCTTGCACGTCACCATTCTTTATCGATGTAAATAAATCAGTTTTGTTGTTTGTTATTCTTGTTTCAAACTCTCTATTAACTTCACTATGTTTTGATCCACACCATATCATTCAAGGCAACTGTCATAACGTATATAGATTACAGAGTTCTGTTTATTCTTATCCTCCAGGACAACTGTTTCTTACAATCCTTTTGTACTGTACCGTCTATCTGCTTACTGCCACCAAGATCGCGTTGTTGCTTCAAAGAAGTGGCAATAACCTAAGTGTGTGTGTGTGTGTGTGTGTGTGTGTGCGCGCGCGTGAGAGAGAGACTTTTAATAGTTGGTGTAATGAGGATATATTCTGTGAGCCTTTTTATATAATTAAGATCAAGTATGTTTGTATTAGTGTCAGATACTTTTTCATTTTAATTAGAAATTTTACATCAGCTTAACAAATAATTTACATGTAAGACTTTTTTTTAATTTGGCTGATAAAGCCTAATCAGGTTCCTCTTTTTATAGGATTATGTCAACCAATTTATGCTAAGCATTACCACCTTCATTTAAGTCTTCTTTTAAGATGGTTCCGTTCTATATTTAGAACACACAAACTATAATAAATTATATATTATATATAATTTAATATATTAGCAAAACCATTTGTGTCAGAAAGAGAATAAATAACCACAAAACCTACATTAGCAACAAAATCAAGGCGAAAAATACCAATCTCTACAACGAGAATGGATATTCAGTCGAGTTGCTCGAGATGTTACCGACTGAGTAAAAGCTAATGTATTCAGTCGAGTCGCTCAAGGTGTTACCAACTGAGTAAAACCTATTAAGGAACTAGACTTGATACTACAACTAAAAGCTCGTGTGGCATTTGGCCTAATTGAAAGCATTTTACCTTCGCTTTCTAGCATGCCATTAATTTTGTGGTCAATTCAAAGTTTCCTCTAACATCTACCCATATTATTATTATTATTATTATTATTATTATTATTATTATTATTATTATTATTATTATTATTATTATTATTACAAGTTATCCAGACATGCACTTTTTTCTTTCCTTCAAAACTTCTTTGCATAACTCTATCGGGATAAAATATCTGGCGTTGATCTCTTTTTGCTATATATAAATGGAAGGTGCTTAATTTATATTGCACATGAGTTGCTGAAACTTTATGCCCAAAATATGCACGTGTTTGGACTGGAGCTAGCGTTTATCATTGTTTTATTATTATTATTATTATTATTATTATTATTATTTTTATATATATATATATATATATATATATATATATATATATATATATATATATATATATATATATATATATATAATTTGCACCTGTCTTCAGAATTGAGTATTAGGAGTACTACAGAATTAAAAAACACAACACTGATTTCGTTTCTAATACATCTTCCCAAAAATATTTACAGTTTGAACTGTTCTACTATAACACGAAACATAAAAAATTGTTTAGAAAGATTCTCAAAAATACTTTTGGACATTAAAACCATAGCGATTACAATTTAAAATTTTCATAAACCATGCTAATTTTTTCCTCTGTTAAATTACTATATCTCTAACACGTCTAATATCTATTAATATTCTTAACCCCATTTATGATTAAATTTGATACTGCTCATATTTATATTACACTGTGCATCTCGCATACTTTAAGTTATATTAAACTCGGCATCTAGCATGCTTGTCTTTATATTAAACTGTGTATCTCGCGTATTTATGTTTGCATTAATATCTATATCTTGCAAACATACATTTGATTAATCTCTGTCTTGCAAACATTACATGATCATTTTATTTGTTTTAAATGCGTGCATAGTTCTAAGCTGTGGAACATATTTCAAAATTAATTTAACAGGTATAATTTAATAATTAATGATGCAATTTCCAGTATCATCTTCTATTCCCTTTATTGCTACGTTTTTATTTCATAATAATGCCAGAATGATGAGATATACAACTTTCTATCTACATGTAAGATTCTCCATCAAGTTTGAAATTCATTGTTCTAATTATATACTGAACTGAAATGTTTTTCACTTAAAATGAGAACAGCAAATTTAAATTCACATAAACACTAAAGATATCAATTTTTGAAATATTGTACATTTGGAATTATATTTGCATAAGCTTGAGATGAATCCATATTTTGGACCATGCATATTGAATAATGAGCTTTGTTTTCATTGAAATGTTGCATCAACTGTCAGATACATATTTTCAGTATCTCTTTCTACAAATTTAATTTGAAACTCAAATTTAAAACTTGAATAAAATTGACATTTTAAAAGTTTTATTAAGAACTAAAAATGGATTATTGTCCCTATTCAATTGATACATTAGACTTGGACGCCTTTACAGATACGAATGTACCCTAAATAAATAAACTTTTCTTATTTCTTTAACTAATATTAAATATAATTTCCCCAATGGCCCTAACATTTCTTAATTTCTAAATTTAACGCATTAACAAGTAAAGTGTTTGAGATATTTTAATCGTCAAAATTTTAACGGATAAAACAGAAACCTATAAAATATTACAAATCAATTTGGCATAACATTCAAAATAGAGAAGAAAACCAAAGCATTAACAAATAAAACATTTGTGCATAGCTAGAAAACCACGCATAATTTCAATATTTTCTATGTAAGGCAGATAAAGAAACCTTTATATTGCCAACACTAAGTATGCACATTTAGGCGATATTGTCCAGAGGTTAGGATAACATATTAGCATTGTAATTTAGGTAATTGGCAATCATCAAAGACATATCACACACTAATTATATACAACCATGGCACAACAAGGGGTAGCGACAGGATCAGAATCCCAGTTTTGAACAATAAAAGGTCCGCTAGGAGACTACAATCCTGGTTGTTCTAAAACAACTCTGCAGCGTCTTAATTTTGGTGAAGCTCTGCTGCTTGGATCCTTTTTATTTTTCTTGTAGTCGCCCCGATGGTGAATCTTGCCAAATGTATTACATATATTGAATATTTTTAGTTATTAAAACAAAATAATGCAAAAAAGAAAGTGTATAACTTTATCGTCACAAAAGAAAAAAAAATTATATATAGTTTTGCTGTGTTTTGAATATTGTATAGTCGAACCAGCAGGGATGGGGTTGAGTTGGGTCGCAAAATGGAGAATGGTTAGTGAATGATACAGGAAATGAGAAAAACCTTGGATTTCTTGTTGTAAGCCTTCACAGAAAAGGAAATTACTCACATAGTTTGCATCATTACAGATTTTTCTTTTATTTGCCAGCATCATGTTAGATATACGGACATAACAAAAGACGAAGCTACTACTGCGCGAGACTGATTTCATAGCCCAACCAAAATTCTTGATCAAGGTGACAGAGTAAGAAAATTGAAATATGAAGGAAACCAAAGTAATAATCTCCTGGTACGCTCGGTCAAGCATTCCCGTATAAGTTGGCCCTCCATTTGTCTTTTGTTTCCAACGCTAAATCGAAATTATAGTTTTTGTTGTAAGTAAAGACTTTCATCTAGTCTAATTTGACAGCTACATGACGATAATGTTTATAATATCATGTAATTGTGAATGGTATCCAACGTAAATGACGGAGGGTCTGTAAGGAATGCAGTTTGCCTGCTATTGCAGGCTATCATTTGTATTGGAGATACGGCTTCTTTGGATCTGAATTAAGAATACTAGATTAGTATTGGAAATAGCGCACGGTGATGTAGCATAGGTAAAGATGAACTCTGTTGTAGAGCCAGGAAAGATGTGAAGTGAATACCACGACTTAATACAATGCAAGAATATGCTTTTAGATATTGCGTATTGCAAAGCATGCCTGCAAGAGAGCGACTTAGGAAATCTCGTGACATCTTTAAGAGATTTACTTGAACTGGACACATTGATATCTTGGCCATATTTTAGTTTTAAAGCCCTAACAGCTTCTGAATTAATTCGCCATGTGGATCAAATATAACTGTGTAATTAAAAAGACGACACGTGTTTGCATTGAGAATCTCTCCTATTATTCCAAGACAGAGGAAATAAAATGGAAGGTGCTTAATTTATATTGCACTTGAGTTGCTGAAACTTTATGCCCAAAATATGCACGTGTTTGGACTGGAGCTAGCGTTTATCATTGTTTTATCAATTTTTCACTGTTTCCAAAGTAAGGTCATCATTAAGCAATTGGGTCCGTCAGTGATTTCTACAAAACATGGGAAGGTTAGAGGAGCCTTGGTAGAATTTCCAAACACATATAATACTCAGCTTAAACCAGTAGAGGTTTTTAATAGTTTGCAGTATGCGACCCTTAGAAATAGGCATTTGCGATTCATGCCTCCAACGAGCCCAATAGAACGATGGCAAGGAATAAGGTCTACGTGGAGTCATACGGGAGCTTGTCCCCAACATACACAAGGCGAAAAGGCTCTTGAGGATTCTATATCGGATGTTACTGTGACCAAAAATTTAAGGATATCCCAGTTTACAAAGACTCAGCTTGAGGATTGTCTGACAATTAATTTATACGTGCCACTCAGAGGTAAGTTAATTTAGAATAGTATGTTTTTCATCCGAAAGTATGCAGTGCAAATTTAAATGTAGCTTGTTTTACTGTTTAACTCATAGCCTTTGTTATAAACCTCGTTAATCTGAAGTTCTGCTCATTGACCCGTCCCTCTGTTTATAAAAGTACTGTATACAGTATGCATTGGGCTTTTATTTACTTTGTATCCATAGCGCATTGCGCCTCTTTTTACGCCGATACCTATAGCACATTGCAGCAACACGAGAGCGAGCGGTAACGTATGCAAGTATGATGTACAACATTGGTCTCTCAGATAGTTTTTTTTAACTCATCATATCATTTCGCAATTATGTAAGCCTTGTATCAATGTATTCAGACAAAACAAAATACGGTGCAACATTCTTTACCGTTTGCCATCGATGGGAGCATACCTTCAGCAGAAAACATTTCTGCATCATTGTGGTCTATGCTATTAATATTTCTCTCTCAAAAGTGAGACAGAAAGTTGTAATTGAGAGTTCAATTTTGAGCGGCAAATCTGTACATTTGGACGAATGAGATCAAAATATCTTCAGTATTGTGTCGGCATTAATTTTATGTTTTTTTTTTAATTGGAAATATACATCATGTACAATGACTGTCTCATTCAAAATGAAAGAAACATTAAGGAATAGATTAATGGTTTTTCCATTTGTGTATACAGAAATCTATGAGGTCAATAAGATGCACAAAGTCAAGAAACCAAGGTCATCTGTTATTTTCATAACTTTTGAATGGTCTTACAGATGTAGTGATAGTTAACGTTTTGTGTGGCCACGAGTGTGTGTGTTTGTGTGTGAGTATGTGTGTATGTGTGTGTGTGTGTGTGTGTTTGAAGGTGAGAATTGATCACATTTTCTGCCTAGAGAATCGGATCGCATGAGTTGATAACAGAATAAGGAAGAATGCCAATCATAACGTAACAGCAGATAAATGTATTAACACATTGCTGGAAGTTATAGACTTGTATTACATAAAGTACATACCACTTGAAATTTATCTTACTTTAGTAAATAATCTGAATGTTGACTTGAATGTGCGCCCATCTACCTAACTCAACGCAGTCTTTAGACTAGGTTTTCGAGATAAAATTACAAGATCATTGTGTATTTATTTAGCTTTCAAACGCTCTATTATATCAAAGACCGACTGACTGGCTGCGTGACCCTGGGTTACTGGGTGGACAAGAGCATTAGCCTTAACAGATCACTGCCATCATAGTCACGGTGTGTCAACAGTGTTTTCGAGAATCGGGATCGGTTATTGTTATTATGCCTAAAATCATACCAGTAGCATCCCGTGGGTTGGTGGTTCTTACCAGAGTTATCCTAGGTTCTTCCTCCTCCAGTTATACTAACCAACATGTATAGTCTGTCATGTGTCGAGAAATGGCGCCAAACCCAACACAACAACGGGCTGTCTGCTATGTGTGTAATTAGCTAATGCTGCTTGGGGTTTTATAATGACATTTATTTCTTTCCTGTCAAAACAATTACGAGCCTGCACTAAATAATCACGCAATAACGAAGCAGTTTAATTATATATATTCACAAGCATCTGAGGATTCAATCTAAGAACACAAAAGACCTAAAATTGCTAGTTTTTATTTACCCAGTAAGGAAACCGATGAGATGTTTCTTTCATACACACACAGACACACACACACACACACACATATATATATATATATATATATATATATATATATATATATATATCCTGGGCAGTAGTTACCATAGTAGGTGTATTTGCAATATAGGTCGCACGACCACATTCACACAAATTATTTTTTCCGCAATAGCAATAAAGTAGGAAGATGAAAAATACCACCTATTAAATACCATAATTTTATTAACATTGCCATAAACAAACTTGTCAGAGGACCATCGGTAAGTTATGCATTTGGGCCTAAATATCCTAGCAGCTTAACTACTATATATATATATATATATATATATATATATATATATATATATATATATATATATATATATATATATATATATATATATACTTTTGACATAAGCAAAACATCGAGAAATTTTACATTTGTTGTTTTTTCTTTTGCTAAACTGTAGATGTTAATGTGTAAATGAGATACTTGATAATTTAAGAAAGGAACAAAATGCATCATTAAAACGAATCAAAATTATCATAGAACCTGCTTTAATTTTGTTTAATAAACGAATATAATTATTATATTTTATAGACGCTATGCTAGATGTTTATTTGTTTAAATATAAGACAAATACGGTTTACTCACTAAGAGGAACATGCCTTCAAATCTGATGACTCCAATATATTTGAGTTTTTTTTCCTGTAACTCCTTGTTAATTTCCAATGCTCAAAGTACATTTCTCATCTACTCCTGCTTTTGGTTTGACTTTATCTCCTCATGTTCATATACATAAAATTACTTCGATATTTTCTGTACGCCCAGCAGCTATATTTGAAGGTGCATTTGAAAATATTTCTTAGACGGTTCTTGTTCTACTTACTTATCTATGGTCTTAAGTTTAGTAGCAGGAAAAGCACCTCCAAAGAACTGAGCAAAATCAAGAAATAATTTAATTTCCAAGCTCCCAAAAAAAGGAAAGGCAAAACAGTATTGTGAATGAAATGAATCATACACATTATGTCACGATTCACAAAATATATTGTTCTAAATGAACTATAATATTTAATGTTCTGATGTACAGGTAGCCATAATTGAGACAATGATTCGACGGTCCTGATGTAGCAATGTCCCCGAATGAATTCATAATAATCCCCCCAAAAAATGTTAGTCCAAAATTTCAATGAGCACTTTGTCAATCAAAGGAATAATTCAAATAAATATTTCCACTCAAATTATAACTGAACACAGCTACGATCCTCATATTCATAAACAATATCGGATCTGTTTACATACATTTTACCCAGGAACCTGACAAACTCAGGTAGACCATACAATTATCAAGGGGAATACCAAGACCCTGAAATCAAATCCAAGTAAAACTGTTTAACAATATCTTATTAAAGACAACCCACAAGTATCGAAAATATATCTATATAATATATTGCTTACAAATGGCTATTGCAATCTACAATCTACAATTGACACAAGTTCAGCGCATGCATATATATATGGTGTTGTTTTCTAATCTATATAATCAATGTCGTATGTATATTTTCAAGACATGGACTAGAAACAAAATATACGGCGATGAAATATTTAGTTTGCTATGTAGTTCTTACATATCCTTGATGATGATCTAACTGACTGATACTTCACACTAGACAGGACCTTGATGTTATTGTAAGGAAAATTCATTATTTCTGGCACCAACTTTATCAAGTTGTTAGCACCAGTTCTTAGATAGTTCTTACAAATGCGTCAGATGTTTTATTATGCCTGATAAGAAAACTATACAATTAAATGTATTTGAATAATTACAATGTTATATATGTCGTAGAAAGTACAATTCTCTTTAAATAAGTCATAATGAAACGGATATTATTGCCTTCATGTAAAGAAGGACCGTTGCTTGGCGTTTAATAGTCACGGAGTCCGTTATCTATATCAGAGAAAAGAAACCTTATTAGAATGTTCCTCGAAATCGACGAATATATTCCTGCTGTGATGACCAATAATTGGACAATAATGAAATTCCCATTTCATTACTAGATCTAATTCGATATGGTTCCAGTTGAATCGCCTCAGCTTTAACACAATGGTTTCTGGCAATCAATCAATCCATACATAATGGTTGTCATTTGGAATCAAAATTAAGGTCAGTAAAATTCTACATACGCAGGTTTGTAAATTTAGATAAGGGTCTTTTTCGGAGCAGTTGAGGTAATTAGTCTTTTAATATGTTACACATGTCATTGAACATAAGCCTTCTTTACAAGTCATATTCGTATTTAATTAACCTCTCTAATTCAGCATGAGCTTAACTGTTTGCAAAGCCTGCAACGGTTTATCAGCTAGATACATATTATGGGCTATGCATCACTTATAGTGACTTTTGTATACATGTGCAAGATTACATATTGAACAATTGTAGGACGGGGATAGCCTTAAAATTTTTACTATTTTGCCAGGACCTAAATGATTGTTTAATAACCGTATCGATTTACCACGCATACTATCATGGACACTTCCAAGCCATTTACATTTTTGTTATGAAAAAATAATATATGCAATCACAGCACGACATCAACGCAGCTGTTTATCTCGACGAATCAAGTATTTATGACACGCTATCTTCTTTCTTCAACAATGCTCATCTTTAATTACTATTTCTGTCTTTTTTACATGAGAATGTTCAATCTACATTGCTTTCCTAAGCTTACAAAGTGAAAACAAAGGTTTTTTTACCCATTCCCCACGTGTTTGTATCTTTCTTCTGCGTAGATTGTATATTCGTGATGTTAACATTACTTTATGCGCATATTGATACAATTGTTCGTCATTGTGTGCCTGCAGGATGTTTACGAAATGCCATAAATATTGAAAGCATAATATAATTATCTGGATCCTCAGGAATTGAAATCTTTCACCTAAAAGTTGCGAACCGGTTTTAGATTTTAAATATAATTCGTCAGCACTGAAAGAAGTTATAGTGGTCGGAGTGTAGTGTCTAAAGATTGAGCAATAATATTGCTCTATTTTTCATACTGAGGATGTCACAGACAAGGAAATAATTACATTCATTTTTATAATTCATACACAGATTCCCAAAAATTGGTCAGTAAATTTATTGGTCATACAGTGGGATGTTCAAACAACAGGGCACTAATGTCATTACATTATTACTGTACCTCCAAACTGGGTACTAATCATACTACCATTTTTCATTCCTAAAACAAAACAATATACAATAATGTCATTTCTTTATTCCACAAAGTCTGCAATAATGACACGTCCATTTATTATTCAAACTGAGGGATGTATAAAAATTTGCAATAATGTCATTATCCCTTTTATTATGCCGAAAATTGGGCAGTTATGACATATCCTTTTAATAGTCATACAAAACTGGGCAATAACATTTTCTTTTATTATTCATATATAGGTAAGTCCAAAAATTAGGCAATAATGAAATTTCAGTCTATTATTCACGCAGAGATGCTCAAAATGGGCAGGCAGTAATAACATTTCCATTTGTTAATCGTACTCGATTCATTTGGTTCAAGTATAAGTGTCTCGCTTTGTTATATTCGTATCAGGCTATCCCGCATACGTCATATCAAAGACTGTCGAATTCTAGCTCGAGGAATCGCAAACACATATGTTGGAAGTTGCAAAGAACGATTTTTGTTGCTGATGTTTTTGCTGATGTACACAAATAAATGACATATAATATAATTTTAATATTGAATTATTTAATTTGATTGTACTGAAAAATGTACATCCTGCGAAGTATATAAATGTAAATTGAATACTCAGATACAATCTAGTGAATAGCAAGTTGGAAAAATAAATGGGTATAGACCTACAGTATAACTGCGTGTTTCAGCAATTAAGGTCTGATTTAAAGAAGTAACGAAAAAGTAAAGCATTCTAACACTTTACATCTATTTAGAGGCTATCCAATTATATATCTGTTTGAATCTGTTTCAAAGTGTCACGAAAGTCTAGCATGATCTCTAGTTGGTATACTGTACGATATGTTGCAAATTGTAATTATGTGAATTGCGCATTCCATCAAATGTTCTCACAAATGTCGGTATATTAATAGTTTATGGTCAGGTTATTATTCGCACACATTTTGTTTCAATTATGCATTTAGATATATTAAGCAAAACGTTCAAATGTGGTTTATGTAATTTTCAAGCGCCATCATACCAAGCACTAATCGAGATGTTAGTTGTCATTATTGTTACATAATACTTGTAAATTATTACTACGAAGAAAGCATCTGAGGAAAGATCATGATTTTCATAAAATGCTAATATTTTTATGCATGTAATCCCAAAAGGCCTGTAACAGATTTTCATATTTTCTCTGCTGCGATGTGAGTTCTGCATTTTTTAGGTCTGTGAATAGAAATGATATTTTGAAAGTTTGTGTCCATGACAATTTTATTGTTGACCATATCAACTATGTATAACTTTGTATAGCAATGGTTAGTACTTCACTAAAATATATAAAAAGATTCATTTGTCTGGTTATGTCATTAAAACACTATAGATTTTGAAAGAAAATCGAGTATACTTTTGGTTTTCCCTAACGCGTGTGTGAAAGGTGCTCGAAACAGACATGTTATTGGACCAATATGTAACACTTGTTAAATGAAAATATCCTTCATTAAGGTGTTGTAGGTCTGTAATAAATGCTATATCTGCTGACAAGAAAATTCTGATGAAACATCCTCTGCATTTTTGCCGACGAAGTGGTAACTAAATTAGTCCATTTATTTATGACCTTTAGACTCCACAAGATGGTTTGGATATGTGTTTCATTGCATATAAAATGTTGGGCTGCTTCACCTTTTAATAAAAGGAGACAGTAAAACGTTTAAACGAATGATTTAAAGCCTATAATTTTCATATATGTATATAATTGTTCATTACCCTGGTTCAATCGTGAAATATGGGATGGTCAGTTAAAATAAATGTTTGGATCAAGACATATTTCTTAAAATGTTTAGAAAACTACACTCTTTTTAATAAATGTCTAAAACATGGAACATTTCTTTTTCGTGAAGGCAATTTTAGAATTATGTATTTTTCAGACATATAAAAGCTTTGCATATATTTTTTGTTATATGAAAACTAACACATTCATGTGACAAAACAGGCTGTATATATATATATATATATATATATATATATATATATATATATATATATATATATATATATATATATATATATATATATTCAGCTGTTCTCTGCATACATATTAGGGTTAACTTTGATGCTAATTATGATGAATGAAAAAAATATCTTCTTTTTAAAACAAATATTAAAAAAATAATTTTAAAAAATAGTAATGCGAACATCATTTTAGCAAGCTAACTTACTGACAAAAGCACCATATATTTGTTTTGCGTTATCGCACTTTTGTTTCTTTAAGCTGAACGTTTATGTCCCAAACCCGCTTCAAGGTCATTAAATAAAAATCACATGAAGTGTTTGTTAAGTAGGCTTATTGATATACAAAGTAAATTGCAGTTCACAACTTCAAGTCGAGAATATGATCTTAAAAATATTTAGTAAGCATTGTTCAGATCATTTGAAGAATGTTTACGAATGAATTTAGTGAATAAGGAAGCGACAGAAATGTTGTGAAGAATTTGATTTTGCAGTGACTCAAAGACATAGATATATAAGAAAATTTCACGTTTCGGCACTGACTTAATTCCTAAAAAAGTATTTATGTTTGGAGTTTTCTTTTATCATTTCTTGAAATTGAAGTAAAGTGTACAGATTTTATATTAAAAAATAATTATTTAAGTCTTATCGTTAGCAATTCATAATACCTTTAATAGGCTTTTGTGTCCAGTATAAATGTACCTAAAATATGTACAGAGTGGTCTAAATTGGATAAATAAATAATACAAAGATACATTTAGATAGATAACGCAACATTGTTAATTGCAAATACCTTAATTTTGAACGAAAGTCTGCTATTCTATGGTCAAATAATATATAACAATAAGTGTACTGTTTACAGCCTTCTTAACTAGTTCTTGTTACCTGACTCGTTCTTGTCTCTTAACTAGTTCTTGCCACATAACTAGTTCTAATCTTTCTTGTCACTTGTCTAGTTCTTTTCACCTGACTGGTTTATGTCACCTGACTAGTCCTTGTCACTTGGCTACTGTTTAATCAGAATTCGTGCTTCAGAGAACGCACCTAGAAGCGTCATGGCTCTAGGTGAGCACACAAAAATGCTGCAATATAATATATTTAGCATGACCTGCATTAAATAATGTCATGTTATTATAATTGTTGTTTTGGGTTTAACGCCATTTTTCAGCCAATATAGGATATATATGGCGGTGAGCATAAATGTCGGAGGATATGTCATAAATTTACTGATCAAATGCAATTATGGCAACATACTCATAAGTTGTCAGTCTTGCTATACGGATCATAAATGGAATGGTGTATTACGAATTTCAAAATATCATAGACATGTAACACACCGTGGTGTCATCTAGTAAGAGTTTCAAATAGATACCTTGGATATTATTCATGGAAGAATTGAAAGAAAATAAGAATGAAAAAATCATATTTTTGATGAATAAATACAAAAATCAATAAATTTAACAATTATACTCAGCACGTCAACGGTTCATGATTGATTATATACATAGAAGGCGTTTAAATTTTTCTGATACAGAAATAACTGTTAAGCGGTTAAATAACTGTAGAAGTGCAACATACATGTAATATAATTGTCAGGGTATCTACATGTCTAGTCAGGGCATATGCGTGTCAAGTCAGAGTATCTGCGTGTCAGAGTATCTGCGTGTCAAATACTTGGCTGGAAGATTATAAGTAACAACCGAACAAGATAAGTACAATGCTGGGAAGTTAAAGGCCATACCAAATGGAAGCTAATGTCAAAGCCTAACATTTTGCTGAACAATAGCATATTAAGGTCTGAGTCTTTCCGTTGGTCTGTCTATATGTCTGTGGCTAACACGAAGCTACTGAATAATACACGTTGTCTATGTAAATACGTATGTGTTGGAGGAGGAAGAGGAGGAAGGGTGTGGGATTTCAGACTGTGATTAGTATGCTCTCGCTTCTGGAAATAAGCCATCTACAAGCTTAACTAAATAAACACAACAATGTCATCGTAGTCTTGTTGGATAAAAACCGACTAATATAATTGTGATACAATTCGGACAGTTTTTAACACGTAACGATTCATTTACGTATCAAGATACGTGTTTAACATAATGTATTTACAACAATAATTTGGCAATGGGTTTGCTTTAACACGTATTTAGATCCAAAAAAAAATAATCGTGGCACTCTGAAGTGTTTTTGTTGTGTTTCCTTTCCGCAGTGCTGACATTGGAGACGTTGTAGTGATGTAGTACAATCGAAACTATTTATAACGCATATCATCGCCACCTTGTCTTCACATTTCCCTCAATTGTGTATACTTCTCAAATTAAACGATAATATGTGTGTTATATATTTAAGTGACCTCGTACAAAAAAACGATGGCAACAAGAAGAAACTATACATGTATATCTACAAAACTGAAATAAAAGGCTTACGTGGACATTGAGATCTTTCAAAGTTTTCAAAATTTTACCATCAATCAAAAGCCAAATGCAATGGCAGCTGTCAAAGAAATATTGGTTAGTAGAAATTGTTAGAATTTACAACAAATGTTGCTGCTAATAATTTTATGAAAAACTGACTTGAAGACTTCTATTTTGTATATATATATATATATATGAAGGCACATCAGCACTATTTCACCAAAGTCAAATTATTCTATTTTAGTGATTCCATTCGTTTTTGACGTCAGATAAACAGCTGTTGTAAAAGCCATCGACTGCAAAATAGTTTTTCTTTCTATAGTGATGTCTAGTTCTCTTGAATGTATTGTTTTTAAGAAGCTATTAGTTTTAGTTATGGTGATCATTTTATGTTAGATACTTTGTACAAAACCTTAAATCCCGTTTAGTAAACTGAGAAAGAACTGTATAAGAAGTTGATTTGTGTCGATTAGAGCCAGTTCTAAAGAGCATTTGAAAGTAAAAAATTGCTTTTTTAAACTATGGTCACATTTTGGTTGTGAATTGACTTCATTTATCAAACCTTACAAGTCCTTCATTCCGGGATAAGTTCTGTGACATTTAGTCATATTCTTTTCGGTAGTATTTGAGAAAAAGTTTTACAAATTGTTTGCTTTTTTTAATTACCGTTATCGATTATTGTTGTAAGGTCGATATGTATCATGTGAAAAATGTTTTGTGCCAGGTTGACTTCATTTGGATTTTGTCAAATTGAATTAATCGGTGATTTTAGAAGACTTCGATTGAATATGTTGTTTCTTGTTTGCATCAATCGAATTTGCTGGCAGATTGTATAAATCTGAAAACGTTTTATGCCATAATTCATTCTGTCATATTTGGTCAAATTCTGATGAGAGGCTTCTGAGAAAAAAATATTTGAATGCAAAGCAGCAACATCGTATAACCTCCACACAACACATAATGAATTACAAAACATTAAGCGAATAAGGTAGAGCAATCTGGAAATGTTATTCTGTCTTTTTACATTGAATATAGTCAGATTCCGTGAAACATATCCTGGAGTTGTAGTAATAAGTGGTTCAGTTCTTTTAATACTGCTGGTGAGTAGTATTACTTCATAATAGCTGCTAACATACCAGTTTGTCCAGCATGTGGCAAAAACAATGTATTACTCTCTTTAAGTGTTCCATCGTGCAAGTACTCTTTTGGTGCCGGAAATAGAGTAGATATTATCATCTGGCATCATTGTAAGTCCTTTGATCTGCGTATATCTATTTTTTTCTACAGAGGTTATTCTCGGCATAAACCAATCAATAGTCGACATTTATTCTTTTGACTATGTGATATACTTGGTTGTTATCATCATAACGTATAGGTTAGAACGTTTTGTTCATAAATACATACCGCCGAAGACACAATACAATTAATATCCCCGATTAATAACCTATTGGAAACTAACCAAATGTTCTAAAAATAACATGCTTTTTAGTACATTTGCAAGGAATAATTTCTCGATTTTATTTTCCCTGTTTTGTAAGCTCTTCACTTATGAAAGCAGTAATTTTCCGTACCCTTAACATCATTTGGTCTCTTTCATTAATGCCAAAAAAAATGATGGTTAAAAGGGACTCAAAGTTTTAATAGTTGTCAGAGTTTGGATATAATACGAGTTGAGTTTACAAAATGATTTAGAATTGTCTCAGATTATCTTGATACCATTTTGAGTTGACGATCTGCATTTATTGTGGAATATAGTGTAATGAGGCAGGTTCTTGAGATAGGTTACACAAATCGGATACCTTTATAGACTTGGTAATATTATATATCCAGTATCATACAGCCATATGACTTATCCGTAAACGTACAGTCTTATTAACGAGTTTATATTATATCTTCATACATATTTAAATTAATTTTGTCATTTATTAAAACTATTAAAACCAGTCTTCTGCACCACGTGACTTCAGCCTTGCTTCACACGCCTGTAAAAGTAACATGATTACCCCGAACATACAATCATGGTTAATACAGTAATTTAATTGCCAGGAACAATGGTGCTTTTATAACGTCAAAATACTGAATCATTATTTAGTTTATATGTGTCATATTGATTCATTAAACAGGCCAAAAAGATGTTATATTACTTTTCGAAGATGACTTTTAAATAAATCTGGTTGATACGAAGATCTGTTCAGTAATAAAGATTAAGATTCGGCGAATGTGGATATGTGAGAGAGCTTGCCAGTAGCTTCTCGTGGGTCGGTGGTTCTTTCCGGTGATTTCCCGGTTTCTTCATCCACCATTAATACTGGCCGCCATGTATAGCCTTTCCTGTGCTGAAAAATGGCGTTAAACCCCACAACAACATCAGTAATAAATTACCAGAGACCATAAATGATATCGTTCACAATTGCGGGACACACACACACACACACACACACACACAAGGGATGGTCGTTTACTTCTTGATGTTTGGTAACGGAATATTATATCCATATTGAATAAAACATTTTCTGAGAAGGACCTCACATAAATGGTTAGGATTGGTAAGCCTAGTCCGTTTATTTGTCAGAGAATGGTTCAACATTATATATTGTCATCAGTACAATTAATGGCCGTAAATTTGTTTTGGGGAATTTTTTTCAACAAAATATGTCATACAGTAATTCCCATTTGCTTGTATTGGTTATTGTGCTCGAATATGCCTTATATGTGATTTCGTAATCATCCTTACCTAGTGCTTGGATCTGTTGATGATTATTATTATGAGCGCAGGCGATGACTTGTCAATACGCCTGTTACGGTGGCGCTCTACTGTTTGTTTATTTTTAGTAGAGGTAAAACTTGTAAAAAAAAGAATTTCCAAGGTTTCTCTCACTCTTAGGTATTTTTAAACGAATGATTGATTTCATTAATTTACGTACATGATTGATTGGTGTAACTTGGACAATAGAGCCTACAGTTTAGTTTTTCTTCGGATGTCCGCTTCCAAAATTAACTGATAGCTCTGTTTGGTTGTCTTAGAATCATGGTATAGTTGGTATCTGTTCACTTGATTATGCCGTTAAATTCCACAAATATCTTGATTTACCAGATAAGAGCTCCATTCTCGAATCAACGTTACGCAATCGTGAATAATTTGCTCCTGGTCAGGATACCACCTGACTGTCCCAAATACTTATATATCTTTATTGCAATAACCTGTTTTGATTGACGATGATGCAGATTATGCCAGTAGGTGATATCACATGAATCATTCTCGACGATGTAGACATACACACACACCATAAATGGATCAGAGATTATGGATACTCTCTCTCTCTTTCACACACACACACACACACACACACACACACACACACACACACACACACACTAAATAATCACTGATCCAGGAAGCTCAGACAGTCACCAGATACAGGCTTATCAGTATCAGTGTAAATTAGTGGATGATTTCGGACGCAAGTTTTTACAAAATGCATGCAACAAAACCTGCTCAGCAAATTTAGTTATGTAATTCATGTGGCCAATTTCACTTGCATTTGCAGTTGGGAATGTGTGTATGTGTGTGTGTGTGTGTGTGCGTTATGTGTTTAACACATTTTCTTGAGCTCATGTGGATGTCTCCCTACATCCGAATGAACATATTTGGAACTAGGACAAATGCACCTTCAAACACATGACTACTGTTGTCATTGGAAAGAAATGGGATATCCGCGGAAGAGAATCCCTTGGATCATGATATGGAGGGAAACATATTGAAGAGACCAATTGTGAATCTGTCGTAAATGTCGCTGAAAATCTTTGATGGTGGACTATACAGTACAAAATCGAAATAAAAGAAGTCAAGACAAGACAATACTTTATTAGAAAGTGTTTTCCTGTGTGTATCAACATGTCTGTGAGTACACAACGCTGAAGATACCAAAAGCATGAATGTTTGTTATCGAGAATGTTCGTCGTTCGTTCGTAAAGTAAAGCGCGCACGTGTCAGTTTAACTGGGGCAATCATGATACCCTCATGGGAGCATAAAAAGCTGTCAAAATCATAAGGGAAAGAATTTTAAAGCCTATTATCATACTTCTAATATCTACTTTAATATTGTGGTTCGGAGAGATTTTATTAACTGTTCTAAAAGTAAAATTTAGGCAAGAACGAACTAGTAAATATATGTACTGGTGATAGATCTCATGCGATTTGTACAGGTCACAACTGAAAAAATCAGAGTGACATTTGTAACCCATAATATAAACTGAATTGTTAAATTAGTCATATTTTCGAAAGTACTCAGTAGATTTGAATAAAAAATTTTAGAATGCGTTTGTAGGTATTTATGATGTTAATGCAAGACACGTAAATATTTTTCGTTCTTGTAATATAAAATCTGATCTGAAATGACCTAAATGAATATCAAACATTGCAAAGTGGAAAAAGCAAAAAGAAATTATGTTAAATTGTTGAACATGAACTTCTAACCATTATTTGCCTGGTTAAATGCGTTATACTGCTACGTACGAAAAGGCATATTGTATTACATAACGTCGCATTTTGATTGTTTTCCCTTATTCACGATAAACACAGAAAATCAGAAGTGAAGAAGAAAAGCGATGCAGATTATTGCTTCACATAGACTGACAGTTGTACACTTGAATCAATGAAACGGAACCCACACAGTTCCGTTCGATCAACGAACAATCAAGAGTTGATTAGCCTCTTTCCTTCGAACGTAGACTCACCAGATTGTTTTGCTGCTAATTACGTTCAATTTAAATACTCCCAAAACAAACACATCTTGATAACTTAACACCGGAAATAGTAACAATGAAAGTGCAATGTTCCTTGATAGGGAAGAAAAGTATATGTATTGATACATGAAAGTTTATATTTTGGTTCAGTCAAATGGCATACAACGAAATTCCAGCGAGCTATCATTCGTTTAAAAACTGACATTGCTTTTTAAGAGCACTTGCGTCATTAAATTATCTGCTATAAATTATTAAATTGGATTTGACTAATAGAATTGTATTTAACATTTTATGAATAAAGATTCACAAGGCTTGGTTTATATTGATAGTAAGAATGCCTGATATTGGACATCATCTTTACAGATTTGTAATAAATCTCAACAAAAAGCTAACCGTAAATCTTTCAGCAAAATGTTTACGTTAAAAGAAAAACGTGTAAGGTATGTTTTCCTCGAGAGATTTCTTTATAAACCACACCAATGCCATACTAATGGGTACCTTATGATCTGTCGACATGTTTCGTGCATTTCTGATGTCAGTTAGTGATTGAATATTTACCTTGTATACTTCCATATGATACTTCATTTCTTTATAAAAGTTACTTCGTTTGTTATAAGCTGTGTGAACCTTCAAATTTCTCGAGACCGGGTAAGATGGCAAAGAGGGATGTTTGTAGCACGCAAGTAAACAGACGCAATATATTTATTCAATTGACTTTTTCACACACTCTACCAGTTACGATGCAAAATGACATGGTTAGGAATTTATACCTTGTATACATGTATAAATCGATCTATTTTAAACTGTTTCTTGGCAACGACAACTTGTTAGCAATGTAAAATTAACAAGAACTGTCTTTGCCAATTAAGGTCTCCTTTATAATCATCGGATTCCATTTGCCGAACAAAAGAATAACATCTTGATCGGTTTGTGGAAAAGTGACGAGAAATCAACTGTAATAATTTTATAGTATTTTTATATTCTTTCCTGTAGTATCACCAGAAGTAAATAAAAATCTGTTACGTAATTACGTTTTTGTCACTTGTTCATGTCCTTTTTTTGCAGTTTTTCTTTGGAGATATTTTATTTTGCCAGAGAAACCAATAGTTTCCGAAAGTTCTTGCACTGAATTCGGTCCGTGTTTGCAATGGTGCTTGTGTGTCCCGTTCTGTTTTTGTCTCTGTCTGTCTGTCTGTCTCTCTCTCTCACACACGCACACGCATGCATATAATATTTCATGCATGTTGTGTGTTCTTTCAATCTCAAGCGGATTCACTTCCATGCCTTAGTGTTACGACTATGTGGTCATAAACTACGTAACAGAAAACACAACCACCAAGATTTGTAAAACGTAAATAATTTTATGATCAAATATACATAATCAAATTTTAAGAAGAACTTTCAGTATTATGAATTGAATCCTAATTATTGTAAACAACGTTTTATTCAAGACCAAGAGAACTGAATGATCGGAAGGCATTTGAAATCCTCGAATGCAATGGCCTGCCAATAGAACTGATGTATCGCAATGACGTTGCTATAACTCTTTGGAATATTTCACAATGGACTCAGAAGAATATTTGAATCTAATCAGCACTTTGTAGTTCCACTAGATAATCCGAACAAATGTGTCATCTCAAATAATATTTTAATACAACATGAAATAATTGTGAAGACTGACGTAAGAACAAGAATTAAGGACTGAAATTGACCTACTCCCTCGTACTTATAAACAAACACGGTTAAAGTAGCATTTTGCAACAACTACCTACTTGAGGTTTTGAAAATATCCCACATAGTAAAAGAATGCATTTATTCTAACAACTCAATTCTACACAGACTCTACCTCAACCTACCAGTCAATGAGCAGTTGTGAAATTGTTTTATTATTAGAAACTTGACATTTATTACTGGATCCAATTTAATCTAATATAGTAAAAAAAAATAAGTTATATCAGGGCACAAATTTAGTTATGTAATATGACATATCTTTGCATGGGCGCCCTCACATATGGACAAGGGGTTAATTAATTGATGCTAGCACCTCCCCCCTAAAAACTATGGGCGCATCTGTATCGTTTTTATAGATGATCGCTACAATTCACAACCATGAGCAAACAATACATATAATATAAACATAATCTTGTACCATTAATTATAAACAATAACGACTATTTAGTTTGAGTCAGGAATATAGATTGCACAAAGCTGTTAGTTTTCATAAGGATAGTGATGCCGCTGCATAATCAATGCATGCAGGATTGCAGTCTAATGGTTGTTAATCACTTGAAAGGCATTCATCAATTTCAATATTTATTTACTCATTATCGGCATTATCTAAATTCATCCATATTGTATATCCATATGCTAACCTTTCATGTTAGGGAAACGTTTCATCACATTCCTATGCCAGCAAAAGAAATGAAATAGCTGTGCTCTCTGTACATAGATATAAATTGTCTGGTTTGTCAATTATTATTTCAGAATGGAATGACACCAAACTCATGCCAGTAATGATATTCGTACACGGGGAATCCTACGAGATTGGAACCGGAAATGCATATGATGGGAGTGTCCTAGCTAGTTATGGAGGAGTCATTGTTGTTACCGTGAATTACAGACTAGGAGTGCTTGGTAAGATTAAATATATTAATGGGTGTATGTGTTTTCGTATCTTCCTAATATAGATTTAACTTTCATAAAGTGACAGCGACTTAAACAGACCAGTTGCGGAATTGTGATCAGAGGAAAATGGAATAACATTTTTTTTGACGTATGCAAACAAACCAGAGAAAAAACAATACATAATTGATATGCAATTCACTGTTGCATTAGTGACTGAATATATACATAAATGCATAGTCTACGATGACTGGAATGGAATGTCGCTGAATATATATATATATATATATATATATATATATATATATATATATATATATATATATATATATATATATATATATATATATATATATATATATATATATATATATATACACACGCGGTCAAAAACACTATAAACTACATGAGAAGGACTTTACTAAGTGACCTTTTCATGTGCATATCTATCTATGTCTTGGTATCTGAGAAATCCCAAGTTGCTATGATGGCTTATGCATCTGGTGTTTTAAAGTTTTGTGTGTTGTAGAGAATAAAATAATATACATGAAAATAGTATGCGACGAAACAAAAACAAAACAAACAATACAAATAGGACGAAACATATAAGCAATAAAAAAGATAATATAATTAGTTAATGTTGTATAGGAAACTTTCTCCTGCGAATTTAAATGTATGTGTAGAGTCGCTATGTTTTTGTATGGTTCTGAAATTTATGTACTTGTTGTCAAATACATCAGTATAAATGTACATGACAGTATTTTGCACATCTACATTTTATGCTTCACCAATTGATGAAAGATGATGTACTAAATCTCCTGCATTTCAGAACATATTAGTAATATTTATATAATTATACAAAGTGTGCAGCACCATGTCTTAACAGAAAATGCAAACAAACGTTTTTCTAAGTTGCTGGACTAAACAAGTGAAAGACGATCTTATTAAATTAAGAGAGACAGTTAATAATGAAATTAGTAATGGTAGTCACAGTGTAGGTTAAATATGGCGACATTTCAAAACCTATCTTAGCATGTTTTGCGACACTATGGTCTTAAACTAATATAGGAAACAAAGTCAACAAGTATAATAAAATAAATATATAGTTTATTATTATCACATAAAGGGTAAAGCATCAAAACACAAAACATTAAATCCCCCAAAAATAATACACCTTCTACCAAATCTATAGAATGTTTCGAATTAAAGTTCAACAATCAAAAACTTATTCATATACTAATAGTCTTGAGGTATCACAATGATATAATCCTGATTGTCTTTGAATAAATTCACAATAATCCTAAAATAGTGTGTTAGTTCAAAAGGCGTGAGTAGTTATTTATTCCAGTGAACAATTTAAATAAATAATTCGCTTTAAATTATATCTGAACAAAACAGTAAACTCTGATAAAAGATTCCAAAAGACTGATATCAAACAGGAATGTATAATTTTGTTTAAGTCATCCTATGTGTACTACTTTCACTAGACCTAAGACACAATAAAAAAGTCTAGGATTTGTTAAATTTGAAATCGAAGTAAATCACTAATTGGTAGGCCAGGCTTTGAAGTTGAATTCAATTAAACATCTTTAACAAAAACGACAAAAGTCAGGAGATCCCAACTATCATTCAAGATAATAATCCGGTAGGTCCAGTCTCTGCCCTTAATCACGAAAAAAGTATTGATAATATCATTTATATTTAGACATTACCTGCAAGAAATGTTTCGAAATGTTTGTATCAATGTTTTCTTTATCTTTGAGATTAAAATGTTTGTAACAGTTTCAAAAGTCGTAAAGTTTCAATGCGCATGTGTCTTCAAGAACACTACAGCAAATCCCTAAGTATAAACGGTCTGGTAGAGTGCGAGACACCCTCAAAAGTGAAAAATAAACCAATAAAGAAAATATGAACGGCATGGAAACATCAAACTGAGTTCTTAATAAATACTTTAATGTTACACAACGGGTAGGTTGAGCTTTATTTAGCGATAACATCTACACCCTATAGCTATACCTATAAATCCAGAAATATAAATTTGCACCATACAACACAACTGCTTTAAAACTGAAACATCGATCCAAGCGTTAGTAAAGAACATTGAGGAAATTACAGTTCATTGATGCTCCCTGCTTAATACTCAGCAAGCTTGGTAAATTGCGATGAAAAACAAAAATCACAAAAGTGCAAATATTATGTTCCAGAAGGTTACGTTTTAAAAGAGTACAAATATTAGTTTTCAGCAAGTTACATTTTTTCAAGAATACACATATTATGACCAAAATGGTTACTTTAATCACTGTTCCTTTTAATAGTTCCCTATTCGTTGCGAACATTCTTTTCCTTTGTCCGATATGTTGATATCAGCATAATGTTATTTACGCCGATTCAAACAGGATGGATAAAGGGACGAGAGACTAGGCAAAACATACAGTTGGATCAATTTTCTCCTACAGTTTGAGATAAGCTTGGAAATAGCTAAATGTCAATTTCACCATGAATTATAGAATGACATATTTTGTAAAAGTACGTTCTATGTATAAATTACATGGACGTGCTTTTTAAACACACACGCACATATTGGACGCATAGGTTAAAAAAACTAGTATATTTTATTTAAAGGGGCAAATTACACTACCTTGTGATATATATATATATATATATATATATATATATATATATATATATATATATATATATATATATATATATATATATATATATATATATATAACCAGTTGCAGCAAAGAACACATACTTGATAATACATTTATGCTTACCATGTACTAAAACATCACATTTTTAAATTTAATATCGAACAAGGGGTGTACTAAGGTTTTGCGAGGTGGGAGAACTGTCCCCTCCCAGGGTGACATTCATAAATGATGGTGGTGGTGGACCATCAAAATAGTTAAAATAACTGTACAAGTTTTCAGTTCAAATGAAACATTTCCAATTTGTCTATAACAGTACTATACTGTTTAAACACATCCTTGCAAACATAGTATTTTTTTCTTTGTATTTGCATTTAAAAATCATTTGTGGTTGCGTCACAGGAAGATTCCGCCCCGGGTGCCGAGTACGTTCGTTAAGCCCGTGTGTTGAGCGATGAAATTTTCTGAACATTTTGTATTGTATTTGCTTTATAATGAACATCAATTGTAATTAATATCATACGTAGAAATGAAAATATAATCCATTATACAATTCAGGTCTTTAAAAATTTACTTTTAATAAGAAATCATTATTGCACACAAAACAAACAGTGCTGTCCATCCAAAAATAGGGGCTCTCATAGAATGATGACCTTTCCTTGTATTTCGAAATAGCTTTTTGGCCAACACTGCGTGTCTCACACCACAATTAATCGCTCTTCTTTTTTGTTATGACTTGCCACCATAGTGCTTTCTTTGCAAACGTAAATATTTATGAAAAGGTTAATGGAGTAAAAGGTGTACTTGATTTTAACTTTTATATTCAATGTTTATCAAATGAATATATAAAATCACAACAAACTTTCAAAGTTTCATAATGTAAAATTGTTACTTCTTTGTAGTCTTAAAAGTAAAGACTAGACATTACATCTAATAAGTGTTAGTTCCTTGTATTCGTAATGGTACTGACTAGATATTTCATCATAAAAGAACAAGTTCTTATTAAATTTGTAGACACACGCTAGGTACATGTCACCCTAGAAATGCAATTTCATTGTAGTATTCAGGTACACACCTGATATGTCGCCATAGAAGTGCCAGTTCTTTGTAGCGTAAAGGTATACACTCAATATATCACTTTAGAGGTGCAAATTCGTTTAGTTTTAAAGGCACAGACTACAATATATATCGTCCTGGAAGTTCAGGTTCATGTTGGTATTAAATTCATAAACTAGATATAACACCTAAGAAGGGAAAACTCCTTTAGTCTTAAAGGCACACACTCTCTCTCTCTCTCTCTCTGTATATATATATATATATATATATATATATATATATATATATATATATATATATATATATATATAAAATCCATAGAGGTGCAAATTATTTTAGTCTAAAAAGCATACACTAGATTTATCATCCGAGAGGTGCAAATTATTTTAGTCTTAAAGGCACACACTAGGTACATCACTCTAGAGGTGAACATTATTTTAGTCTTAAAAACCCACACTCGATATATCACTCTATAGGTGCAAATCCTTAGTCCTAAATGATCAATGTCAGTATATCACTGTTAAAGCAAACATTCATTTAGTCGTAAAGGCACACACTCGATATATCACCCTAGAGATGCAAATTTTCAATAACATTAAAGGCCCAACTAGACGTTTCCCCCTAGAAGTGTTAGCTGATTGTAGTCGCAATGGCAAAGATTTAATCCATCATCCTATCAAGAGAGTCGAATAATTGTGGCGAAAATACAGTAAAGTAAAAACCGAGACGGGATGATCGTATCTGACAAATTATATAGGTACCAATCAAAAAGAGGCTGATGGCGTGGTTGCTTCGTAGACATATGTTATAATTCAAAAGTTTTTAAAATTACTTATTATATAATTCTAACATATCACCAAAATGCCGACTTTTTCAGACTGCGTAAAAGAAATTCACAGTCGACTTGTGTGCAGCAATCTCATTAATATAACTCATTGAATTAACTCACTTTGCTCCTCAAACGGCAACTTTTCTTGACCTTAATAGAGATTACGCTACATTGACAAAAGCAGAGTATTGATTAGTCAGAATATCGTCAAGCATGATTAAGGTTGCAGAAAGTGTTATGCAGGTTGTTGTATGTATGTGTGTGTATGATTGTGTGTGTGTGTGTGCTTGTGTGTGTGTAAAAAATGTCCAAGTGTCGGTTGAATATTGCTCAATAATCAATATAACTACTCTGACAACCGTTAATGAACAATCCACCTTGTCAATCAGAAGTGATATATGTTTACCTTTGTCCTTGTGTGTGAGGAAAAGATTCAAATATAAAACAATAATGCAAAGTGACCTACCACAATATGCCACGATGGGATGGTCGATATACAGAGAGAGAGAGAGAGAGAGAGAGAGAGAGAGAGAGAGAGAGAGAGAGAGAGAGAGAGAGAGAGAGAGAGAGAGAGAGAGAGAGAGAGAGAGAGAGAGAGAACAATTTTATATTCGGTAGTAATGTCAAATAAAGGAGAATAACGACTTACGTCAGCTGCAAACATATTGAAATATGTTAATTACCTCTTGTTGGTTTGTCATTTGGTTTAGTTTCAATTTTCATACGCCTGTATGTGAATGACTGAGCGTTCACTGTGGCGGTAGCGCTCTACTTTCTTCATTAAAACCATCTTCATGCATAAATCATAAGTGTGTCTTATATTGATTAAATCAATACGAACAAAACTAGAAACTCGAAAATAAAGAGTCAACCAGACAATGTGCATTGGTAATTGTCAACAGCCACAAAAAGCATAGAAATACATTTTGTAGCGGACACGCTTGGCAGAGATGTAAGTTCATTTACTCGGTCAATATAAAGTTGCCCGTAGTAAGTCGTAACTCCGTTCATAAGGCAAATATGTGTATCTGTATGTGATACAAATATAGAATCTATGTACAGTATGTACGCTGTATCTATGATATAGCACTCGTTGTACACTTTTTCGTTGAAAAGGAAACTTGATAAGCCTAGTTGTCTTTCAATGAAAATATGTACATCTCGTGGCATATCATTATATCATTGATACAGCGTATATATATATATATATATATATATATATATATATATATATATATATATATATATATATATATATATATATATATGTGTGTGTGTGTGTGTGTATGTATACATACATACACAAACACACACACACACACACACACACACACCGGTTTAGCTTTACCCTGAATAACAACCTGAAACTGTCATATATATGAGATTTAATTGTTATGTACAATAGAAAAAGAAATCGTAAGGAAACTGGACCTATACAACAAGATATGTAATATCATTAGACACGAGTTTACCAAACACATAACTTTTAAAGTTTAAAATAAGTACAGAGATATCAACTGGAAAACAAATTTAGAAAATACCGTCGATTGATCAATCACGAAAGTATGCTATTTAAAAACTTACACGACGTCAGGTTTACGGGTGAAGTGACCATGTGTCCGCACATTTTTCGACCCACTCTGCAAAAATGGCAGCATTATTTAAATTCACGTACTTTTGCAATGTAGCGTGAACAAGTTTAAAATACATATCACAAAACAACAATACAGGAATATGATAATTTCTGCAACAATTTTAAGAATACGTAGACATATTAGTGTTTAAACAGTTAACTCAAAATGTTGTAAATGATATAGTAGAGACCATGATACAATGTTACCAGGTGACAATTGAACAGCGAATTCGAACTGAAAATAGAATCCGTTAGTACTGCAATAAACCTTTAAGGATCTACGCAATATGCTGAATAGAACATTCCTTTACACACAAGATGCAGCTGAAATAAAACATGGAATGCTGATACATTATGTTCTTCAATTTTCGAAGAAAACTTTAAGATAACAATTATAAGAGTCCTGGATAGAGAAATGTTCTAGGAAGGACCACACTATGGAAGAAGATCATGGACTGTGCTGGTTGCATTGCTTTCATATGACCTGAACGGGGATCAAAGGAAGGATATGAAAATTAACAAAATAACTTACAATATATAATACTGGTTTCAGCTGTTTTCAACCATACATATTCAGTACGTTTAATATAAATTAATTATTATATATATATATATATATATATATATATATATATATATATATATATATATATATATATATATATATATATATATATATATATAACGGACAATATAGTAAATAAATTACAACTAAGATATTCTAATGGCAATTACTTTTTAAATTTGGCAAATTTAAATTTTAGAATATCAGTGGCAATGGCAAACCAAAATATCTTTATTGGGTAGCTTCTGTAGGGAAAAGGTAATAGAAAGTCATGCCTTATGGTTGTTATCGCCGGTGCCTGCTGGCTTTTCGCTTTTATCCTCATTATAAGGCCTGATTGTGGAAACAAATGAACTGAAATTGAAAGGGAAAAATAATAAATGCTAACATTTACTTTAATCTTGTATGGTTTCAGTTGTGATACACAGATTTTAACTTTATTCATTTTAAAGAAACATTTAGATACTAACAAATATGTAGGCTCATCCGCTATGTAAGATTAATTACCTGATAAACAATATTTAAATATAATTGGAAACTATACCGTAATGTGGCTTATACTAACTCTGTGCATTTTAACATTCACCCTAGTTAGTACAAAATGAAATAACACTGGGACAGGAATGATTGTCTTTTGAGCGATATAGATGGAGATGCCTATCCTACAGGGTTATCCTTTGGTCTCTACGCAAGGTAGAAAATCCTTCGGGGGAGTAAAAAAAACACCGCAGTCACAGAACATGGATATGACAATACTGAGAAATCAAGCAAACAAGGCACATCTCTTTGCTGTCTTTCTATCTGTATAGAATATTTATTAAAATAATACTAACACCTTTATAACTGACCATCCTTATAATTGTATTACCTATTTCATTTTGATTTCGACCATTCACATTATTGTGGCTTAAGCACTAACCAATAAAGAGATCCATTTCTTTTACAGATGCGCTACATACAGACAACACAAAAACTTATTTTGTTTTACAAGTCATTTTTTTCTGCAGACTTTCCAACAAAATTTTTTTCTATTCTAAACATGTTCTGGAATTAAAAACGAAACAAAAGCCAAGAATTATAAAACAACAGCTTAAATCCAGTCACCGGGATTGAAAAAAACTACTATAATATGGTAAGAATTGATTATATATATATATATATATATATATATATATATATATATATATATATATATATATATATATATATATATATATATATCCACAATTGAAGAAATAAGCAAACTGCAACGATTTCTGTATGTATGTATGTATGTATGTATGTATGTATGTATGTATGTATGTATGTATGTATGTATGTATGTATGTATGTATGTATGTATGTATGTATGTATGTATGTATGTATGTATGTATGTATGTATGTATGTATGTATGTATGTATGTATGCATATATAGGTTATATATATGTATAACTCTGGTCTCACCTAATATCGAAAAAGTTACTTAAAGGCTGAAACCAGGAAAGAAATAAAATACATAAATCATCTAATCTTAAATAAATTTATTTTCTCAAGTATAAAAGATTTAAAGAAAATAAAACTGAGCATGTGTAAACAACATTTATAGCAATCATTTAATATTATAGCACACATAAATAGCACATATATGACAATAGGACGGATACCTGGTCAGGATAACATAATAATAGGGACAATGACATGGAAACCTGCCAAAGATTTTAGTGTCGTTGGAAGAATGAACATAAAAATATCGGGAGGAAAAGAGGCCGACCTGTCTCTGATCGGAGCCATACATGTACTACCCAACTAAGTTAAACAAAATAAATTACTAAAATTTATAGAGAATCCACTTAAATAAAAATAACTATTTAAATAAATTTTCTCGTCAAAATTCTTTTTCATTTTTTTTGCAGGAAAACGTACAATTAGCCACCTTGTAGTGAATAGAAACACACTTAAAAGACTTAAAAATTTCATTACACCTTGGGTGGGGTAGAGTGGCGGAGGTAGGAAATTTCAAAGGCCAACGGCTTAGAATTGCTGTAATAACAAATAAAATATATACCCATGTATAACACTTCGGTTCTAATTTATTATTATATCATGCACAAAGAGCCATTCTTGCTTTGTGTAATCAGATTTTCTATGTATGTTTTAACAGGATTTCTAAGCACCGGAGATGCAAATGCCCGCGGGAACTACGCCCTTCTTGACCTCTTGGCTATTTTGTCTTGGATAAAGGACAACATCATGGCCTTTGGCGGGGACAAGGACAGGGTCACGCTGTTTGGTCACGGTCATGGAGCAGCCTTGGTCAATATATTCTTACTATCCAATATGGCCAAAGATGGTACGTGTCTCTGAGGATAATGATCTATTTGAGAGAGAGAGAGAGAGAGAGAGAGAGAGAGAGAGAGAGAGAGAGAGAGAGAGAGAGAGAGAGAGAGAGAGAGAGAGAGAGAGAGAGAGAGAGAGAGAGAGAGAGAGAGAGTGTTTGTGTGCATAAGAGAAGAATAGAGACTGTGTGTAGGTGAGCGAGGGAGAAAATGAATGTGTTCGTGTGTGTCTCTTTCTGTATGAGAATGAGTGTGTGTATGTATGTGTGAAAGAGAGAGAGAGCATTTGTGGGGGACAGAGTGAATGTGTGTGTGTGTGTGGGTGTGTGTGTGTGTGTGTGTGTGTGAGAGAGAGAGAGATAGAGAGTTTGTGTGCATAAGAGAAGGATAGAGACTGTGTTTAGGTGAGCGAGTGAGAAAATAAATGTGTGTGCGTGTGTGTCTCATTCTGTATGAGAATGAGTGTGTATGTGTGTGTGAGAGAGAGCATTTGTGGGGGACAGAGTGAATGTATGTGTGTGTGTGTGTGTGTGTGTGAGAGAGAGAGAGAGAGAGAGAGAGAGAGAGAGAGAGAGAGAGAGAGAGAGAGAGAGAGAGAGAGAGAGAGACAGAGAGCAAAACGTAACTGAGATAAGCGATACATCTCTCGTATTTTTGAAAACAAAATTGATATTTTGTGGATCCATCGCCGC
>JAEAOA010002053.1:5292500-5450000 GCA_016746295.1 Potamilus streckersoni
CAAGTTATTCTGAATCTTGAAGTGCAGCAATATTAGCACAGAGCGAGTTTAGGGATATACAATTCATTATAACACGAATTAAGCTTTGCCACTAATTGGGATATGGTAAATTTGGCCTAGGTAAAAACCTGTTACAGTTATTGACTGGTATACCTCCACAACTGTTTGATTGCTTATCATTGACTATTCGTTGTGAAGGAAGACTAGCTGGGCCACATCTCCGCATACAACAATAATCTAACATGTCATTGTATTATCGTAAATTGTTTAATGTATGTGAGTAGCCAAGTTCAAACATTTAACCAATCACAGCTCATTTTTAACACATGGCATGAATCCTGCCTAGCTCAACCAATCGGTTTCGTACCCTGTCTTAAAACACTATCGTGTTCGCGAGTAATTAGTCATTTTTATAGAAATCCCAAATATAACATGAAGAACTAATTAAAGGCCAAAGCGTGTATATTTTAGGTATATTGCAATATATTTATCATTTAAATTAGAAGACAAAATTATATATATATATATATATATATATATATATATATATATATATATATATATATATATATATATATATATATATATATATATATATATATATATTGTAAATATTAAAACAACTTACAGGTCAGGGTTTACACTGTCATTTCACAGTATCCCTTTTTAAAAATCTATTCCCTTTTTATTCTTCTGCTCCTTGTTTTCTTCCCATTTTCATTGTTCAATATTACAGAAATGAAATTCAGCCTAAAATTATTGTGAATTGAACGTTGAAATTCAGTTTTGTTTTTCAGAGACATACTTCCATAGGGTTATACTTCAGAGCGGATCTGCTCTTAGTTCATGGGCAATTTCTGTGAATCCAGCCATGTGTGCCCGCAGGTTAGCCATAAATGTCAGTTGCCCAGGAAATATCGATACCTCGGAACATTTACTTAAATGCTTGAGGAGCAAGTCTGTCGAAGAGCTTGGGGAGCATGTTCCCTTGGCCCCGAAGTACTACTCCTGCTTTGCTCCCTCGCTGAACCTCCAAGGATTTTCAAGCATGTCTATACGTGAATTAATGAAAGACAAGAAGACGCGTTTCGCCAAAACACCCGTTATTTTTGGTGTAACACAGGATGAGGCTTATTCCTACCTAAAGGAAGAGGAAGTACGTGTTGGAATTAGTGAAGACAGAAAAAAACAGATATACAGAACATTTGTGCAAAATAATTTTCGTTATCAAAGACAAAAGATATTTGAGATTCTTGATCACGAATACTCAACTTGGGATAAAATCCAAGACGACATAACGAGAAGGAAAGACGTCATTGATCTACTGAGTGATGGGCTATATGTGGCGCCATTGATAGACATGGCAAATGAACATTCCAAACATAATGACACATATCTGTACGTTTTTTCCCATTCAACCGCCTCTGAAAATTATCCAAAATGGGTCAATGGGGCTCATGGTGACGAGCTGCCCTATATTTTTGGGGCACCCTTGGTTGATGGGATTTCACCATTTCCTCTTGAATACAGTAATGCTGAAAAACTTATGAGTGAAAATCTGATGCGGTTCTGGACGAACTTTGCAAAAACAGGGTACGTTGTGGTAAGTTCTCCTAACCATTGTATTGGCTTCTTGTTCCATCCCAAAGCACGAGCTTCGTAATACTAGGTAACATATATAGTGCATATACGCGAAAATCTGTGATGAAATCAATACAGCCATTTGTAAATTTATTTCTTGATGAAACTTTATTTTGTGAAGTTCGTCACATGAAACCATTCACTTTAATCCTAAAGTTCCGAATGATTTGGATACACATGGTGCCTACTAAATTTATAACATTTTGCTCTGTCACGTCACAATACTACAGCTCAAAAGGAACTGAGAAGACATTTTGCAATCACATACAAAAATCACTTTTATTTTGTTTAGGATTGAAACATAAAATAAAGTGTACTCAATAAAATCTCATTTCCAGTTCAGTTCAAGATAATATTATTGATATTTCTAATGTTCAATTTGTACATGATTCTCTTATTTATATAATTTTGTTTGAATATTTTATGAATATAGTGTTATTAATTATTTACTTTTGTCAAGCAACGCCTTTTTTAAACAAAATCGGTAACAGATTGTTATCAAATAACATTATTGGTTAATTAGGAAAGTTTCATTTTTTCTTTTATAGATTAAATTTCACTCGATGATAATGTAATTCGTGAATGACTAATTACGCATTGTTTATTGTTCTCAAATAAAGGCTTGCTTTGGAGTTATTTCAATCGAAATATTATAAAGATAGTGATGATATTTTATGGACTAAAATCTCATCCGAAATATATTTTATTGTCTTCAGAAAATATTCTCAGATTTATTTTATATTTCATAGGATTGGAAGTTAGTTAGGCAAGCGTGCTGCTATATTTGTTTAATCGACAGACGTTTTTGTTAGGTAATGCATATTATCCTTCATTTTAATTCAATTCCGGCCGGGACTGTCATAATAACGATCGATAGCAGAAATATTATGTGTTGCTGTAAAAATGTCGTTCAATAATTGGAAAAGAAAAATCAATCTGTTTAGAAATTTAGGTCGAAGTGGTACTTCTCATTGGCCGAAGGCAATGCTTTCTGGGGTCGTATCTTACTGGTATGTATTTACATAAATGCTTAAACTAACAAATCCTTGAAGCAAATATCCAGAATGATTAAGGATACAAATATGTTATCTTCCTTTCTTTATAGGGTTTAACCATTCTATTCCCCCCCTTATAAAAGACTGAAAAGTAGCATCTTTTTTTCCGGGAACTTTGGTAATGATCTGAGGTTTGCTACACATGAAAGTAAAATTATGGAATTTTAGCATTCAGATCCATTCAAAAGTTCCGTTATGTCAAAATATATATATATATATATATATATATATATATATATATATATATATATATATATATATATATATATATATATATATATATATATTAGCTTTCACCCAAGTCAATTTTAGCCCCAAAAATGGCCCCAGAAGAGAGTTTTACCCTGAAAAGTTACTTTTGCTTTGGTGAAAAGCTACAATAAAGTAATGTTTTAATCTTGGAAAAGTCGTTATATTATTCCTTCCAGGCAGTAGACGTTCTACATAGAGAAGCGAGAATATTATGATATAATGTCAATTGTCTCCACCTCCATGCCTGCCGTCGGCTTTTCATTATAATACATCAACATGTCATCAAAGAACGACTTCATGTATATTTATGATGTATTGAATATTGTGGTTGTGGATCTAATCTAGGTGAAGTTGAAAAATCCACATTTCTCTGCACTGCTATTTTTACCTTGCATTAATTGCTAACTGGAGTTAAATTTTTAAAGTTTTTGACTTTCGAAAAATGAATAAAATGTCCTCAGTAAGCAATGAGAATCTAATCTTGGTCCATTTCTTCTGGCGTCAAATGCGTCAGTGAATACGTTCAAGTATTGTAATAAATGTGCAAATTTTGTATAAATTTATTAGAGTTTAATGACTAGTTGTGTGATTATGAGAAGTTGGTGTTCAGGATATATTTCTCCGCCTGAATGATTAACTAGTTTCTAGACGGAAACTTCACAGAGTGAAGTATTGCTGCAATTTCATTATGATATGGTATAGTTTTCGTAGTTGAGCTCAGGTCAGATCCTGATACGTGGGTATGAGTAAAGTATTTCTTAGTTAAATCCAAAGGTGTTGATGGGTTGTGTATCTCAATGTGAAATATCTATGGTTGGGACTGATTTTTTTGTACAATTCATCGAGAAGTAATTATTCCATTTTGTGGAAACGCCTCAGGTAATGGCAGGATGACTTGATCCGGTAAATATTTCACTTGGAAAATAATAGCTTTGCATACATTTTTTTTTCCACAAGATGAGTGATTAGGGTTGTGGAAGGTGGTCGTAGTAGATGCTCCACTCGAATGGATATGTATTCTCTTATAACGGAGCTCCACCTCCTGTGAATAATTTTGCGCCGATGTCTATTTCCCGTTTGTGAGCCAATATTTTTAAACACCTGCATCTATAAGGGACATAACATCTTTGTGATCATTCGCTCTCACTCGTGCAACATTATTACGAAATAATTTGAACACAAAATTCCAGTATTTTAATTAAGCAGTGACATAATTTCAACTTTGGAGAGAATATTTCGACGTGTTGTTGATGCAGAAAACATTTTGAGCTGCGATTAAATTAACGCTAATCTATCTATCTATCTATCTATCTATCTATCTATCTATCTATCTATCTATCTATCTATCTATCTATCTATCTATCTATCTATCTATCTATCTATCTATCATCTATCTATCTATCTATCTATCTATCTATCTATCTATCTATCTCTCTCTCTGTGTTTATATATATATATATATATATATATATATATATATATATATATATATATATATATATATATATATATATATATATATATATATATAATATATATATATATATATATATATATATATATATATGTGTATAGATAGATAGATAGATAGATAGATAGATAGATAGATAGATAGATAGATAGATTGATAGATTGATAGATAGATAGATAGATAGATAGATAGATAGATCGATAGATCGATAGATAGATAGATAGATAGATAGATAGATAGATAGATAGATAGATAGATAGATAGATAGATAGATAGATAGATAGATAGATAGATACACGTTCTCTAAAGATCAATATCTCTCATATACCCAGAAACCATCATCTCGTATGTATTCTCGTTAAGTCCACTTTTATAAGGCACACATTAACCAAACAGTGTGTTTCATCTAAAAATCAATTTTGGACCAGCATTATGGTCTTGGTCTACATAAAACCCATTTAGGTTACCAAGTCTTATCATGTCCTAAAGCTCAATGCACAGCTTAAAAGATAAAGTTTTACGACAGGTTGGTAAATAGAATTAGACACAGCCCTCAATGTTTATCAGTATTTTATACGTTGATCGCGATATAATGGTATATATTGCCAGTGCATAGACATTTAAAAAGAATATGAAGTGCAGGATTAATGATTTGAAAAAATTCCAAACAAAACAATTCCTATTGTTCAACAACATTTAAATGTTCAATAAATTGCACACATTGGTTTCGTTAAAATTATTTTTTATGATTGTTAAATTACAGTTTTATTTAGTTAATAAGTCCTAACACAAATTGGACCAATCATTATTTGATTGCTGGATGTGTCAAGGTGTGGTTTGGTTGTTGTTTTTTTTTTTTTGTTCATTGCCTTGCCCAAGGCGACACCATGATAGCTTACTCCAGCCTGGGAACGTGGTATAAAACTTGCTGCCTTTCGGGTTCGGCACGCATACGATTGAGCAATCTCACCTCCGATAGGGTAATATCTTATTATAAATCATTCTATACCACTTTAATTATTTTGCGCAATTATTCCCACAATGTAGGGAAGTGGTAAGATATATTCCTCCTATTCTTGCGTCTTTTCCTAAATCTAAATCCTTCTAAATCTCTGGGTGAAATTATTGTTAAAACTTGTCAGTAGCTTCCATTTGGTTGGTGGTTTTTCCTGGCTTTTTGCGGGATTTTGCTCCACAAAATGCACTGGCTGACATAAATGGTCTATCATGTGCTTTAACTTAAACAAATCCCTCTAATAAAGTTTTGAATTCTTGTTCGTGCAAAAATGACAAAATTTGAACAGACTTAAAATAAAAGAACTGCTCCCCGGTCGAGTCACACCAAAGACTTACAAAAATGATACTAACAGCTGCTTCGCTTGACGCTCACTATTAAGAGTTTTGTATTAGGATTGGTCGACCTGGTGTCAGGATCATGTGACTCGGTTGGACATCATTCTTCGTGTCTACGGCATGATGCCCCAGTGCTAGACATCACTATAAACTTCCACAATGCAGACATCGTAGCGATATCTGAAAATGTTTTAAAAGCTACGTTAAAAATCATAATCACATCACTTTATTTGCATTTATATCTCACATAATATATATGGTAATGAAATATGAACGAATTCCGTATAAAAATAGTGAATACATGCTTTCTACTCCTTGGCCTTCTGAAATGATGTAATATCGATCGTAATCCTGCACTGTTAAACCTTCTATGTGACTGGCTTTCCTTTCAGTGATCCAAACTTACCTGAAGAGGACAAAACAAAAATGTTCACCGGACGGAACAACGGAGTCTTATGGCCGAAGTATAGCATACAAAACCAGACCTACATGAAGTTTGGAGATGATATAGGTATTTTTGGCAATTTGATGATATTCTTGTCGTTTAATTTCATAAACAATGAGTAAAGATATTATGGCATGAGATGTTAATATTTCCATGACAAAAGACGTAAGTAAAAGTTTCTTGAAAAGGAGGGCAGGCAGTGCCCATTACTATGAAACATATCATTTGATACCGGCATATACTTTGAACAGTTTAAAACCTACTAAACAAAAAATACAGTTTTATTAATAGTTATTAGTGCAGCTGTACCAAGCGCTCTGTGAAAAGATAAAATGAGTATATGCAGGACATACGAGTATCTGCAGAACATACTTGTATAGCAGTACATGCAATTATATGCAGAACACACGAGGATATGCAGGCATAATAGTACATGCTGAACAAACAAGTATGTGCAGTACATAGAAGTATATGGATTGCAAATTGTAAACCAGTCTCATACGTAAATGGGCAAAATGAATAATACTGCGTCAGGTATTGAGCTTTTGTTTATTTCACCAACCTTGGATTGTAATTAATATATGGTTGTGTGTTTGGATAGTAAAGGTTCGTTTTGGATTGTGACTAAAACTTCAGATTTTCCTCCAAGTGACATTTACATGTTTAATTCCAGTTATGCCTTTAAGTGTTATCGCCATGTTAAATTCATTTTGTCTCTCAACATGGAAAAGGATTAGTAACAAAACATTTAACATAGGATTTCCATTTGTAGTCCCAGGCAACGTCTAATGTAAACATGAGTTTGATAGTATATTTATATTTAAATGTGTAGTAGCGGGTCTGTAAACACTTTTTTCCTTTACGTATGATGGTATATGTGTGTTAATGTGATTGCAACGAGTCTATTTTTAACGTTGTAGTGTAACTGTGCGTTTGGGTAGTATGGGGATGACGGATTGTATAGTTGTGTGTTTGGATGGTAATCAAAATATGTTATCTTGATCACAGGTGTGTCAGTGTGTGTATGTGTGTATTTGCATTGTAGATGTGTGCTTCTGATGTGGATCAACATTTCCACATTGCTTTTCCTTGTAGCAATATTCTATCGGCCATTTATTCCCTTAAAATTTTGACATTACATTTCCATTACGATTTTATCATTATATTTCCATTTTGCCCATAAACTGTAGACATTTGACATTACATTTTCTCTGATTCGTATATTAAACAGTTGACCTTTCTTTCCTTTAAATACACCCCGGGGGCCCCGCGGGGCCTAGTGGTCTAAAGCGCTGACCGTTATGGATCGCTTCCATCTCACTTCTGTCTGTGTGAGTTCGAGTCCAGACTCGGCTAACGTGGGTAAGTGAGAAAGCCTGCCAGTAGCTTCTCTTGGGTGGGTGATTCGTCCCGGGGTTTTCCAGGGTTTTTCCTCCATCATTAATACTGACCGCCATGTATAGCCTATCTTGTGCTGAAAATGGCGTTATACCCTATAACAACAACAACAAATACACCGCTCCGTTGGTCTAAGTGGCTTGAGTGTCCGCTTTGGATGCGGGAGGTCGTGGGTTGGAACCCAGGCCGAACAAAAACAAAGACTTATAAAATGGCTGTTACAGCTGCTTTGCTAGGCGCTAAGCTTTAAAAGGTTATTGTAAAGACTAGTCGGCTAGGTGTCAGGATAATGGAAGATTACGCCATATAAATTTTGTAATAATATATTTTCCTTGTACTTATAAACTCTAGACCCTTTTCATCCTTAATATTTTTAAAATTACATTTCCATTGTCACTAAAACTCTGGACTCTACTGTCTCCTATATATTGTAACATTATATTTTCTATTTTTCCCTATACAATTTCTCACCTTTTTTCCCTTAACAACGCTAACATTACAATTTCACTTGCCCCTATGATCACTTTTCCCCATAAACACTGTCTCTATTAAACCATTCCAATGTTATACTTACATGCCATTTTAACATAGAATGTCCCTTTCTCCTTTAAATGGAATCTCCATGTAACCTACATGGAAATTTAAATTACCTATTATCTCTAAGTGGTACATACAACTATTATTCTCATGCGATAGAAATTTTCGTCAGTCTCCTTTTGTACGCTTGACAGTGAAACAATAGCGAACTAACTGATTTCATATATACCGTTAAAATATACATCTATGTATTCTGAATTATTAAAGAATAAAGGAGTAGACTGGTATCAGTAGTCGCCATTAAATGATAATAATGCGATAGGGCTGGTCATATAATTGAAATCGACTTGCAGATTGCGGTTAGAAACATTTATTTTCATTGCTTGTGATTTTGATCCAAAATTATTTATCGTTTCTCTGCTTTCATTTATAGGCAAAGGACCCAGTGTTCGTGATTATTATAGGGGAAGAGAAATGGCACTTTGGCTCAGCCTGCTTCCAAAAATCAATTCTCCTGTCGACAAGCGTAAGAAACTAGACGAAGATGAACTCGACAATGCAAGCAATTTTTCATCATTTGATTCCAGCCATCGTTTGATAAATAGCTTTTATGCCTCAACTCCGCCTATTCATTCATTCAAGACACCTCTTAGTGATAAACCAGACATTATGAGCAGTGATGAAACAGTTAAAGAACAACAACTTCAGGATGAGGTTTCGATTGTTCCATCAAATATCGAGAAGTCAACCACCACACCAAGGCTTGATCTGGACATGGACTCGTCTATAGCACATAGTGGAAAAGACATAATGACTACATCGTCGGTTCCCTTAAGCATAATCGTTGCAGTCGGATGCTCTTTGTTATTTCTGAACATTTTGATATTTGCCGGTGTGTATTACCAACGCGAACGTATACGCAAACAAAGAGAAGATAATTGCCTTGAACATGGTGGCAATAAGGGAGTACAAAGTAAAATCGAGAGAGAGGCATGCAAAAATCCTGATGCACAGGAAATAGATTGTTTCTTGCAGTTACCCAAATTACACGAAGATAAGCAGAAAATTGCAAACACTAGTAACCACAAATTAGCTCCAACTCCTTTAGGTTTTAAGACTGTAGCCAAAGCCCAATCTTCTAATCAAGTAGTATGTACGTATAGTCCTCTCTCCACCACATCCTCATCACCTATGCATACAAATTATCCGATACTAAATGTGTCCACTTTAGAATGCCAGAAACCGGTTACTACACAATCTGGATCTGACGATAGGCTATCAAAGTCTGATCATGGAAAGTTTATGCCAAAGACAACTCACGTCGTATTAAACAATACAATAACCATCGTATAGTTCTTATTCATTTATTGTTGGAAGTTTGACATAAATTATATTCGTAAAATACGATGATGAACGTGTGTTGAATCACATCTTGTGAAGTAGATATAAGCCAATTGTTTCGTCATGTTTTAAACAAAATATTGAAAATGTTTTGGGTTTTGTCAGATATCTTAGACCTTAGCAATGCTCCTCGAAATGTAAAATATTTAAACCGTGCAATCTCAATTTTCTCGTATTCTTTAACAATCCTTTATACACAATTCACATTCGTCAGTTTTAACTAAATGCTATAAATTAATTTGAACACGGATACGATAAAACTGTACAGGATACAAATGAATTTAAAAATAGATAGGAGAACATTGTACAGTACAGCCATTACGTGATACAATGCAATTTGAACATTGATACGAGAAAATTGTTCCGACATAACCTTGTTGTAATTGAGTAAGATACTCTTTTTGTCATCATTTGTCTATACTAACATTTTACTCATTTATGATAAGACTTGGTTAAAAGCAACGACCAATATCACTGTAAGGTTTGTGATTATATATTCGTATGTTGAAAAGAAATATATCGATTTAGATATATCCTTAATTACTATTAATGTCATAGGATCTTCTATTTTATTTGCTACTTTTTCATATATATGTATTGTTTATTGTTTGCTCGACAAATATATCGTTATCCTATAGATTTTCCCAGATGTTCCGTGAATTGTTACGTAATAATTGACACAGATATTAATTCGCTGTTGTTTACCAAAAGTAATTTTGGTATCATATACGTAATTAAAAGAAACATAAATAGTATAAATGCAGATATATACACGAGCTACAGAGAGCGAAATAGAAAAATAGACATAGAGATTGAGAGCTAGACAGACGTGAAGACAGACTTAAATTATTTGATAATTCTCGGTAGAATTAGATAGATATACTACGTAGTAGGCCGCTTTTATATACTGTCAAATTTTTACGGTGCATACCCGCTTACAAGTCAGGTCCAAAATGCAAATAACATACAAAATTATCTGCAAAAGTGTCTTGCGCAGTCAGGTCATTGTCTGTATTGTTTGTTCTTCTGAGTACTTCTATTAAACTGAATAGACCATTATCTTTTGCGACGGCACATCAGAGCCTAAGCATTCTACAGTTGAATCCGACTGAAAAGCATGTACATGATGTATTGAGTAAAAACGTGATACTTTTAATGGTTCAAAATAGCAACTTGAGGCTTTGTGTGGTAAATTGCTGGTTCATGGTCTGCATTTTTAGTTTGTAACAAATATATTTCTTTAGTAAAACTAATTTGTGACACAAATTATCAATCTTTCGTCATTCCAATTTTTAAAAAAATTTTCACTACCTCTATCCCGATTCAATTTGCATCAATTTTTTTGTATTCATTGTCAAGTGTATCACAGGCTATGATGAAATATACCGAAAATTTATGGAGTCTGTCAAAGATCTCATTTCTAAAAGATATGAATATAATTTAAGTCTAATGCATCTAATATATCACCATTCATAGTTGCCATAACGTTTTCTTTTAAGCATACACTAAACGTTCATGCTACATGTTTCATCAGCAACGTACAATATCTCTAACTTTGGCTACGATCGAAAAATATATACTCACTTGTTATTGTTCATTCATTCATGGTAATACAAATATTCAGGAAATTATTTTAAATTTTGCTGGTAAAAGTAAAGGAATAGCACCAATGTGTTTATGTGTTTTTGTTCATTTGAGTTGGTTCATACCTTAAAGAAAATATCCTCAATATATACTTCACCTTACCAGTATGAATTATACGATATGGAGATGTTTTCATATGCAAAATATGATGCTTCAATTTCATTTTTATTTACTCTTTTGTTATTCATAAAAGAATGAAATATTTCTTGAATACACCATTCCACTAGCAACAAAAATTGTAATATATTTTGTCTGTGGTTTATGGAGATTTTCTGCCATAGAATATCTGTATAATCTAAAGGTTGCTGATCAAGTTGATATTACCAACTTTTGTTGTATTGAAATTTCATGCATCATGCATGCAAAAAATCAAAAGTCCAATGTTAATTTAATCAATTGCCTATCTATTGCTGAATATCATTACAGTTCTTGTTTTAACATATAACACACTTGTCTGCGAAAACCAATTAAATCCCCGACTCTACGTAAATGTAATCACGCGTCTGAAAGGCATGCAGGTTTTGTTGAAACAAATAACTCGCAGAGAATATTATTCTTGTTTGTACATACTTATTTGGATCCCAGCTAATGTGTGCCTATTTAAATGCAGACAGCATCTTGCTAGCGATTTTAAGCCCACATTTTCACCATGAGAAACTTTATCTTAATTCAGCGCCTTAATTGAAACCCGAACCTAAATACGTGCGTAATATGAATTAATTAGTTATACTCTACTAATGCAAGACAAATGAAATTTTGATCAGTGATAAAAATGTTCTAATTCTAATATTCAAAGCCAATCTTGATCAAAGGCTCTCCTGAAGCATTTAATTATCTCCAAAATCTAATTTGATAGTGTCCAAAATTTGACGTTTTTATGACTTATCCGAAAGCTGTTTTCGAGAGCAAAAATGATACTTTAAGAGTATGTATGTATGTATGTATGTATGTATGTATGTATGTATGTATGTATGTATGTATGTATGTATGTATGTATGTATGTATGTATGTATGTATGTATGTATGTATGTATGTATGTATGTATGTATGTATGTATGTATGTACGTACGTACGTACGTACGTACGTACGTACGTACGTACGTACGTACGTACGTACGTATGTATGTATGTATGTATGTATGTATGTATGTATGTATGTATGTATGTATGTATGTATGTATGTATGTATGTATGTATGTATGTATGTATGTAGAACATAGAACAAAAGCAAATCATAACGGTAATAGATGGATAACCTAGACTTCCGAATGGCTGCCTGTTTCTGTGTCTTCTAAACATATATTATCGTTGGAATATATGTTACTGGAATGACATACAATGGCTCCGATTATTGACTTTTATTTTTGTATTTATTTTTGTAAGTGTCATGTTGTCAAGTCATTTAATTTACTCTTCGTCTTTGTTTCAAGCTACTGTAAGTTTAGAGCGAATGCTTATAATTTAGGTCCTTAAAGCAAATGGAAAAATGCGGTTCTTTTTGGCCCTATGTCAGTGCATTTTCACATACATTCCTTCCTTAAGAAAGTTAGTTTGCAAATATGAAAAACACTGTAACAGGAATTATATGTAAGTTTGGCAAATAATAGCTGGAGTTAAAGCAGTTTTATTTTTTTCTTAAATTTCTCGGGGAACAATTTGTCGATCATGGTAACGTTAGCAACAAGAGGAGAGATGAAGATAATGGTCATTATGGCATTCACTTTCTGGGTATAAGAAGGGAAGCATATGCTATATATGTGAGAATTTTACATTGTGCAAATTTTACATGATGCATTATCGATTCAGACAATGCCAGCGTGACAGTTTTAATATTTCCATGATACACTTGCACAAGCTACAGAATACTCCAAAAGCAAAGATCCAGTTATACATCAAAGTCTCTTGCTTATCTTAGACTAACGCGATGAATCGATAGAAACGCAATACGGTCTATACAATTAATAATATTCAAGCTCATTGATTAAAGCAAGATTAAAATATATAAAGCCTAAGTTGGAAAACACACACAAACACAAGCACACACACAAACACAGATATATAAGTGCGAAATCAAGGATCTGATTAATCTAAGAGGAGAAACGAACGATAAGTATAACAATGTTCCTAAGAAAAGAGAAGATGAAATACACCCCTAAAATATCGACCAATCCAATTTATTACAGACGAGCATACAACAAAAAATGAATTTTCAAAGATGCAGACAGCAGAATATGCAAGCCTCCAAGATCAAGGCCACGCATTTTAAGATATGTACAAAAATTACGGATTTAATTAATACCCTGTTTATATCGCACTATTAGAGTGATTAAAGCTAATTTTATTCTTACTAAAAAAACTCTTAAACTTCAAATATTGTTAATGCCAATAAAGTTTCATTTGAAAAATCCCAAAATATGAATGTACAATATTAGTCCTTGCATCATTGTATATTTAATTGGCACAAATCGGAAATCCTTAGTGTTTATCATTATTAAGAGGAAACATGATTATAATTCTTAATGTTTCTACTATTTTATAGTGGACAAGACCCATAATCAATGGCAATCTCATGTACAAAGATCAAAACCACAAACATGTATTTTACTACACATCTCTATTTAATTGTATTAATATTTTCAAATTTAATCTAGATGCAAATATGTATATAGAACAGTATTGTTCTAATTAACTGCAGAAATTGAATAGCGATACATACTTTTTATCACATAGTCGGTATGATTTTCATACAGTGCGTGCAGGTTCATATTTTTGATATTATAACATGTGAAAATATCACTTTATGTGATTCTAATTGGTCCAGATGAGATCATGAAATTATTGTGCATTAATGACTTTAATGATTAGCTGAGACCGTGGGAAAACGTTTTTAACCCCGCCGTTTGGAATATTTGGATTTGAATGAACATTTTTTGGCGGCCATTTTTTAACTGGACTCGTAAATGAAAATTGAGGAAATATATCGGCTGTCTCAATATAGATATATTACTCCCACAGGGATTCATTATGTCATGTTTAACAATATCATCATAAGCAAAATGGTATAAAACAAGAAAAGAACGACAATAACGAATAAAACCAATGGATAGCAGGTTGGGTGGGTGGGGTGTATATATCAATAACATAGTTATAGAATCCACCGTATATACAAGCTTGGTTAAAATGTTAACTTTACGCAGTAAACAAACTTACCTCTGTTCGAAGAATAATCTGGACATGAATGGGTCTCCTAAATGACCATCTTTATCCAACCACAGCATCTTTACGTAGCATATGGGATGTAAATCCGATACAAAAATAATTTGTTGACGTCTTCTTTACAGTCTATTTTTCAAATCAATGACTACAAATATCAGGTCACAAATGCATTGCAGTAAATGTCGGACTCTTTTGCATCCGGTAATCCTATTTCACATGGAAATCGCAACAATGTAACGTTTTTAAACACACATTTTAGGATACACGTATATTCTACTGTAGGACTGCTGTACTGTGACTGCTTACCGTAAAACAATCACATCTCATTTCTAATTCTGTTGAAAGATGATTTTGTAGTTACAAAATGTTCTGTTTATTCGGATGGAAGCTTTATATTTGATTGATAGTTTGCAAAATAGTATAATCTTATTTTACCAGTTCAACTTTTTTGGGACTATATTTTATGCACAACAAATGAAATGTACACCATCTGTCAGAATTACCGAAAATATTCGTTCTTATATCAATCAAAATAATTTCCACTGAAATAAAAACTATGTGATGAAAAGAATCTCAAATGGGTAACGATTTAATATTTAATTTATAAAACTCGTTGAATAATGTCCAGCTTTTGTGAGCCAAGGCTCACAAAAGCTGGACATTATTCAACTTGTTTCATAAATTCAATGTTAAATCGTTACCCATTTGAGATTCTCTATGCACGACGCGTCCCGATTTTAAACACGGTTTATTGCTGAACTTTGTTACTTTGGAACGTAAAAAGATTGGGATGAGCGAATTCAAAAGAAAGGTTTAAAAATATAAACATCCATTTTTCCACAAAATGTTTTTATTTACAAGTCACGAGCAGGGTATAATAATATGGGATTCTTCTTTGATATGTCTTACAAATTAAGTTTTATTTCCAATAAATCAGAATAATTCGAAACTAAATTATCGACATTATTTATCAGAATGTTTGTACAGATAGGCTAAGGCAATTATGATCACGGTATCGTATAAACCGACTCTTGAACTCCTGGTAGGCAAGTGGTTTAAGCGATCATCTTCATAGATCACTAAAGACCCACCTCTGCTGTCCTCTTGGATCAAACTCTCAGGCTTGGTCGACTTGGGTATGCGGGAAAGCTTGACTGTAGCTTCTCGTAGGTCTGTGGTTCTTCATGGAGTTTTTTCGGTTTCTTAATCAACCAAATATACTGGCAGCCGTGAATAAAATAATTTGCTGAAAAAATGTCGTTATATAGATAGCACCAACAATAAAAACTAACTTTGTTTTTAATAATAATCATCGTAACGTGCTAACTAACTATATGTCGACAATAATACATTTTGAAGGAAAATTTCTTGAAAACAGTGTACGATGGCATCAATTGAAATTAAATATTATATTATAGTTAATCATTGTCGATCCAAGTCCATTGAGAAAACGTGGTGGCTTAGCTTTCTGAACATTTAAAGGAAAAGCTCTCTGAGAAAATGACTTCTTCTACACCCAATAACGAATAGCATACGGCTTGATATGCATATCCTATGCCACATAAAGTGTAAATAAAAGAATCTACAAGATGCATGTAAGTTTGGAAGACTATAACGTATGGGTTCAGTGAAACCACGCCATGGAAATCTCCCAATCGTCCCGTTCATCTACCAATTCTATAAACTTTAATGACACCGTTATAAAGTTAAACTGCATAAGCACACAAGCGAATATTAATGAAATCGATTCCTCTACTATAATAACAGGATCAAATACTTGCCAGTTTTCAGGACAATGTTTAAAAAAAACGATAGAGACAATGATAATTTATAATCCACAACACAGTTTTAAAGTACTAATCTGGCCACAAACGGAACACCCATAAACCTACAAAACACGCTCTGTACAGGCAAATTATTCTGAAATCCATATTGTATGCTACAAAACACTTACACTTTGCTAAGTACATCTTCTCGCAAAAACGCAGCATTACTAAATCATACCCACTTCCGAATCTGGTAAAAATTTACCCGATACACAACTCCATACGACATTCACAATTTATTTCGATAAAACTTGCGCAACTAACGATTTCGAATAGTTGGGGTGAGAAGGAACAGTAATGCTAGCAAGTACGCCTGAAAATGACCGATCCTGCCTTCCAAATACCACCCCATTTCATCAACAATCTGCATTTGATGGAACAAGTGGTAAATTACAAAATTTTCAAAAATAAAAGACATACATCAAATAATATTATTTGATTTGGCGAAGGAATAGGGCACCACAAGAAGGTGCTACTAAGCGAACGACCTTTTCAACATGTTTTTGAGAGGGTTAAATGCCCCAATAATATGAGTTGTAGAAAGTAGAGAATAGGTAATGGAGCCAATGGTCTTTAGGTAATAATAAAGTAAACCCAACGAGTTTTGAAATATTCAAAGAATGGTTTTTTAGATTATAAAGTGAACATTTTGAATGAAGCATACGGTAATGTGAATTAAATCGCAAATATTACAAAGGTTATATCTCAAGTCAAGACGTAGAGATTGCTCAAAATGAATTCCATTATTGAATTTGCTGACTTACCAATAGTTTAGGATGAGCTAATTTGCCAACCGTCTTCTTGTATTGCGTTGATATAATACAGGATGTCTTCGAATGAGTTCACGATAATCCCGAAAAAGTGTTTAGTCCGAATGTTACGGAGCACATCGTAATTACCATTAATAATGTTTAAATATCTGATTCCCCTCAAATTATATCTGAACACAACTAGCAATGACTTTAGAGCTGAACTTAAATTAGAAATGAAGAATAAATCAGAACCTTATATAACAACCGAAGACACAATAAGATCAACGTATGTAGGTCACTTTCCCGTCACATTCGTAATCACGTTCTCTGTAGAAAATTCTAAGGCTAGGTCATGAACTCAAATATCATCAAAACCTTATTTCTAACTGGCAAACAAGACTAAAAGTAGGTATGACTTCTTGAAGCTTCTAAGGTGAAAACAATATAGTATTATTGCAAATCAGCCTCACAATATACAATCATGGACAAAAGTTAATACATAATATAGATATACATTTACATGTACACACTTAAGAAAAGTCTAGATTACTGCCATAAAACTTTATTTTACATATCAGTCTGGTGGCAAAGTGGTTAGAGCGTCCGCCTTGGATGCTGAGGTCGTGGGTAATGTTTTTTAAATAAGGAAAGTATATGACCTACTTCGTTTCTTTTCAAAGGGAGTACTAAATAAGTATTTTTGGCAACATCATAAACTTAACCTGTGTGCAAAAGATGGAGTATTATCCGCCTGCCAGTTCGAATGTTCTAAAACTTCTTCTCTTTGAATTTCATTCTCTTTATTCCTTTACCTCTTGCATCTCTCTCTCACTTGATCTCTCTCTATGTGTACATCTATCTCTTTCTCCTTTTCCTGTCTCTGCAATCGAATTTCTATTATTCTCGGTATTTGCATGATTTACTTCTCAAGCTGAAGCTTTCTTAACTCTTAAAGTCCATATGGTTTTTAAACTGTAATTATTTTAATTTCCTATCCAAATCCGATGCAGACTTGCAAAAGCAAATCCACAGCACTTTGTATTGAAACATTGCCATTTCAAACAAAAACTATATCAAAGTAATAATGATTTGAAATAGCATAATATCATAATGTCAACCAACGTGTCCTATTTCAAAGATTATAATCCTTTCTGGGCAGGATTTGACACAAGTGTCAGTACATTAGATGATATTGTTAATACTTGTTTGTTTCGCTAAGGCTTATTTTAAATGCGTTTTATTAAAATCTTTACCCAGGGCTGTGAAAATTCCGATGAAAAATCAATATACATTTTCAATTTTAATTCTCTGAAATATTTGAAACAAATTCATGTTCCGGAACAGCTCTCAATTTCTGTTAATACTATATAGTCTTAACTAAGTAATAGAATAAGCAAGATAAACAAATTTAGCACAATTCAACAAAACAATGATTTCCCTAGAATTAAAGTGAAAATTTAAAACGAAGTTGCAGTATTGTGAACAAAAGCTCAAATTATCCAATTATCAAATGTTCAATCAAAAGTCCAAGCATACAGTGCTCCGAAATATTCAATTGTTGAATATGCTGATGTGCCAACTGTCTTGAATAAACTGATTTTCCAACCCTCTTGATGTAGAACAATGATATAATCGAAAATATTCTTGAATTTATGCTTAATAATCCCAAACTTGTTATCCTTATTACAAAATATCAGTGAGAAGATTTTATTCCAATAAAAACTTAAATAAATAATTCCTCCCGACAACAAATAACGATTTTGCAGCTGAATTTAAAGTAGGAATGACGAATTTTATTTACATCAAAGCCTCATATCAAATAACAGTAAACAACTTATTCATAAGTTCTGTACATTTATAAGGTCAAATGTACATGCCAACATAATGTCATTATCGAACAGTATAATCTGCAATTATGGGACAACGTTAGCTATGTAGTATGTTATTTACAAATTTCCCTTACTATCTACAATCATGGACAAAATGTAAATATGAAATACAGATATACATAACACTATATATAGTAGGAATAGTTATTGCGTAGGCTTTTAACTATTTTTGAATAACATATTATGAGTAAAACGATGCAAAACTTTCATGTATTTAAATGTATATGCTAGTGAACCTTCCCTTTCTACGATAGTGTTTATTACAACGATGTTCAAAATCACTGGCGTCCAAGACGTTTTCTTTTCTGGATTACAAGATAGGCAAGGAAAGTTGTAGCTGAATGAGATACGGATATGTTTCCGATTTTATAGTTGATAAATCATCATTAAAACAACTACTTGTAAAAGCATGCTACAATTGTTCTTGAGACTTACTAATTGGCAATTTTCCTTTACGACTTTCTTCAAAAGCATTGACAAACCTCTGGCTAAACGTATATGTCAGTATGAATCTTTCTTATCGCATGCCACCTATAGACATAATTTAGACATAAGACATTAGGAACAATGTTAAGGAGTATTATAAAAAGTAATCAAACCAAAATGAAACGCAACATTGCATAAAGTAGATGAAAACATTCATTTGTTCTACATTATAATACTGTTCTAAATAAGAGAAATTGCACTCTGTAAAATAGTATTTTACGATTTGTCATACATCAAGCGACGTAAACTCTCGTCCAGCATTCGTTAGAAAACACACAGTCACAGTTGAAAGTTTGTATGCTTTCTTAAATTTATTTCGACAACTGGCAAAAATAACACATTTTAGCAATAGAAGGTATAAAACCAGGCTTTCTTCATTAAACAAACGCAACCGTGTAGGCTAGAGATGTATGCACAATCTTATAATCAACACGCAATTGTGCATTTATTGATGCACAGATACATACTCGGGCATATATATATATATATATATATATATATATATATATATATATATATATATATATATATATATATATATATATATATATATATATTATTTTACTTCATGCACGTTTATAATAAGGAATAGCTATGAAACGATTAGAGGAGTTATGGAAGATTTTAGGCTAACTGATGGCCCGTGCTTGTAATCTTCATGCATTTTCTTTTTCTTTAAAACATCCATTTCAGTACTGTTTCTTCTCTTTATTGTGTCAGTCGTCATGGTAAAGGCTTTAAACTCTAATTATGGGACGTGGTATAAAAAGACGAATATTTGTTATGTATTCAAATATTTATTTCAGTGATAAACATATGTTCCTATCGACGTTGCTTCGTAGAAAGCTCTTCGAAATTACTGGCGTCCATGTCCTTGCCTTGTCTAGACTGCAAAATGGGCGTATAAGTAAAAGTTGGGAGATGTAGTTAAATGAGAAACGGATATTTCTATTTCATAATTGGTAAATCAATTTCGTCTATAATTTGAATCACTCGGTGTAAAAACAAACTACTTAGTGACTTCAATGAAGATATAAAACGATGAATAATTTTATATCGTGTCACAACATATTATCCTCATATCAAATTGTTCTTGAGACTTATTAATTGACAAGTTTACGTTAAGATCTCTTCAAAAGGTTTAACAAACCATAGGCGAATGGTCTTTCTCACTAAATTCCGTGCCATTGTCTAAACCTATGCAGAAATAATTTTGACATAAGATATTACGTTTGCCCAATATCAAATTGAAAGTGTTTTGGGAAGAACTTAGAACAAGAAATTAGACCAAAAAGTGAAAACGTAACATTGACAGAAAAGTATATGAAATCGTTCTCTGAGAAACCATTTATACTTATGAATTATACTTATTTATCACGTAAAGAATATATTCTGATCCTACATTCGTAGAAAACACATCTAAAGCCACGCTATACATTATACTGCAACAAAGTGTAAAATGAAAACAAAAGAATTGGCAAAAAGTATTCAACTAGTTTTGCTTCATTAAAAAAATCACAAGTGCAGGCAAGCGGTGTATGTGCAAACTTACACGTTTTGTAACATAAACAATGACATGTAAGCAACCACGTACATGTATAACACACACACACACATGATTTGTGATTCTAATTTATCATCAACAATTACCATTTTAAAATTTGGCAGTCATTAATGTGTGCCTATCTTAGACAAATTATAGATACAAACCAACAGGTGCTTGAGTGTAGATCAAATAACAACATAAGCTATTATAATTGAAGTTAAAAAGTTAAAACTAATCGTGACAATCAATTATGGAGGTTTTTTTGGTTATTGTAACGAATCATTTGAGGTCTTTTTTAAATGTTTTTTTAACAGAGCAATATATGATTCGTTTCCCCAAACATTTAGTTGATATGTCAAAGTTGATAATAACTACAAATTTCCTACTAGTATTTGTTTGCTTATTATATAGTCTGCATTCCGAAAGCCAGACAGACATAGAGACAGATAGACAGACAGATAGACAAACATATGCACAGACAGGGAGAAAGGCAGATGATTGAATACCAAGAAGAGGATAAAGCATACAGAATTGAATAAGCCCGAAATAGACGTGCCAAATATTGGTTTAAAAAAGATCGCATGTCGCTGAATAAAGGGAGGACTATATTTTATTCCGACTCATTTGAAAGTATCGATAGTATGAATCGGATTTTGATACAGGAAACTGAAATTGATCACCTTTGGTGATTTGTACCATTGAAATTATGAAAGAAGCTCAATAAATTGTATCCATATTAATTTAATTGAGCTTGGAATTTATGTACATAATGAATTACAGGTAACATACAATTATTTAACATCATCTACTATTCAAGCTTAAAAAAAAACCAAAAACAATACACCATGTTAATGCTCTTTGTAAAATATATCTTCTTTCCCAAGTATCATTAACTATTTGTAACGAAATGCAATGAAGTCTATGTCAGCTGATTTGAACAGCAATACACAATAGGATTAAATATAATCGCCTCCTACCACAGCTAATAATATTCACTAATTTAATATATATATATATATATATATATATATATATATATATATATATATATATATATATATATATATATATATATATATATATATATATATATATATATATATATATAAAGGTGCTTTGGAATCTGGAGATTCCTGTATCCAGAACGGACTAAATATTCTAATTACTTCACGTCAGCTATGCGACCATGTCGTCAATTGCAGTCATTTGGTGGTGCAGATCCTATGGAATGAATCTGTTTACACATGCGTTGTTTCTCCTGTAGAGGCTTCTTAACTCTGCTTTTATTTCAGAATGGAATTTAGCTCGACATTCTTTAATATGATATAGCCAATAATATGCTAAAACGTCGCGCTAAAATCATCCATCAAACCAGCAGACAACGCTTGATCAACTTGGCTATGAAAATCGTAATGTATTATGACCTAGACACATACACGCATATCAGACAATCGACTATCATTTGAATCTAAAGAATATATTTTCTAGAAGTGCTTTCCTTCAAAAATTAATACCAAAAATATATTTTGGGGTTATTCTATGGTTGTAAAACGTTCTTTGAATCTGTAGTACTAGACACAAGTGATTGTTTCTGGTAGACAAAATCGTTGTATACGATCAAATATGTGTTATGTAATCAATGAAGTCCTCGGTTTGCCTATTTCTGATGAAAACTGTTACCAGTACTGTTACTCCATTTTCCTATTTATGTTTTTCCAAATATGTGTTTAGAGAAAACAAAGTTACATCAGCTTATGTTTATGTCACACATGTCGTAAATTATCCTTCTGGAACGAAGCATGGTTAAATTATCTATCTGGATAGAAGCGTGGTTTAACAGTCATCCACTTTTCTCCAATAAAGCCATGCAAACATTTGTGTGAAAAATTACAAGTAAACGCCAGATACAATTATATTTTTACAAGCTGATTCATTTCGTTTCATAAATTAGATTACCGCTGCCATATCAGATCGTACAATGCTAATCTTTTGCAATGTCAAAATGTTGAAATTTATGTGCTCTAAAATAAAGTAATAACCATATTTAATAATCAAGAAAGAAATTAAATAAACAGACAGACCGTGCGATAGACAACCTGGTAAATAGACAGACAGATAAGCAGACAGTTAGACAGACAGACAGACACAGACAGACCGAGCGATAGACAACCTGGCAAATAGACAGACAGGTAGGTATGTAGGTCGATAAATAAAAGATAGATATATAGATAAATAGATAGGTATATATAGATAGATCGACAGACAGACACACACACATACATACATACATACATACATACATACATACATACATACATACATACATACATACATACATACATACATACATACATACATACATACATACATACATACATACATACATACATACATACATACATACATACATAAACGTTTAGGTTTAGTATGTATTAAACAAGTATCTGCCAATAAATTGAGAATCTTTAGTAGTTATTTAAACAGAAATTCCACATTATTTGTGCTTATGTCTGAGTCATTTAAATCAAGATAAATCCCGCGAGAAATTTCAAGGTTTCTCTTTTGGGGCCAAATCTTGCAATTAATCTATGGACAAATGTTGGTAAAGAATAATCAAGTAGGACGATAAAAATGGATGGCGGCTGATTACCTGTAATAAATATTTCGTACCTTTTAGACATATTTATATCCCTATTCTCCATATTCTTGAAGGATAATTGAGAGCACGTTGGTACATTTTTCGCAAATATAGACCATTTACACCTCTCCCATGATTTGTTCAGTCACACCTATTTGGTATTGTATAACCATCTAATGCAATATTATCGTTATTTATGATATTATATAGCATAATACTATCAAAATCATCACAATATGACTCGAATATATAACATTTATGGAAAACAGATGAAATATTGAAATGTGAAACATATAAAATACTGGGAAATGAGGTATTACAGCTGTTAGAATCACATGAATCGGATACAAATATTGTGCCTGGATGCAGATATAAGTCCCCATATAAAATAAAAACAAATAAAATACATTCATTACAAATAAATAAATTTGAGACTATCGTATTTGCAAAAGGGAGATTTCTCCTTTAAACCTATTAGTATAACTGATTCTGAGATGGAACGTCTGCTAAAGGAAACCTATTGAATTTACCGTCTTAACAAGTTATATCCAAAAGGTCTAAATTCCCAAACTCTAAAAGACATTCATTATTCAAGCTTTTTTTGGATTATGTTCCCTCTTTACAATTAGTTATGAATATTTTTATATAATTCTAATTTACAGTGACTTAATTAGTAAAAATATTAGTTAAATCATAAAAACAGGTCTACAAATTCTTTAAAAATGAAAGGGCATTTGAAAATCGACTTTCAATATAGTATGATTTAATTATTTATAAAATGTCTATTTGTTTGGTGATTATAAGTATTATGCACACCAAATGTTTTTATTAAATAATTTTAGTTCTGATGAAATATTGAACATTCGTCAATACTACATCAAGGAATAATATTTGTTTTTTACAAAAACGTTCATTATGAGTAATAAAAATATTAATAAAACTGTTTATCTCTATTTATTCATAATTTTTCTATATAGTTATCATTATAAATATATGTATTCTTAAAAGCCATTAGTATGTATTTTTTTATGTATTAAAGTATCATTTCTCTCTACAGTATATGCATATTTCCATGTCAATTATTCGTTAAAGAATAAAATAATTAGATTAAAATGTAAGCTATGGCGTCATCTTGTTTATGCCATATTGCTTATATCATTGACAGCATAGATAGAGTACATGTCACCGAGTGTAACATATAAAATTCAAAAGGAAAAATGATTAAAACTGAAACCGAAATCAAATGTTTATACGGCTTTAGGACATGCATATTAAGATATGTTTGTACATGATCCTGTACAACATATCGAATGTCAGATTCTTGATGAGCGGCAAGTTTTGTTCTCACTGCGAAAGGATGTGCGTAGGAAAATCATTATAATTACTTACGAAATAATTTAAAATTAAATATGTCGATATGTGTGCATAATAGCAAATCTCAGTCATAAAGTCTGTCATGTTCTCTAAGAATATAAACAACTGTTTCCATGTATCGTTCTGAGTGAAATATTCTTATTACGTTTTTCATGCAAACATCCTCAGTGTCTAAAATTTGTAAGTAAAGATTCCTTTAAATGTTTAATCTGCCAACGCTGTAGATTTTAAAAGCCTTTTACTTTCAGATATCAGCATACCTCTTGCGTACTATCATGATTCTTTACCAGAACTATATGACATCCACGATCAACTTGTAAAACACGCAACTGAACAACATTCAATACATTATCAATCATTTTCAACAAATCTTAAAAATCCAGCAAATTCCCTCTCTGATAACGAGATGCAACAGTAATAGTGGAACTTTAGCTTGAAAAGAAAAATGCCGATCCGATTAGTTGTCGTCCAAAAGCACCAATAAGCTATATTTACTAAGACATATCACAAATGATAAGCGAAGAATACCCAAACTAAATTATCTACAGTCCCAAGAAAATCACAGTAAAATGTTTAATGTAGATTTGTACTCAAGTGAAATAAAACTAGTTTAGTTATCAGACTTAAAAACAAATCATTGGAGAAAGATTCATTAGAAAAAAAAAAAAACATCTTGAGGTCTTCTATTTAACTCAGAGGAACACGTAAGTACTGCAAAACTGAATGACGTATTTAACAAATTTCTGATAGGCCGCATAACTACCATTTACATCGAAAATTTTAAAAGGTATTACATCGAAAATTTTAAAAGGTATAATTTCAAAAATTTAATTTTGGTTTCCCTCTTTCTGAAATCTCTCCTCAAGATATGGGTTTACTTCACAGCAGCATATTGTCAGTTTAAAGTTTCAACACCAGAATAAATGGCGTAAGCAAATGTTTCAGAATATTTCCGCTTATTACATATCAACATTTAAAAATATTACTATTGATAAAATGTCATGCTTACATTTGATGGTGAACTAGAATTAAAAATATCTGTTAATTGGAGCTATATAAAAGTGAAAAATAGTCCAGAGATGAATAAAGTTCTAAATCAAATTTCCTACCATTGACATTTAAATTAGTTGAAAATCATTTCTGAAGGAACCTGCAAGACGCATCTTAGGAACATTGATTTTGTTTTAATTTCAGTGGATAATTTATTTCACTTGTCTCTGTTAGCTCTACTCACAATTGCGATTGGCCGTTAGGGTTTTGTTAGCAGAGCAGCAGACACAGTTAAAGGTCTGGAGATTATAATCGTATTGACCTTCTAAATCTAAAGATAATGTTGTCAATATGGATTACTCTAACGATTATTTTAGATACAAGATGCACGTTTCCAGGAAACAAATTTTAATGAAATACTAATAAATCTTTTGATATAATACATAAAAGATGTAGAAATACTTTTTTATTTTCATTGCATAAAATACTGGTGATTATTTTGTAATTTGTTTTCATCAAACCCACACGAGTTCTTGCGGTCTTTATGTTTGCTATTTTAATGTTTTATTTAGGCCATGGCTAATTTTGTCTTCGTAAAAAGGAAATATGCCTAATTTTATTTTATTTAAAACATAATCAAATATTTGTAGGAATAATATCGTTTTAGAGCTTTTTTATTACTACTCGTTCCTAACGAATTTTAATCGACTTCGCTGTATTCCTTCATAGTGAGGCATGTGTCGGACATTTAAACTGCATCGTGCTGTGTTAGTTAATTGATTCGTGTTTAATGGCACACAAACACATCAAAGGCTACAACTGAGAGCTGCAATGGAGTGTCTTGCCGTAGACTCACCATAGTTGCCGACTTTTTCCGGTGTAAGTAAGGATTTGAACCTGCACACATTTTGGTAATAAGTGTGACATTCCAATAATGGAGTTACCCGATACTCCTTCATTATGCAGCACAATTTTCTGGTAGTAAATACCAGCAATAATCTTTAGTCTTAACGACCACCGTACACATCGGGGCTGCAACAAAAGAGGAAATAAAATTATATATTATTTGAAAACTCAATATTTTCCTTTATAATGACAAGTTGTTTACCTGGTACATCGTACCACGGGATCCCACTAATCAATTCATTTGAACGTTTGTTTGACATTTTAAAATCATATGAGGAGGTTTCTAAAAGCATTTGTGGTACTAACCACTTTCCAACATATTTAAACAATAATGCATTCAAGTAGTACCAAGAACTAAGACAGAAATTAAGTAAATTAAATAAATTGAATAAACGTGTGTGGGAAACGTTTCGTCCGGCTACAAATGTAATTTGAATATTCATTGTTTCGAAAAGGGGATGGTTGGTAATTACTAAATATTCCAGGGTTTTGCTGAGATATAATAATTAAAACTTCAGCAGTTTCTAGACGTGTCAACAAGACATTACCAGACGATTATTCCAGTGACGCTAACAGGGAGCGGAATAGAGGTCCATATAAATTTAATGCTATTCCAACAGCAGAGTCTGAATAAACACCGTATACACCGATTTAAAGCTTGTCATACTTTGGTAATTTGAGAGAGAGAGAGCGAGAGAGAGAGAGAGAGAGAGAGAGAGAGAGAGAGAGAGAGAGAGAGAGAGAGGGGGGGAGGGGGTACTGAGCATATCCAAAACTAAATTGCACTATTTTATTAAATTAGTATGGAATATGGTATGAAAAAGTATGTAGGTATGTGGGGGAACAAACAACAGCTTTTACAAACAATATAGTCTAGTCTAGGGCAGTGTTGGCTGCCCTACCATAAAGTTTAAACATATTGACCGAAAGCATTCTTCAGTAAAACATTAACCAGAGAACTGTTCCGATCTAGTCAACTCTGTAATAACCTGAAAAGAAACGGTTCTTTAAATGATAAATCCCTTAATTGCAAAGTTGCATAATGCCATGGAAAATGGTCGTAGTGTCATACCATTAGATTGGTCCATCTTTGGGACAATTCGATCACGTACCCCAGCCTGGTTTGGATAAATTCAATCGGCAACAAGTCACGTGTACAAACGAGCTACCAGTCCTCATCCTTGAAACTATTCAGGTTTCATGAAGGAGCTTGAAGGGGAAATTGTGATAGCTGATAACATACTGATTTACATATCACCCTGCATCTTGTGAGAGGTAAAACTACAGCTTAAATTATTATTATTATTATTATTATTATTATTATTATTATTATTATTATTATTATTGATGTTGTTAATGTTGTTTATATTGTTGTTATTTAAGAAAAAGAGCAATCACAAATTTATAAAAGAAAACATGTTCGAGATCATTTTGTCAAATATAGTGAAAAATATTTATATGTATATCATTAGTCAAAACTATTTTTGCGTGCAAACTCCTGTTTATTTTTTTCACTTAACATTTGGCTTTAAATCATCTCCATGACAACTGCACCGCAAAAACAATTCAGTGAATTATTGGGACTACGAATTTGCAAGTCATATAGTTAAACGACCAACAGTAAGACCGGAATCTGTCAACTGAAAACAAAACATAACATGGCCTAGTATATAGTAAGCATCCTAATCGATACATTTTAATTGCACCAATCGAATAGAACTTCGAAATATGAATGATTACATTTTTATTATCTTAGCCTCTATCATTTTTCTACCTCAGTATTCAGATTTATGTTGCTAGCATAACTTAATTTCGACCTGCTTATTTACATTGCTATTGTCGGAATATTTTCTGATTGGCACCTGTTTGAATTGGAACCTGATGCCACCTGTTTGAACTGGCACATGGTTGAATTGGCACCTGCTTGAAATTGGCAAACATTTGAATTGGAACCTGCTTGAATTGACACCTATTTGAATTGACACTTATTTGAAATAACACCTATTTGAAATTGATACATGTCTGAAATAAGCACTTATTTGAATTGGCACCTATTTACAATTTGCACCTATTTGAATTAATTTCGACCTGCTTATTTGAATCGCTACTGGCAACATATTTTCTAATTGGCACCTGTTGGATTTATAACCTCTTTGAACTGGCTGATGCTTGAATTGGCACCTGATTGAATTTGCACTTATTTGAATTGGCATCTGCATGAAATTGAAAATAATCATACGTTTACACCATATCAAGAGACACAAAACTTGATGACTGTTGTAAAATAAGACACTAGACAAAGAAGAAACGTAATCATGAATAGTTTTAGCCTTCTTTAAAAGAAGAATACCGTGACAAACTCAACAGGAACATTAATAAGCTACTAAACGCACAAAGACGTGCAACCATGTATATAAAAGTTAGAAAGGTCTATACAGGGAAACCATTCCATGCATATGAATCAGGACACGTTGATTTTGCATAATCCTTAGGGACCGACAATATAATTTTCGGGTTGAGGCTTAATAGTTTCTGTCGAACCAAGAATGTTTACTTTTTTCCTTTATCACAAGATCATTGTTTTTAAAAAAAAGAAGTAAGGAAATAAAATTTTTGCCTTGAATAGCATAACAAATTGCAATCTAATATAAGATCGGAAATTGGAACATCTTTATTCAATGTAAAATGATCAGATGATAAACAAGACATGTACCACGAAGTCAAACATGTAGTGTGAAGGAAATGGCACAGTAAGTAGCATCCAACCCCACTCCAAATTAATGATCATATCGGGGATACTAACGCTTATCCAAATTGTACGATTTCGAAGCAGGTTTGCTATGGGTTTACTGGGTACTGATATTCAAAATGTAGCTTTATGACGAAACAATAAAACTAAATGTACATTCATCATGAGACATGAAAATGAGATGTGCATTGGTGCAGAAACAAGAAAATTGTGTATTCGTGTAGAAATAGAAAACCAACTAACAGATTGGAAAGGAAATTGCACACTAATGAGGTAATTAGCTGGTAATGGATGGCACATCTAATTACTGATCAGGTAGCTGGTAATGGAAGGCACATCTGTCTACTGATGACCATCAGGTAGCTGGTAATGGATGGCATATCTGACTACTGATGGCCATCATATAGCTGGTAATGGATAGAACATCCGACTACTGATGACCATCAGATAGCAAGCAATAACAATAAGATTACATACTGGAAATATAATATAATAATGTCAAGTCCCTGCTTAACATTACGATCACCGTAATGTGCAGTATTGTAAAAGAAAGGAAGCAAACACTTGAGGCTCATTCGGAAAATTGAAAATAAAGACAAGATCCATAAATTGTCAGCACAGAAACAAAATACTTTGATGTGCGTTGAATTTTCAATTACCTACAATCTGAGTGTCTTAACTGAAGCAACTTTTCAAACGATATATAAGGGATATCTCCTTTCGTTGTAAATTTCGCAGTCAATGTGCAGTTGTAAACAAATCACTTGTTCCTTGAATGTATATTAATGCCACGCTTCGTATAGAGAAGACTACGACCCTAGTTCCAAACCTATAGGTTAACCTTCTTGAAATAAACGTGTCCTTTGCGACTCTTGCTGCAGCATACTGACGCACGTCGTGTCCTATTGTTGCCATGCTTATCATTTCCATACTTTCCAGCATTTGTGCAGAAATCGAGACATGACAGAACAACGGAAACCATCTGTTTTAAAATAGTAAAGCGTTGTTTTTAAAAATTTATTGCATTAAAGTTGCGATTGGGGTTCTCAATTCATTTTATTCAATATTAATGTTGGTCATAATCTTCCGTTTGCTGGTTATTGCTCGGCATTCTGAAGATATTAATATTGTAGCAAGAGTCTTCAGTGGACAGACAGACACATTCATGGTTCGATAATAAAACTTTATGTATAGATTTACACCAATAAATAAAAACCTACAACAACGATAAAAGGATCGGTCCTGCAAGGTACTGTACATGTATGGATGAAAGATGCGGAGACTTTTTCTAGAATTCCCTAACGAATGGACAAACGACAGCATTATCCGATCCCAGAAACGTTACTATCCTGAATACTGTCACGCTTTCTGTGTGAAGGAAGAGATAGTGTGCTTCTAACTTTTCTTACAATAGTCTTTGAAATTTCGAGCGTTTACACGTTGAGTATAGTGTAATATATTTTTGTTGTACAAAAGGAGGACGTAGCTATAGGGATATTACAAGTTGGTACTATATATCAATGCTATAACAATGAAAAGTAATTTAAAGAAAACTACATATTTCTTTAATTGCGGGATTTTCGTTTTGTTTATACATTAGTTTGAGTTTTGACACGCAGATCAACATAAATCAGACTGAAAGCAACGAGTTGCCCAGATTGGAATATCGGCATCATTTCGGATGACATTCTGACAGTTAATGCACAAATAATGCAAGCCATATCGTTCAAAATGGATGAGCTTGAGCGATTGCAGGGTGGACTTCAGTCCTCGCAGAGCGAGCTTGGAGAGGTCATTGGGTGAGATGAAGTAATCGTAAGGTGAGCTAGAGTACTCGTACGGTGACACAAGTAATCGTACAGTGAGTTCAGACAGGCCGTAGGGTGAGCTGTAATAATTGTATGGTGAGTGATGTAATAGTAGCGTGAGCTGAAGTAACCGTATGGCAAGCCAAAGAAATCAGAACAAAATTGAAAATTCCCTAGACATCCCAAATGGGTAAATAATGACCGAACGATATAGCTATCGGATGAGTGTAAATGCAAGTTAGTGATAATTTGCATGAATTTATTCAAAATTACGTAGGGATTTGGCATGATTATGGATTTGTCCAAAACAGTCAAACTGTAAGAAGTATGTAGCTGATCAGACATAAGTGTTCATTCTATTATGATAAGAACGTTTTGAGAAGACGGTGGTAGTTTACCTTAATATACCTTACCAATGCTTATTATAAATGGAAAAGCTATCAACCGAACAATTATTTGATAGTGTGCATAACGGCAGCCGCGGTTGCAAAGATGGTAGAAAATTGTATTCGTACTCCTAGGGTCGCTGGTGCTATACTTGAATAGGCCACCCAGGTCGACTACCTTTGGTGTTTTGCAAAAGGCGCATATCTCTCATTCCCTCGGCAAGATGTAACAAACAAAGTGTTCAATGTGCCGTTGAAACAAAAATAAAAAGGAAAGGAACTAAAGCAAATTATTTACGTGACGCTAACTAGATAATGTTTAGCGCCGAAGCCAGTGCAAGACATGTACATAAATTCACCCCTTGGCATGTATGTCATGTATTCAGGGTTTGAGATGAGTAATCTTACAGACAAACGCTCTATAGTGGAATTGATCATAAATATAAAATAACAGTTCAATAACTAATATTTTCTTTTAGACCATGCCTAATAAAGAATATCAATAGCAATAAAACAACGACATATTTTCGTTCATTTATTTAACTTTAATACATGATTTAATAAAAGAGGCAAGACAATTGCTTTCGTTGTACCCAAATAAATACATGCCGTATCCGCTTGATGCATCTTAAAGTGGTGACCTGAGAGCTTCACATTGGGTATTATTCAATTTTATAACCCTCAATGACGTTTATTTATCTATTCATAATTTATTAAATATTTCATGTGTGCAAGGCACATTCGATACAAAATATAATGCAGAAAAATAAATGCGAACAGGGTAGGTGGAATTTCTTTGAATTCCCTGAAGTTACTTCCATAAAAAGGAGACAAGAGAAGACAAATCGTTTTCAAAATGCTTTTGTTTTGTGTGGTTTATCAATCATTTCAATCACTTTGAAATGTAAGAAAGTTGTCTAAAATGTATTTTTATTAATACTAATGAAATGACATAAGCTGATGTCTACTTGCATTGTTTGATCTAAAGAGAATGTATCCTGATGGGTATTTATTGCATTGAGAGAGTTTTATTCCAAGTATTGAAAATGACACAAACAAAACAATTATCGCTAATGATAAACGTTGGCAGAAAAGTAATTGAATCGAATGTAGCAAATATATCATCAACTTGCTTTCTTTGGTCAAAACAATCTATTCAGCGGAAAATTTCTTTACTAAAATAAAATAGAGCTACTTTGATGGATACAAATGTACTACCATTTTGTTCTCAGCTTTCAGCAGAAGAAGCGGAATATAGTAAATTAAATTATGCCTTTATTCCCTTTCCAATAATCCGTGTGACCATTCAGCATACTGTAATTGTATTTGCACCACTTACGCTTCTACGCAAACGCTTTCCTTAATTATAACTGGATTTTCAGAAACCGTATGCAACTTTAAATTTATAAGAATTTGGAAGAAGTGGATTTATTTTGCATTTTATGGTGGGAATATATCGTGTAATAGTGTAAATAAATCAGTTTTATTTCTACATGATACACCATTTATTATCATCACCAATTTTTTCCTGCACATTTATTTGCTTTAGGTCGAACATATTAAATTTTATCAATTCGCATCATCATCCGATGCATTATTAGACCACTGATTTCTCATTCGTATGTTTCCAGGCAATAGTTAATTATTCGTAATAGATTATATATAAGCTTATAATTCAGTTGAACATAGATAACATAGAAACTTTCAGTGTTATGTCATTGTTATATGAAATAATGACCTCTGATCAACGTTACCATTTTTTTTCTGGACAAAATGCTTTGTTAGATTTCTCAAAATGACACGCACTCTTCGATTACTCGATGTTGCCCTACCATTATTCCAGCTCATCTTATTGAGATTATATTTTATTTTTGTTTGTTTTTATTTTATTTTATTTTATTCTGCGATTAATTTAGTTCATCCTACGATCTCTACAAAATCATCCTACCTCTACTTCGGTTCACCCCATAATCTCTCCAGATCATCCGTTTATTTTCTCAATGATTTGGCGTGCTATACACAAAAGACACTTTACTAACAGACACTGAAACAGGTGATATTAAATGTTACCAACTCAAGTCTATTTTGAGGGTAGCTCACCTTGCCATTAGGCTTCTTACCGAAAATTATACGGGTTCTTCCTCCACAAGTTAAGCTGGTTGCAATTGATAGCCTATCTTGCGCTGAGAAATTATATTAATCTAAAAAAAACAAGAGCAACAATAAACTTCCAAGAGTTGAAAGCTGAGCGTAAGTTACTTTTATATCAGTGCCCACAATTATTCGTTATTACAATGCTTATTTTGCTTCATCCAAGCCAACATTTCTGAATAGGAGTAGTTTTGTTTCTAAACGTTACCAACTTATGTAACAATCAATAAAACACGTAGACCTTCCGCTTCAAAGTGTTGCCGAAATACAAAAGCTGGCTAGTCAAATTCCTGTAATAAAATTCCAAGAATTATATCAAATCATCTTAGACAAATTATGTTAAATATGGAATGCTATCAAATATCGATCGGCTGCATAAAAAAATAAAACAAACCCATACGCCCCCAACCCACATTGTACAGCCAAATAGTACAACCCAATGTACAACCCAATAGTGTACAGCCTATAACAAATAGTATTAAGTCAGTAAAAGCATCCGGTATCAGATCTACAATCTATAAGCGAAAATATCTATAAGTGAAAACATTTAGTTAGCGCCGCTTTTATTTGATGTTGTTGCAGAAAAAAAAATATATCCCTGGATCATGTAATATACAAATGGACGAGAAGCGTTTAGAGCCATTCGATAAGCTCATAATACTTGCAACGATTTCAGTACTATTCGGACGGTAAATAAAGAGTATAATATAGAGCATCGATTTCGTAAGAAAGGTAAAGGGATGACAGGAGTCATTGTAAATGATATTGGGCATGTTCCAGACAAAACGTGCCCAATACTGCTCACCAACCTGTAAACCTCTGACGAGACCTCTACGAGGACTCAAGACGGCTTTGACACAAGAAGATTTAACGCGGGTGAGTGATTGTCTGACAAATCTGAAATATGAAAACGTTATGGGGAAGTTTAAAGGGTTATGGGTTAAGGAGTTGTGATAGGTAAGAAATTATAAGCTAAAGGTCAAAAATAAGCTAATGTATCTTATTATGGTGAGAAACTTTTTAATCATTTCAGTTAATGGCGTTTTGTGATTCGAGGAACATTTGAAAAGTCAAAGTAAGAAAAGTAATGGACGTGTATTCTCTCAAAGACGTTTTGGACAGTCTCTTGATTCATTTTTAACTGAAATTGAAATGTATAGGTAATGTGCGTAGTGATTTAAAAGTATTGTGTGAATGCGATTGTTTATATTATGAGAGAGAGAGAGAGACAGAGAGACAGAGAGAGACAGAGAGAGACAGAGAGAGAGAGAGATTCCCTATGATACCTTGGACAAGAACTGGTCGAAAGCATTGTTGCAAACGTTGTTTCTAAGCATAGTTTTGCTGAGACTATGAAAGGACGTGCTGTGTTTCAAAACTGTACAAGACATTACAAGTTTTAACCCGTTTCGTAGCAAGTAGATGGTCAACATGTAAAAGGATTTTTTTCCCGATTTTTCTTAGTATTTTCTGTGTGTAGATTGAAGAGAAATATGACCTGGGAAGAATGGTGATGTAGTGGACGAGAAGAAAAGGACAGAATTGTTAACGTACGATAATCGGATCCATTTTAGATCCCAAGATCAGAAAACGTTTTTTGCAATACAAACGTGATTAAGAGATTTATTGTGCTGCAAAAAACATGTGCTTCCAACATTCAGTGGCAATTATCCTACTCAATGTTGCTGTACCAGGCTTAAAATCAATTTTGCCCACATTATCGCAGTGCAGTGCAGAGCTGCATTTACAATATTTGGTGTAAACCTAGTAAGAATTAAGGAATTAATGGGTGACAATAAAATTGGACGTGCCCAATAATCAAGAGCCATCACAAAGCTAAATCATGGCGCAGATCGAATGCCCATAAATCTGACTCGAGCATTGAGTCATCAACATAAAGGTGCATAACAAATCTAGTTCAATTCCAAGAGGAATTTAGGGACTTATTGGTCTTTGCTAAATCGTGCAGCATAACCGACAATTGAACTCAGCCAAGTTATAATGGGTATGAAGCTGTGAGAAGAGGGCGACAAAAGAGTCATAAACAATAAATGTTGCACTGAATTCCCCAGAAAGCAAATTTTCATTCTTTTAGGAATGAATATAGTCGTTCATCTCATTGAGATTCCTAAGTTATATATATATATATATATATATATATATATATATATATATATATATATATATATATATATATATATATATATATATATATATATATATATATATATATATATGTGTGTGTGTGTGTGTGTGTGTGTGTATTAAAGAGTAAAGGGCACGCCAATTTAAGGAGAGCGAGAAACCTTTGATAGATAGATAGATAGATAGATAGATAGATAGATAGATAGATAGATAGATAGATAGATAGATAGATAGATAGATAGATAGATAGATAGATAGATAGATAGATAGATAGATAGATAGATAGATAGATAGATAGGAAATATCAGAAAAGTAAATAAGGTATATGAGTGTGTGTATGTGTATGTATGTATGTATGTATGTATGTATGTATGTATGTATGTATGTATGTATGTATGTATGTATGTATGTATGTATGTATGTATGTATGTATGTATGTATGTATGTATGTATGTATGTATGTATGTTTGTATGTATGTATGTATGTATGTATGTATGTATGTATGTATGTATGTATGTATGTATGTATGTATGTATGTATGTATGTATGTATGTATGTATGTATGTATGTATGTATGTATGTATGCAAGGCATCGTCTGAGAACGCAGATTTCTGTGTAGCTTTTATATCTGGGTTCAGTATTATGCATTAGGAAAAGTCTATAAATGAATAAGCCTGCAAGTAAAGCCTTTAAATAAATAATATATTTGTTGTAAAGATGTAGAGACACCCGTGAGCTGGTTGTCTCAGCACTTTCTTTGATGTGATAACCACTACATGAATCTAAAGACCGAAGAAAGCATAGTTGCTCAAGTGAACAGTTGCAGTCATACTGACAATCGATTTCAATCGAAAAAGACGCAGAGAAAGATTTGGACAAAATAAAAAAGATAGAGAAGAATAGATGTGCAAATCATTGCAGCAAACTGAAAGTACAGCATAAACAAAAATAACATAGGTATATAATTATATGCCTATAGTCCACTGGAATTTCTGTTGTTTTTTTTTCTTCAGCATTTTGGTCTCACTAAAGCAATTGCTTTTCATTCAGTATATTGATTAAATTATATTTCTCATTTGTAGATAATATTTAGGTGTACACGACTTTATTGATGCAATATAATGAATGCACCAACTCTAACGATGATCTATATTCATTCCTTTAGTACAAGATATATCGCAGCTGGAGATGCCAGGATAATATACTATATAAGCATAGAACCGTTAAATTTTTACTTTATGAAGAAAATACCAAAATATTGCCATCTTTTACGACTTTAGATTCAAATGACTAATAAAATTAAAAGAGAAAATTCAAGAATACATAGATGATTTAACTAAACCACATACAATTTTAATAAAATAAAAACAGAATTAAATTATACAAAAGCTGGTCTGGAAGATAATCATCGGGACGTTTATTCTGTTTTCAAATATTATTTTAAATAGGCATTTTATAGGCTCACAAAACCAATAAAGCAACTGTCCATTTTGCCTGGAAATAATTTGTGATATATTTCCAATTCCAAAGTACCCATGAAACCTTAGTCATTCGAAACTAACACAAACTTCAAAAGGTTTATTTGGCAAGCATTTGTAAAACATCTTAATGCAAAAAAAACAACAGAGCATCTTTTAAATTGTGTACATTTAGGTAGTGTGATAATAGGATCAAACCTTTGCACAATGTTACAAATGACATGTAGAACCTGATTGAGGCAACTGAGAGGAAACTCCAAACACATCCAAACTTTTGACGCAGTGACCAATAGAGGATCAAATATGACACAGACATTGTGTAAAACTAATGAAATTTAGAGATCGATTTGATGCTACAGAGGGGTAAATGGATGGATCTGGTCGCCAAATCAACAAAAAATGTTTTATGGATGAACTGCAAATAGAGAATTTACACAAATGAACCAGTTGCACAAAAACTTGTTCATTTTTTTTGGTAATGGATTGGAGATAACTAAATTAGAGGAAAACTCATATTTCTATAAATTCAATTTTTAGAATCAATATAACAGATGACCTATTTTATTTTAATTAACAGAATTTGGTTACTGGAATAATTTGATGAACTGAAACTATCTATGTTGCTACATAAATGACAAAAATGACACAATGACTGTTTTAATTCATAAATGTTAAAGGTTACGACACTTTTGTATACATAAATATATTCAACGAGAGAATAAATACAAAAACAATGTTAAAACGAGATAATTGCAAAATAAATTCAAATTTTGGAATCAATATAACAGATGACCTTTTTTATTTTAATTAACAGAATTTGGTTACTGGACTAATTTGATGAACTGAAACTATCTATGTTGCTACATAAATGACAAAAATGACACAACGACTGCTTTAACTCATAAATGCTAAAGGTTACGACCCTGTCATATACATAAATATATTCAACCAGAGAACAAATACAAAAAAATAACAATAAGTTTTCTGCTGAGCACAACTAAGTTAAAATCGCTTTGAATAATATTTTCAAGGAGTTTGAAAGCAGCTGCAATGGCAATTTGTTATTATTCAACAGTCAGAGGTGTATACAGCAACTACTGGATAACATGCTGTTTTTAACAGAAAAAAAAATGTCTTTCGATTTTCCTAGACCAAATCAGTAACTCTAACAGTTACAGTATTGCTATTATTCAAGTTTAATCGAGTATTTGTCAGATATAAGCATGTTTAACTAACACGTTTTTCTGCAATGTTTATGGATATCGCACACCGTAACAAAGGGGTACGAATTAAATTTTGTATCAGCGTCAGAAGTGAAGACGAGAGGGATAGATGATCAAGTCAGTTAAGTACCATGATCGGTAATATATATATATATATATATATATATATATATATATATATATGCATATATATGCATATGTATTTATGTATATACATACATATATGTATATATATATATGTATATATATATATATATATATATATATATATATATATATATATATATATATATATATATATAATGAATAAGTCATAGTGTATCTTTTTGCGTACTCTTTCCATTTTGTCACTTAACCACCTAGTTTCATGCAAGAAAGTTTGATGTCAAATGATTTACATGAATATACATAAAAAGGAGAATATTATTGCTCGCGGCACTGGAATATTTTAGTTATAGGTTACTGCATTTTATGGGGAAAAATAAGCGAGTTTTTCTGTGTAATACTGTACGACGTTGGGAGTGAAGTATTAGTCCGAAAATAGTGAATATCTTCCCCATACAGATGCAGTAAAAAATGTATTATATACTCATTTCGTTTTCCTACTGAAGGCTTAATAATAACAGAATAATCTACAATAAAACAAATTAATTGCATTTATGCTGTCTTGCGAAATAAATATATAATCATAGATTCATCAATACACAGTAGCAATATCAATGTGCACGTAGAACAACCCAGCGACCTTTAAATTTCGTCTCATGCTGAATGTTAACTTAAACAAATTATCATTCTATTCTACCTAAACTTGAAAATTAGAGTCATATTGCAAATGAATGCGCATTGAAAAATAACTTTTCCAGTTGGTCTAGGATAAATTGATTTTGTTTTTCTGTTCATCCAACTGTCTTCTATTTTTTCTGCTTGTGATGAACATTTTTGTTGGGTCGACTCCACACAATGTACATGTGATTTGAGCAGTGAAGTTCTCGTTGAACGATCAGCTGTACCTGTGTTTCTGCTCTGTCACTAATTGCTTGTTATTATATTGTCGGAAAATATAAATTCCCTTAAATTAAATTATCAAAATGACGCTATGGAATATCGCATTTCTTTCATCTTGAGTGCAGTAAGGAGACTGTGATATATGTTGGAAATAGACTCAGAATTATAGTTCATATTTGAGGTGTGTATCACGTTTTGGATCACTTCGATAGAACTAAGTACATTTCAAGGAATTTAAAGATGCAAAAATTAAGGATATGTATGGTCAAGCTTATTGCCATTTGTGGTCATGCGTATTGCCAACTAAATAAGATATATGTTTCTGTTGTGTCACTTGCATGCTTTCTATTGGAGGGAGCATGTCAACCCACTTACACACATGACCAGCCTTTTATTGCTAGCCTAACATTGTGTCCAAAAGATAAAACGAGATAATTGCAAAATAACTGTTTTGTGACAGTCCAGTTAGTCAACTTATTGGCTCTGAGACTCATAGATTTCTGTCACAACTTTCAATTCCATTTTCTTTCCAATTTAGTATTCTGACTGACTTGTAAAATGGTACGCATCTGATAGATGTACGCCAGCCTTTGGTCTATGCTTTTTTGTGCTATTTTACAGACCCTAGAGAGCACCGGCATAGTCTGCATCAATATATTTGCGAATTAACTGTCTAAATTATCAGAAGATATTTTCAATACTGAGGCTCTCACGTATGTTGTAAACATTGCGAATATCATATTTATTTATTCATTTTCTTGCTAGAATGTTTCATTTGTGACTCTGTGAAGTAGTGCACATCGTCAGTTGTATAGTCTCTGCTTTCAAATGGACGAAACATCTTGTTAACAAATGTAATAAATGTAATAAATCGGAAGCTATTCCTTTGCCACATGAGCGTGCACTTTGTTTATTATCAAAGTAGTTCCTAATATACGATACTATTTTTAAAGTGAAACCTCAAGATTAGATTAGCTATATATAAATTAAAGCTAAACTTTCAGGCCTCGCGTAACTTTAGATGAAATAGTTACAACAGTGAGCCATATATATCGCTCGGTCCTGATCTTTTTGTTTTTCTTATATTGAAGGTAAATTGAAAAATAATCAAAATGGTTGGCTGCATAACAAAAAAACATATGACACAAACTACATACGTGTTTACGTCGAATAAACGGATGTTACAAGTGATAACTAAAATCGTTCCAGGTGCATGCAAGGTAACGTCGTGTAAAGTATTAAAGAAAAACAGATGGGAATATAGGCAGTAAAATGTTACTGTAAGCAAAATATTAGTCATGTGGTTAATACAAAACGGAATTACGCTCATAAAAAAGAGAAAGTTGGTGTTCATAGCTAAATGAATAATGAATGCTTGATCTAAAAAGAGTCAAAATAATCGCCACGCAGATAGAATAATAAATTCAAACATGAACTGCTAAAAGATCCTGTTATGAGTTAACAAGGCAGGAACGACGATAAGCTTTGCTCATGCCATCCAACTAAAACAAGTATTTAGCAGCGACTTGAAAGGAGTATACGTCAAAAGCTATAATATCAATTAGAGAAATAACGTCAAGTATCATTACCATTATACGTCTCTGCCTGCATGATGTAACCGATGATCTGAACCAGTGTCTTTGTTAATATATCGATATCTAGTTTCTTTGAGAACTTTCAAATGTCCGCTTCAATTTATTAACAGATGCCTGAAAGTCGTTTGTCACTTGTCGTGCCTGCGTGCAAGGGCTAATAAACACTTATTTACCCTGTGCACCTGAGCACAGGACCTTTTATCTTTATCTTCTCCATTTGAGGAGCATTTGATGTCGAAGACACATATATGAGAGAAGAAAATCGTTTAAGTGATTAAATGTGCCACGTAAGGAAATAAAATAGTAATGTTAATAAGAGTGAAGTATAGAATAACCTTATTAGTTCTTTTAACATTATGTAAAAATATGTTGCGAACTTAAAAACTTCATAAGTATATAAAATGTAGCCGATAGTACAGAACAAACCAAAAGCATATAATAAACATAAATAAACTTAACATACTTCCGGAATCAAACATACTTACCACATAGTCTGTACACTTGAAATTTAATATTTTTATATTACATCATGTTAACAGATCACTTTATATGATTATGATATTCCAAATAACCCAATGCAATTCTTGCGTAATAGTTTCTTTACTGATTTGCTGCGATTGTGGGAAAATGTTCCTAATCCCGTCTTCTGGAACCTTTCGATTTTACTATAACTATCAACCTTTTGGCGGCCATTTCTCGATTCGATTGCCGATATTGAATTCGGGTAAAACGGTCCTGTTTGCCGTAATGTGCCAAATTTACCCTACATGACATATGTTGCATATCATGTGCTGAAAATGGCGTTAGACCCAAAACAACAGTAACAGCTAATACAATTAAGGTATTGGTGATTTGATAGCGGGGTTGGGGAGAAGGGCAGGCGGGGTACCTGTAGCATGCAATGTTCTCATTTCACAACAGTGGTTTAAATATTAACTTCTATGATTAAATAAATTTACTTCTGTTTATATAAGAATGTGAATATAAATCCGGTCTCACAACTGGCAGAACGTTATCAAACCAAAGCATTTTTACACTGTTAAATAACTCAGACGATCACATGATACATTTCCAACTGTCAACTTTTCCAAATCAAATAATACAAATATTAGGTCATAAAGACATCACTGTAAATCTGGAATTTCTGTATCCAGCAACCATCCTTTCATATGAATATCCAACAACTTTCAGTATTTAAAGTGACACACGATGTAACATTAATTGTCTAAACAAATTCAAAATATTTGACATCACACGAACTTCCATACAGTACAGATTCTATGTTGAAAAATGATGTTATCTGAGTGAAATCTTATGTTTATTCGGAAGGACAGTTGCTCTTTCAATGATAACTTGTATAAAAAAATTGCTTTTAAATGTTCTTGGTAAAAAACCTGCGCAGAAAAAAAAAACTGACTTCGAGGACCATTTTGGGACTATTTTGTACGCGCAACAAATGATGCGTGCATGGTCTGATGACAAACAGAATCCCAAATGGGCAATGATTTAATATTCAATTTTATGAACCTCATTGAACAATATCGATTTTGCGAGCGCTGGACATTATTCAACTAATTTTATAGATTAAATTTTAAATCATTACCCATTTGAGATCTTATATTTATCACATATTCGGTAATCTTTTCCTATAATGTGTGCAGTTTCATATTTTTGATATTACATTATGTGAACATATCACTTTATTTGATTCTGATTGGTCCAAATAACCCCATAAAACTATTGTGCAGTATTCTCCTTATTGATTGGTTGCGATCATGAGAAATTGTTTGCAACCCCTCCTTTTGGAAATTGTTATTTTCAACATTTTGGCGCCATTTATCGAATCGACTAAGAAAAGGAAATTGCGAGAAAATAGTCACATCTATTTCAATATGGCTATGTTTCAGTCTCAGGGTTTTTTTATGTCATGTAACACATATCATAACACTATTAATGGCAAACCACCAAGACAAGAACAATAACAACATGTAAAACTGCCTGTATGGCTCAGATAATATCGATTGTAGGGGTCAGGATGGAGGGGCGGTATATCTGTAGCATGGAATCCACCATATATATATATATATATATATATATATATATATATATATATATATATATATATATATATATATATATATATATATATATATATATATATATGCTTGGTTTAAATGTGAACTTACTTAAGCAAATAAACTCACCTTTGGTCACGGAAGAATGTAGACATAAACAGGTCTCCCATGCTGACAGAACTTTATCCAACCACAGTACATTTAAGCGGTAAATACGTGATACAAATCCGTCTGAAAATGTGAATAGTTTACATCTTTTGTACAATTTAATGCTCCAAATCAAATAATGCAAATATCCGGTAACAAGTACTGTAAATATGTGCATTTCTGCATCCAGTAATCTTTTCAGAAAAAAATATCGCAACAATGTAATTTTTAGTTGTGATATGTGGAATTTCAACCTAAATACTGGCACTGTGCTGTATGTATGTATGTATGTATGTATGTATGTATGTATGTATGTATGTATGTATGTATGTATGTATGTATGTATGTATGTATGTATGTATGTATGTATGTATGTATGCATGCATGCATGCATGCATGCATGCATGCATCTATCTATCTATCTATCTATCTATCTATCTATCTATCTATCTATCTATCTATCTATCTATCTATCTATCTATCTATCTCTCTCTCTCTCTCTCTCTCTCTCTCTATATATATATATATATATATATATATATATATATATATATATATATATATATATATATATATATGCCAACTCAAATCGGTACTGTGCACCGTATTATAAGAAATGTGATATCACAGGCATTGGGCATTTTGTGTTGGCACAAGTTTTGTCTTTTGTAAAATGTTATGTTTGTTTGAATGGACGCTTATGCTTTGATTTATAGTTGGCAAAAATGTATAGGCCATATTTTACGCACAACAAATGAAAGATACAGCGCCTGTAAAAATGAATGAAATTATTCATTATTCTTTCTATCTAAATAATTTCTACTGAAAAAAGCTGTAATAAAAAGAATCTGAAATGGGCAATGATTTAGAATTAAATTTATGAAACTCGGTAAATAATGTCCACCTTTTGTGCGACCAAAGCATGCATAAAATGTGTATAACTTTATAACAACGTTGACAATTCTTGTCAATAGTTTCAGAAGCGGTAAATTTTAAAGTAGGGTTACGATTTATAACTAATCAATACCACTCGACCTACAGGAAGAGTCTAATAGCTTCTCCGGTATATTAGGCGCAGATTGGCATTACAGCACGAAGTTTCGGTCAATAAATGCAGAGTTTTATTAAAATAAATATTTATCCACTACAAATGCTCACGAATTCGAAGCAATGGCAGTCTGTTAATATATTAGAAACACAACAATGGCACTTAAGTCTGTTCGGTGTGGACGGATTAGTCCATACAGCAATTTCTTAGCACTAAAGTTTCTCTGTGGGAGGAGTAAGACTGTGAGAAGGTGTCTAGTCTAGCTATATGCTGCTCTACGTAATACCAATTCCAAGAATAAAAAATCAAATTGAACAAATATCTGAGGTTAACAGGAACCGTCTACAAGAAGAACCAATGTGCGTGCTGCGTATTCAAGTACCAATGTGCATGCTGCGCTCGCCTGAACCAATGTAACCTTAGCGGGTTGATCGGAGCACATTAACTTGATTGCAATGCATGTCTTGCATATCTTGTTGATGCTTTAGTTAAAATAAAATACTGGATACTCTTGCATGCTGGACTTTAGCATTTCTTATGTTACGTCATTTTGCATCATATTATTGATTGGCATTGTCATTATTAAATGCCGTTATAATTCCTGGCATTGATATTCAATAAAATCCTCAGTTATATAAGAACGCTCAAAAATTGTTTATCCTTGTAACCCATATGTGCTATTGTATATCTTCTAGCAGATTTCAAAAGCTACATTTACTAGGACAATAAACGAAGACGGATTCCATCTCTGACTGATGACTCTTAGCGATATCAATGTCGCCCGTACTGAACGTGCGACAAATTAATTTCATCTAGAAGTGAACCAACGTCTACACTCAAGATGCAAAGTCAAATTCTTCTGGAAACAATTAATATCTTGCATTGAAAATGCGCCTACGAAAATCACGACAAATAAACAAATCAAAAGTAAAACCACACGACTCGCTATTAAATCAAGAAAGCGAAACATTCCTTTCTTGTTGTTCTTAAAATATAGGCAACAACAGTGAACCACATGTTACTCTGAAGTCTTGTATTTTTCAATTAGAGAACATAAATAGAAAAGACAACATTAAATACAAATACAAGTTGTATACAACACAGTTGACGATGGCGCACAACATACACAAGGCACGTAAACACAATGTGTGTCTACGCTTGTAAAGATGAGAGATATATGGGATACCAGATTTTTTCCGTAGCTTAAAACTCGACTAAAATTGATTTAATACAAGAAAGGATAAATACCATGCCATTGTAATTCAAAATAATGAAATCATTCTGTGACTGAACATGGGGTAAAGTTCTAGGGAAAAGACGAAAGAGGTGAAAGCAAAATGAATAATTAAGGCATGGTAATGTTGGATAAAACAAAACATATGCCACGGACGCAAAATTTAATAAAAGAACAGAGCAAGAAAGCATTTTAGTGATTCGATTTATGCAAAAATCACATCACATGGTTGATATTATATAGTTCATAATTCATACAAAATGCACTATTTATTGCCTACAAGAATGAAGAGAGAGAGAGAGAGAGAGAGAGAGAGAGAGAGAGAGAGAGAGAGAGAGAGGGGGGGTATCTGAGTTGGAATGCGTTATACACATAGTTAGCAACATATCTTAGAGTTGTTAAATCGTTATTGTTGAATAATTGAAATAGTTTGTACATGCTCGGTTACTGCTAACAGTAAAAATCAATAAGAGACTATCTAAATTGGAGGACTAGAGGACATATTAAAACAAAATGATACTCATCTTGGATCTCTATTTACACAAAGTTAACATATCCTTTCCATGTCGTTCTTTCTCTGCTTATGCTAATATTTACCAGTCTCAAAAATGGGAATGAAAATCTCTTTCTTTACAAAAAAATCAATTCTGCAGCTTGCTTAACTGTTATATCCTTTTTCATGCATGAAGTTTTAGAGGCAACCGCTGAACGCGTCAGAATTAAATATGTATTTTTATCTTTATATCACAAAGAAAAATAAAAGGGAAATATATGGACAAAATTAGGCTAATACCCGACTTCTCTAACTCATCGAATGAATAGAACGGTTCTCACTCAAGAAAGCTAGTGTTTATAATTCCTGATTTAGCAATCGGCCTCCATTGACTAGTAGGGTAGTATATATATATATATATATATATATATATATATATATATATATATATATATATATATATATATATATATATATATATATATATATATATATATATATATATATATGAGTGTGTCTGTGTATGTGTATGCGTGTGTGTTGACATCATTATAATTACTTCAGTTCAGCAGTTTGAACTATTACTTATTGAGACTCAGTCTTCTATATAAGTAATGTGGATATATGCAAAACTCTTCATATACATACATATTTTTGGTAGAAAGTCTAGCATTAGTAACCGCTTGCAATATTTTCTATGCACCGGTTTGTAATAAATTCAAGCATGCCTTGCTAAAAAATACTCACCTTCGTCTCGAAATAGATTCTAAACCAATGCATACACTGTACATCTCTAGATCTATGGATGATTTCCAGCATTTTTATGTCAGCTGTGTTCGGTTTATATAATCATATAAGTCATGTTTAGCTCACCACATGCGTGCAGGTTCTGACTCATGAAAACATTTTCATAGCGGTGCGCTTGTGCTATGAATACACACTTCCCCTTCTATATTTGCCATCTGAAAAATACTGGACAAAAACTTGTACTTATAGCATTATGTCAATTTAGACACTGTAATAGAATTTCATCCAACTTAAGAAAATAATTCATTTAACATTATGTTATCCAGAATTTAAAATCTGTAAAACTTCAGATCTGTATGTAGAACTTACCAAATTCTGGAATCATGACGAAACATATGTACACGAAGTGAATCAATGTACCCCCAAAAGCAATGAAAGGTTTTTAATGTTTTCAAATTATATATATATATATATATATATATATATATATATATATATATATATATATATATATATATATATATATATATATATATATATATATATATATATAATTTGGGGTACAGCACAAAGAATGGCCTCAAATTATGAGGATGCGAATAATACTTTACCAAATGTTTCAGACAATGTACGTATTAATGAAAGGCTATGCTGTGGTACACTCCTCTGCCTATACAGTCCTTCAAGCACTTTTCAACACCAGTCTATCAGGCAGAGATTGTTAATTGGACAAAACAGGAATGTTGGCTCTGTAATAACTGCAACTGCCAGCCTAAGGCTGTTAACACTATTACAAATGTGTTCTCCCAGACAATGCTCGCCAAACAAGAACATTTTCGGTCGGATTACATTATTCAAACGGCAATTGTATTATTTAAGGTATTCTGTGTAAATATGTTACCTTTCACACCCACCATCGGAGGAAATTGGCAGGCGGTGTAAGACGACGTTCCCCCCTCTCCCTTCCCAACGAGCGTGAAACAACCAAAACATTTACTAGAGTAGGTTACATGGATTTAAGTATGTCCTTGGTTTGATTAAAATGCAGAAGCCTCTCGAGGTTTTACCACGACACCGGGTCCTTAATTGGTGTTCCGTATATAGTGAGTATGTGCAAATTCTCTGTAAATGTGATAGGTGTTTCCACCTTCCACGTCATTGGTCGTGGCAGAATCCGCTTTGAAATGTGTGATGTGTGTCCCACCATGTTGAACTCCATCACATAAAAGTACACAAAGATCAAATTTAGCCCTTGGTTCAGTTCTACAGGAAATCGAGAAAACTTTGCAAAATTCAAGTTGTTGATGATGAATGGCACGAGGAGTGGATTCTTGATCATCCTGAGGTCCCCGTCCAAAATGTAAAGCAATTCAGGACAAAATGTAGTGGACAACGTTTTGGCATCGGAAAATTGTAGCAATAGATGACAAGCCACTTTATAGTACTCGATGGTAAAACTATGTTTCCTTTTGTCCAAGACTTTGCCAAACGGCGCATTAAATTTGGAAGCAGTCACCAGATGGTGACCTGCATCAGATACATGTACCGTGGAGATCTGGGGATCCTTGTTGTTTCATAGACGTATTTGCAATTTCGTTTTCGTTCAAGTATTATTGCAATTGGTCGTTAAGAACTCCGACCTCAAACGTGTGTTGATTTCCAGTGATGTTTATTATTTGTGTAGAGTTAATCGTTTCGAACAAAGCCACTTTACATTTGGCTTCGATATTTTTATTTGTGTACGATGAATCATTTCGGAACGAGACTGTCCTTTTCGTTTTCCCTTTCCTTTCTGGACAGGAGAACGATGATGGTGCTGGTATAAGCTTTTTATGTCACATCTTTCAGGATCAAATGCGTCGCCACTGATTGTAGGTCAGTCAATTTCATGGCAGGCATTTCTCGACGTTGAAGGGTTCACATGGTACATAATCGGATTAGTTCTTGGTTGGATAAATCAAGTAAAGTCTGTAACATATCAGATCTCTCTTGGACTTTGTTTTTTTTGCGGATCCTTTGTTAGCAGCTGCCGCAGTAGCTAAAGAGGTGGCTGGTGTCACCGCCGGAGAAAAAGTTCTGGAGACACGGGTTTCCATTTTTGCTACCCAATTAGGAAAGACGCGTGTGAAATTGGGTTTGGCTAACATCACCAGTAACGGAGAAATGTAAAACCCTGAGGCTAATGGAGATGCGGTTACCATCTCTGCAGGTCGTGGTTTGAGGATATAAGGCTGCGTCCTGGCAGCAGTGCCTCTATTGTCTTGGGACTTTACTTTTCCTGTTATTTTGATCTGGTCTTGATATTACTGCTCTTTTTCTTCTGAGTACGTTTGGGTCGAGGAAAAGCTTTTTATGGGGATGACGTGTGGGGCATTGGGATCGAAAACATCCAATCATAAAAGGAAGCCAATGATGACACGTCCTAGAAAACCGCTACCTCTGGGTCTGGAAATCATTGGGATCCTGTCGTAAAAGGAAGCCAATGATGACACGTCTTAGAAAACCGCCACCTCCAGGTCTAGAAATGATTTGATTTTGGTTTGAGTGTCAGTGTAGAGATTTGCCAGTTTTCAAAGACTACTCCCCTCCTTTCGAAATAAAAATGAAGATACTTGATATATCTATCAGATGAAAGGGTATTGGTCTTCCGAATGTCCACGACATCAACTTAAGACAGGCATTACAAGAGACAAAGGCCATAATACCATTACAAGAGACAAAGGCCATAATACATGTTATCATTGTCAAGAAAAAGGACATTGGTCTCCTGACTGCCCTAAGAAACAACAGGAACAGTAGGATAGGTGTTCCGAACAGGAAGAAGAGGTACCCTACATAAAGGATGAACAGAGACAAGCCCAGAAAGAGACGAAAAGGAGACGAGAAGAATGTGAGGAAAAAGAGAAAAAAAACTGATTGAAAAAAGTCAAGAAAGGAGAGAGTGAAAAGGCAGAAGAAAAATGAACTTTTTAAAGTGGTGTGTTGTGAAATTTAAGTGAAATTTGTACCCGAGAATGTTGTACCAGGAAGAAAAACGCGAAATTCTCTTGATTGTGATTCTATAATGTTGGATGGCCCTGAAAAGAACCGTTGGGTGTTGTTTTGTTTCTGTTGTTTAGTAGTGTGTGTGTGTGTGTGTGTGTGTGTGTGTGTGTGTGTGTGACACAATTTTACGGTCTTTACAGTAATTGGTGAACCTTAGCGAAACGCTACAATCAACCATATATAAGACCACCAGAATTACTTCTGACAACAACTGATTTTGGGGGTTATTCAGCAAATGTGGTTTTTTTTTTTAGGAAGAAACATAATTACCGATAACCATAAAATAGTTGCTAGAAATTCAGATGATTTTGGTACAGTGTGGTAATGTGGTACATTCACACCTGACCTGCTGACGATTGCATAGGATACATTTGCTAATTTAGCGTGATAAAGAGAAGTTTTATAGACTTGGAGTGTTTGAGTTGATTATATTCGATCACTAGAGATGATATTCAACAGATGTCATCGATCCTTATATAAAATACTGGTATTCATTTGATCCATCATATGTTCCTTTCGTAGGTAACAGCCATTGCTATTTATATTTCACCGAGCATGCGCAAGATAGATCTAGTATAGTACAACAGTACGGAGAGCGATACAAGTAACCAATATGCGGTTCGGCTATAGATTTTGAATAAAGTTTCAATAAAGTATTATTTTTTAAGATAATTTCATCAATGTATCTTTATGTATGGAAAAAATCCTTATTCTTGTATAGATTAATAGTCTCCAGATTAGTTGAGGTTTTCCAACAATATTCCAATTTCTCCAACATTCAACACTTTTCCAACAGTATTCCAACTTTCAAAGGTTTTCCAACAATTTTCCAACTATACGGTATTTAAGACCGGGAAATTTTGAATCAGAAGCCAGAACGCCAGAACGCCGATGTGCAAGCAAGGAGACAAGAGACCATCCAAAGCTTAAATTCGTTGGGTATGTAATGCAGTATGTAACAGCTAGAGTCAATATAGCAAGACATGGGTGTCTATTTTTATTTATTTTAGTTACTTAAACAATTTATTTAGTATTTTTTAAAATTTCTTTTATTGCATTAACAAAATTTCGTTAGAGAATTTTAGGATATGCATAGCTAATGATATAATTTCAGTATATAACGTAGAACTTAAATATCTCTTATTTCTCCAAAATAACTATTTCTTTACTGCTAATATTTGATCTAGGATTAATTTTCATGAGTTTGTGATATTTATCTATATGACAGTTAATTCCTGTTTTTTGAGAAGATTTGTATGCAGCTCCCAGTTGTATAAAAGTAAAGAGTTTGCAATGACGTCAGGTTACATTGTAGTTTGAAAACTTCGTCTGGGTGGTCATTGGTGAAGTTTTCTCGCCACATATTTTCCCGTTCTAATCAGTCTTGATTGGTCATAAAATGAGTCTAAATTTCTCTTCACGCACCACACTTTTGCTAATAGTAATTGTGCATGGTCATTGAACGAGCTTACCTTCTCTTCACAAACCACGCTTATACAAGTATTCGTTGTGTGATTATTGGATGAAAATAATAACCTCCTCATATCACACCTATTCAATTATATAAATGTATGTGTGATCATTGATTTATCTTCAAATACCACACTTTCCTAGACTTAAACTCTCGATCTGATGAACTTATATGCGTTTGTTGGGCAAACACCCCCACCCATCCAACATTAAGTAGACTCCAGTTCAGAAGCCACCTTGAGGGAAACAACTCTTTTCTGTCGAGACAATAGTCTCAGGACAAGTTGACTCCCGTGGTCAACTGCAGACCGGTTAATTCGAGTCAACATTATCTACTAGAATCCTAAGTGATAAAAGTCGTTTTCTGCCTAAGATTGTGTATTATATGAATAAAGACAACCTTCTTAATAGCACACCCAATTGTTCACAGCCAGTAAGTAATAATAAGCTGAGTTGGAGTTAATCACAGAGATGCAATAAGTTGGCGATATTTTCTCCTGTATATCAGTGATTGTAAGTAAAGATAAAGGTCAACCGTGAGAAGGATACCCGAATACTATGCCGGAGATTGCATCTTCACCATTGTGATGAGTTTCTGTGAATCTAGGTGATTGCTGAATTTATTGCTGTGTAATGTATCTGAATCTTGTATCTTGAATAAATTTGTTTAGTATGCATACTAAAGTCTGACTGCCATGCTTTTAATCAAGTTGATTGCATTAGGAGCATATATATATATATATATATATATATATATATATATATATATATATATATATATATATATATATAAATATAGACATATATATATATATATATATATATATATATATATATATATATATATATATATATATATATATATATACCACTATCCAAGTTTATCCGTGTTCGAAGGTTATGCTTCCGTTCACACAATAATACGTTATATCAAAATATTGGATTTGACGGATCGGACCAATGCAAACATAGTTTTAAAACAGTTTATGACGAGGTAAATATTTTGTGTGTGCTCCAGGTATTCATTTTCTATGACTGTTTCGTTGTCATCAAAAGTTCAAAGCAAAAACTGGAACCTATTTTGTATATTATTTGTTGGTAAAGGTTTTTTGTTTTTTTTAAATCATTAATAGTTAGATCGTCAACTTCAGATGCGGGTGGTCGCTGGTCTTAACTCAGGCCGAGTCATACCAAAAGACTTATGAAAATGGTACTAACAGCCGCCTCGCTAGGCGCTCAGCATTAAGAAGTTAGTGTTAGAACTGACTGGCCTGGTGTCAGGATAATGGCATGATGTCAGGATAATATGACTAGTTGGGACATGATGTACCAGTGCTAGACATTACTCAAAAAATGCCACACTACTCTCTCTCTCTCTCTCTCTCTCTCTCTCTCTCTCTCTCTCTCTCTCTCTCTCTCTCTCTCTCTCTCTCTCTCTCTCTCTCTCTCTCTCTCGTGCGCACGCACACGTACGCACGTACGCACACCCACTCAGACACCCCACCCCCGCTGTTTTTGCGATTTTTCATACATATCTGACATAAAGGTGACTTCAAGAAAGGAAGAAGGAGGATCAGATTTGTTACCCAAAAATATAAGGAGAAATATTTGCGATGACTCGACATATAACATATTGTCTAGTTTAAAATATGTTTTGCGTAATTGCCTAATGGTTACATTATATCACAGGAGTCGGCAAATAAAGCAAGACGAAACTTTTGACAACTAGAAGTCAACTTAACGGTATTATAAATTAACACCGTTAAGTTTATTTCACGTTATCAGAAATTTCGTCTTACTTTATTCAAAAAACTGCAGAATAGTTTGATTATATCAAGCCAAAAAAACTTTTTGAATTTGTTTTTCTTTTGCTATTCTTAAAAATTAGTTTCTGGTTTTAGTTAATTCCTAATTTTATTGATATATGTGGTCTAGAGAAGAATTCATACCTGAAGTATAAAATGAAATCTTTATCAAGTTATTTTTTTTCAGGTATCCGCAGCTCTGACTCGGTCCCTTTCAAAAAAATGTCATTCGAGTCACGCTTGCTTACATATTGGTAAAATCCGCAGAATAATTTGGATTAGAGGCGAGTAATTTCTGACACAGTTTCCTTAATTATTAACAATACCTTGAATATATTAGTATCATTTTGTCCGAGTCTGTTAACATTTAAAGAATTACGACAAATTTAGGGTATTGTTCGAATCATTCGTTTGTGTCATGTCATGTTTTTATTACAGTATACATTATTTTGTTGTAACATATTTTCGATGGGTTATCGCAGCTTAATATGATTGGTTGATTTGTCACACAACTTAAATTTGTGCGCCCGAATTTGTAATGAAACTAGAGGCATCCGAATCTCAAGGAATTTATATTACTTTTCGTCCCTTTTTATTTGGTATTAAAGATCCTTCAAACGAGTTTCTATCCAGTATTCAAGCTTAATGAAAGCAGAGGTTTCTGCCTTTGTTCAACTTCAAGTTAGGCCTATGCTCTTGTCTCAGTTATTTTAAATATGTGTTTTTAACTACTCGTATCACAATTGGTGTTATTTTTGTCTCATTCAGGTATGTTATTTATTCTGTAAAAATGTGAACATCTCTTTCTAGTACAAGACATTTTGATAATTTATATAGATTAACTGGTTTAATTTATTCAGTTTATTTCCAGCATTATTTGGTCTTTATCAATAGACGAAATATGGATGTTACTATCTTTTGGTAAATATGTAATACTATGAGAAATAAGTTTCATCTTCACTGGCTACTTGTAGTGAGCGTATGATAGGCTATATAAGAAGGCCAGTATAACGAGGAAGGATGAACCTGGTAAAACTCCAGGAAGAACCACCAACATACCCATTACCTGGTTAATTTTCATTATTAACTCACACCTGTTAATTGTTAAAGACTCTTTTTAATTCCTGTGTTTTTTAATTTCAGATTTAGTCATTGTTAAATATTTGGTCTCTTTGACAGTACATTTATAGCATTATGAATATTTTTATATAAATTCTAATTTTCTAAAGTTGATGGGGACAATGCCATTTTTGCATAATTCATTCTTGAAAATTACCATTGGATTGTCAGTTACTATCAACAGAGAATTGTTCAGACAAGCAAAATTTGTCTATCAAGTAGACTAAATGACTAATGCTTACCTGCAAGGAATGATATGAAAATTCAGCCCAGTACTCTTTTGTAGTTAGGTGCTTTGCCATAATTACAAGTATACCATTTGGTTCTATGTCAGCTTATGTTAATGCAGACAAATTGTACTGCTTCACTTCTATATTTATGTAAGGTTCTGGAACAAAGAGACTAGAACTTGCTAAAAAATGCTCTGTGAGAGAAAAAACTTTCATTTTGAAGACTAATACTAAGTAATATAGCTGCGATATTTTTAAGACTGAAGGTCTTTCAAAAATAAAAAGTTAATTTCCATGACTGATGCTTCACAATGGATACATTGTTTATATTTCATAAAGCCAGATTGTTTAAAGTTTCTCAAATTATGTGACATTTAAAAAGAAATTTGACTTTAAACTGTGTGTATGAAATATTCATGCTTTGTTGTCATAGGTAACCTATGGTATATACTTATTTTTAAGATGAGTGCAAATGCAAACTGCACAGAACAGGATCTGCTGTTGCATAATGTGTTTGCAGATCTGGGTCTGTGCAGTTAGGTAATCAGTAAGCTAACAACATAGACACTGATCTGCAGGTGCATAATACTTTGTTATATCAGGATTATTGTTGTTTGCATTTTGATTCATAAGTGAGGATATATGGTAGATGTCTTAAATGATCTTCCCCATAACATGGTTCGGAAAATCACTTGTCCTGACCATCTAGATTTGGCTGTGGTGAGAGAAAATACTACTTTGGCCTCTTGAAAGTAAACCTTTGTCTTTCTTACCATTAGCAGTGTGCTGATCTTCAGCAGTGTTTATTATTTAGTGTGCATTGGTTACTTATTACATTAACATTTTTTCCTTCATCACACTTGGAATAAAGGAAACCAACTATGTTTTTTTTTTTACACAGGTGCTTGATGTAAACTTAATTTTATATTAGGTCCAAGTGAAGAAAATGTTATGTTAGGAATGAAAACGGCAGTATTAAACTCCTCGTAATACATGGCTCTGTTGATAAATATTTTATAACAGTGTGTATTGAATCAGATGGTGTAAGTACATTATACAACTTTTTAAAATCTCTTTTGGACCCCATTCTCAGTGTCAAAAACAGTTCTTTCTTTTCCAGTTTAAATATAAAAAATCCCAGTAAAAACATCAAAGAAAATCATATGCACATTGCCTCAGAAATTTAAAGTCCGTATTTTATCAGCTGTTTTGAATAATTTTAATTTTGAAAGATCTTTTTTCCACACCTTTTTTTATAAAGCCAAAGGACAACACTGAGAGTTTACAAAGCACTAAATGAACATTTTGGTATATTTCCAGGGATACAGTGGAAGGATGATTTACCTATGCTCCTGGCTAATACATAAACGATGAATAAGATATTCTCAAGACTTCAAAGCTTACCTTTGAGTGGAAAATGTTTTTTTGCCTTCCTCATTCTTTTAGCAGTGTTCATTTATGGGAACATTTTTTTCCTGCTTGGTCACAATGACTTGACTGATGAAAGGTTTTTGGAGATTGACAAATGTCCAGCATGTTATGGTGAAAGTATGTGTTTTGCATTGTTTGATGATCAAGTTGATTTGACTGGTGTGTCAAAATTTCGCACTCTTGACTTAATAAATGTAAAAAATGTACACTTTGCTAGACATAAGTTGCATGATACAAAACTAGTATTAAAGAAGTTAGCACATGATGACGAATTAAAAAATATTGATAACAAACTCTGTCAAGAAGCAGATAAACCTCCGAACTGTGATTTGGCAAGAAATTTACATAAAACATCCATTGGTAGACAAATAATTAGCAAAGGACTCATGCCAGCGTACCTAAATGATTCATCAGCCTTCATGTTTGCATGCCCATCCCTTAGACTGATAGACAGAGTGCTGAGCAGGTACAAGGAGAAGGCCAAGAAAAGTACGACATTAGTCCGGGACAAGCTTCAGTTTTGGTATACTTCCCTTGTCAACTGTGAACCACTTATGTTACAGGTATTCTCGTACACCTCCAATTACTGCATGATTGTTACTGAATCTTAACTCTTGCTTGCTTGTTTGCTTGTTATTGGGCTTAACGCCATTTTTCAGCACACGATAGGCTATTCATGGCGGCCAGTATTAATGGTGGAGGAAGAAACCGGGAAATCACCGGAAAGAACCACCGACCCACGAGAAGCTACTGGCAAGCTTTCTCACTTATCTACATTAGGAATCTTAACTCTAAGTGGTCCATTTTGAAGTGGCAAAAGAAACAATGCATAATGTACAGGGTCAAGCTAATTTTAGGGAGAAGTGGGTTCTTAATTTGGACAGAACAATGAGAAATTAGCTGAACAGCGAGATGTGGGAGCAAAACAATAAATGCTATTTTATGGCTTAATGCATGCTACATTTCAATTGAGCTAGAACATAAAACAGAATAGTCATTTTCACCTTCCAAATCTGTTGCCCACATCATCTGATAGGATGATATCTGATGTAGGTACATTTTGTACCTACAACTACCAAGATTACTGCATCAAGTCAAGAATAGGTAATGATTGTGCAGTAATTGCTTTCATTCTGCATCAGGTGAGATCTGAGTGATGAGAAAGTCACAGATCATCTATATAGCACTGTCTTTCATACAAATACAGTATTTCCTCATTATGATGCTTTCCATGGGAGCTATAGAATATACCACCTTATAGTGATACCACCTTATAATGAATTAACACATACAATTTTACTACCATTTAATGAAATGGGATAGCATGAAGTGTGAATACTGAATGGCATTATATTGAGAAAGTGGATTAAATTAGGCCATTTTTATTGTGAGTGATGATTATATTGAGTGATGACTTTTTCATAGCGAGGGATGATTATATCTTTACAGTGAGTATTGACTGTGTAGAGTCATAGCTATATTTATACTAAGTGATGACTTTGTTTATAGTGTGTGATTACTGTGTTTACATTAAGAGATAATGATATAGATTGATAGCTATATTTATAGAGAGTGATTACTGTATTTATAGTATGCAATTACTGTGTTTGAAGTGAGTGATGACTAGTGATTACTGTATTTATAGTGAGTGATGACTATATAGTGTTTGATGACTATATTTATAGTATGTGATTACTGTAGTTATAGTGAGTGATGACTTAATATCTTCTGAGAAGTAGATATTTATCCCCATACTTTAAAAAAAAATTGGTACATGGGATTTTATGGGGGTGGGTTTATTTCAGATGTTACTGACAGATCTATGTGCTTACATGGCAGAAAGCACTTTCAAATCTAATGCCTGATTACAGCTAATGTCACAAAATTGTGCAAATCAATCAAGTTATTACTGGACTGATGATATAGTAATCGCTTTTCAGAGTATTTAAAAAGGCTTTGTGCTGAACATTATAGCTGAGATTGCAGTATAGATTTAGAAGGGGTTTTTATTATTACATGTTTGTCTTTTTATTCAGGCATTTCCAGCTTCTGAGGGCTGGCCCTTTCCAGAGTATTTTGGAGCCTGTGGGAGGTTCATAGTTGTTAGTGATCAAGGACGACCACTTAGAGAATTTTATAAAGAACCTTGGGAGAAAAGGGTAAAATATGTTTAGATTTAAATAAAAAACAAACAAACATAAGATTCATAAGTTTATGACATCTGTGTACTTAAAAACAATAACATTTTGTCTGTCGAATGTATTATGTTAGGATTATTTGCATTATTTTCATCCTAATCTCAAATCTGCTTTGTCAGCAATAATCCCTTATCAAAACGAGCATATAAATCCAGTGCATGGATATCACAGATGTGTGTGTTTTGTGATTTGGATTTTTAAAAAAGCTTTAACAATATTTCAGTCATGTCGCTATGATGTCTGCATTGTAGAAGTTCATAGTGATGTTTAGCACTTGGGTAATATGCTGCAGACATAGAGCATCATCTTTACACCCAGTCTCTTTATCCTGACACCAGGCTGACCAGTCTTAACACTAACCTCTTAATGCTGAGCATCAAGCAAGGCAGCTGCTAATACCATTTTTATAATGCTGAGCACCATGCGAGGCAGCCGCTAGTACCATTTTATTACTAGGCTGGGAGTTAAACCTGTGACCCTCCACATCTGCGGCAGACACTCTAAACACTAAACCACTGGAACAGTATCTTAGATGCACTACATAATAACATGATTATATTTGTGTACAACCACCAAGTAAAGCTCTTCTGTATGAACTATCATAAAAGAAAAGAGCTTAAAAGGTGTTTACACATTGTCACACTGGCAATATATAATGCTATGCTAAACTTTTACATGGAACCAGCGGTTATGCTACTAGGCAAAGTGGGCAACTAAGTCACCTAAAAGATGTAAACTTTTCCATATTATGTTAGGAAATTGAAAACAACTTTGTTTTGTGATTTTTCCTGTGATATTTTCGAGGTTGGTTTACTTAGCATACATTTTGAGATGCCCCCTCACCCTAGCCAGTTTAGTTTTAGTGCTGTGTTGTAGCAAAATGTATTCATCAAGCCATCAGTAGCTAGGACTAGCCTTGAAGTCAATTATGCTGACAAACAATATGTTGCACATTCACAGGCATGTATTTTGATAGCTGATTAACCATAAACTCTTTCCTGAGTAAGTTACCAACTATTTGCATGTTATCCTCAGATGATAGTAATATACAAACTTTTGTTTCGAAACTTTAAATGTAGTATGTAAATAGCAATTTGTGCTTTAAGAACAGAATTGGTGATCTGGATATTTGAACTGCCTCTTGTACACTATATCAACAAAAAAGTACAGGGGTCATTTCAAACATGTTTAGAAAACTTGCGAAGTGCCATTATTGTGAATGTTTAGGAAGTATATTTTAAAAATGATTAAGGGTAGTTGATTGAGCAGTGTTTACTAACTTGCAATAATCTAATCTGGCTACTCAGTAAAAATTTGTTACAATGTAGTTTCTGATACAGTAGAACCTGTCTTGAAAGACCACCCTTTCTGCCAAAATATTATGTTCTTTCACAGCAGATGGTCTCTCTTAATAGGTCACAATTCTATATAATCAGAAAAATTTGTCCATTAAGAATATGCTCTTTCAAGACAGGTGGTCTCACATAGCAGTGGTCTTTCAATATAGGTTTCACCATATTCTCTTTTGGAGTCCTATGGCCAAATAAACTCAGATACTTGAAAATAAAGTATTGTTTAAATCCAGGGTTAAATGCAAATATGAATACTGTGAAATAGATGGCATAATTCAAATAATAGAAAAACATATATTGTGTTTCTTGCTTTATGTCCACTTCTCTCTGCTGAGCTCTCACTTCTCCCTGTTTTGTCCAAATGGATAAGCCACTTCTCCTTAAAATGCAAGTCTTTTGGAACATTAGTATCTAAATAATAATAATAATAATAATAATAATAATAATAATAATAATAGTAATTATAATAATAATGAGGACTTTATATAGCACCTAATCTTTAGAAGCTCTAAGTGCTTTACAACATTTAACTTAAGAAGAATAAAAAAGATATATTATGAAATGATTACAAAAATAAAAACAAACACCACAAAATTAGAAACAGAAAAACATGCTATACATTTCTAAGGTAAGGATATGCTGAAAGAATACATTATTAGGTCTTTACGACTGTTCTTGCAGTTGAAATAGATGGGTTTTATGGGTGCTCTTGAATGAGATCACTGTGTCTTTGTGTCTAAGTGCAGTGGGCAATTCATTCCACGTTGCTGGGCCCTGGTATGCAATAGAACATCCATCCATATGATTTCAATTTTATAGTGGTATATTGAGAATACGAGTGTCAGAAGAGGAGCATAAGCATCTTGCAGGTGTATACACATGGGTGATGTCAGATAGGTATGTTGCACTGGAGCCTGTCAGTGAAATGTAGCACAGAGAACACATTTTGTGTTTAATTCTGGACCGTATGGATAGCCAGTGTAGGGTACATAGCAGCAGAGAGGCATGTTCTGATCGTGTTACTCTAAGGATGATCCGAGCAGCAGTGTTTTGAAGTTTCTGAAGTAGATATTGAGATGAACCAGACAGAATTGAATTACAAAAGTCCAGTCTTGAAAGTACTAAAGGAACACACGTGTTTTAGTGGCAATAACTGACAGATACTTGCTGATGTGTCTCAGCTGAAGATATGCAGCCCGGCATATGTTCATGACATGTTGATGCATTGAGAGAGTACTGTCAAGAGTGACACCAAGGTTTCATACTGACTACTTGAATTTAATGTTAGTGTTCCTGATATTTATTGTCAGAGGTAAAGGATGTGAACTAGAAAGTCTGAGTAGTAACCAGGAAGGCTTCAGTTTTATCATCATTCATCTGCAGCTTGTTACATGTCATCCATGATTTCACATCAGAAATGCACCTCTCTATGTCTTGGATGGTAGCTTTTGAAGTAAAATATGTAAATGAGAGACATATTAATAACATCAGATAGTGAAGGCAGTATTGGATCCAAGTACTCTAGCAGCAGTGATGTCGGAATAGGATCCAGTTCACATGACTTTGGTGCACTCTTCAGCCATCAAGCCAAAAAAAAAATAGTATCTCAAGACAAGTTATCTCATAACAGGTTTGTACAAAAAGACCAGTTGCCAAGGTCCATTTTCAGAACAATTTAAAGAAACATAGCCACAATCATAAACATGAAATCATATTTACATTTGTTAGTACATGTATTAGTATGTGAAATCATTTCAGATTTGCTCCTTTTAATTTATAACATTTTAACTGCTATTTTATGAGTGGTTTGCTCTTTTATACTTCTTGCAGTTACAAGTTATTTTCTCCAGCATTAAAATTTGTCTCTTTTTAGTTGGTGGTTCTTCCATTGTTATTTCCATTGTTATTAAGGTACTAGTTGTCAACATTATTATGCTCTGATGTAATATTGACTGTAAAGACGATTTTGACTGGGCTTTTGGAAAATATGATAAATCTATAAATGTGCATTGCATATCTAACAATTAATGAAATAAAAAGATAGTGATCTCATCCAGAAACAGGATCATTTACTCAGAGACAAAAGTCACCAGCTTAATTCAATGAAAACATACAGAGATTAACTATAAACAAAGTGTGCAACCTGGTCACACCAACTCAAATAGATGACAGCTTGGTGACTGGGATGTAAACACTACCATCTGGGGAAAAGAAATAATGAACAAGCATCACAAGCATCTAACACTAATAGTCAAATCCTTCAAAGAATTCTCCCTTGAAGGTTTATAGATAAAGACTGCATTCACCTCTATGCAATATGGATTAACTCTAAAGACAAACAATATATGCGACCATTACAATAATTTGGGCACTACAATGGCAAATTTTGCAACCTGTAGATTAGACTGGTTTATGGGGTGTACCATAACCAGATAGCTAGAAACTGTTGTTTTTATGCATTGTTTTTAATTAGAACAATCAAGCAATCATTATTACAAATGATTACATAAAGGTTATTAATGTCTGTTGATCTTCTCACAATATGGACGGTCCTTCATAGAGTTTGATACAACTGGGAAGCAGGCTAAGTGCTGGAATACTCTACAAGTACTTTTAGTCTGGTGTACAAAAGAAAATATGAAACACTAAGCTTACCTACAAAATTTCAGATACTGGTAGGCAGCCTTTTTTTTCTTATCTTTTGTTTAGAACGTCATTGGATTAAATAAAGGTTGGTGGAGTTTATCGCCGTTTTAGCAATTGCTGTCATTCATAGAAGTGTCAAAATGCATAATTTGCCAAGACATCATAGTTCCTGGTCATTTTAAGCAGGTGGTTGCTCACGACAATGTTTCTATACTAAAATTGATCCATGCATTACAATTGTGGTTGGAAAAGACAGGTGGTCGCTCATAGAAGAGGTAGCCTATAACAGTTTTTAGTGTATTTTTAGGCCCAACATATGTTGGAACCCTTGTCCATGGTGTGCATTAGTGGCATTTTATACCCAGCATATATTAGTAACCTTGTCCATACATCTGTAATTTTATTTTCCCCAGTATACCTTTGCAAAAAAAGAGTAATCACTGTGGTGTTGATGTGCATGCCTATAGGTCCATCTGTCCAATATTCCACATCTACATTAAGGCCATGTTAAAGTGTTTTACTTTAAGCTAAGTAAGGGTGGATCTCATACAATGTTAGTCTTTTGTTAAAGTTTTCAATGCTGTAGTATAGCAATTTAATCTTTAAACTCTTATCTAATTGGTGTGAGGTAGAATCTGTAAACATATCAAACTGGTGTGAGATACAATCTGTAAACATATCTACTTGGTATGAGATAAAGTCTGTAAACACATCTAATTAGTATGAGACAATCTATAAATACATGTCTAACTTGTACGAGATACAATCTGTAAACACATCTATTTGGTATGATATATAATCTTTTAACACATTTTTAATTGGTAAGAAATACAATCTGTAAACACATCTAATTGAGATGAGAATACAAAATGTAAAGACGTATTAAATTGATATGGGATACAATCTGTAAACACCACTCTGAATGATGTAAACACATCTAATTCGTATGAGATATGATCTGTTAACACATATCTAATTGGTATGAGATACAGTCTGCAAACTCTTATTCAGTTGGTATGAGACACATCTAATTATACAAGATACAATCAGTAAATTGGTATGAGATAGACTGCAAACACATATTCAGTTGGGATGAGACACAATCTGCAAACATGTATTCAGTTGGTGTGAGATATTCTGTAAACATGTATCTAATTAGTATGAGACTCAATCTGATCATAACTGAGATTTACTTATAATATGCTGATATAACTGGCACTTTGAAAATTTCAAATTTTGCTGACCTTTCTCATTTTCTGTCAATTATTTTAGTAAACTATCAAATGAGCATGGCATTTCATATTAGTGTCATTTATCATTATAACTATATGTTCCAAAATGAATATTTTACTTTCCTAAATTTGAAAGCTTTAATTTGATAGGTAAATTTTACAGTAAACTGAGCATGACTTTGTTTCAGTGTTTATCAGTATGTGTCTTTTGTCAGCCATTTCAATATTAAATTGTGATCAGACTCATTTTGATAAGACTTTATGAAAAATCAATCAAAAAATAAATCTGGGTCACATTTGTACATATTTCAGGTATCATAGATATTATTATGAATGATTTAAGTGGTATATTTTCCTTTCCATCTATAATGCAATTCCATTCTCAATGTCAGGTAGAAAATGAATTGCTTTGACATTACCTGAATATAATTGTAATAAAGTAACATAAAAGTATGAGTGAAGTTTCATTGTCTAACAGTTATCTCAGGATCTTGTTATTTTGATTTGCATTATCTCTCAGCTTGGGCATTATTTTTTGTCTGCTTTTGTCACATAGGTCAGTAGAAGCAGTGTCAAGCAGCATCTTGTGTCAAAAAGCCCAGGGACAGCCAGAATTGTCTGAGATTCCATAGATATATGTATATATATTCAATCCAGTTTGCCCAATGGACTATGTTTTGATATACTGACTTGTTCAATTATTTATTAGCAACTATTAGCATGTCACATGGTAAAATAATGATTAATGACCCATAAAAAAAGATTGATTATTCTTAAATGGCACATCGTTACATAAATTGTTGTATCTTGCTAAAGCAATTCAGAGTTGCACAAAACAATTTCTCAGCCATTTGGGTGCAACATTTGAATTTGGAAAAGGGGCTTGTCATGACCAGACTTTTTCGTTTCCTCTTTTTCTCATGCATTTTCCAGTGTCTGATTCCTTTCATGGTGTCAAACGTGGTCTTTTATATGTGATATTCTATCTTATATAAATACAGTTATTTGTACAATATGACCAACAGGAAGAAAATTTGGGTTCAGGGTCTAATCTACCTGAATATATCACTTTTGTTGTTGTTGTTGTTATTGTTGTGGGACTTAACGCCATTTTTCAGCACATGATAGGCTATACATGGCAGCCAGTATTAATGGTAAATCCGCGGAAAGAACCACCTACCCACAAGAAGCTACTGGCAAGCTTTCTCACATATCCACATTCGCCGAATCTTAGACTCGAACTCACACAGACAGAGGTGAGATGGCAGTGATCTGTAACGGACAATGCTTTAAACCACTCGGCCACTCAGGGCCCATATATCACTTTTGCTTAATTTTTTTATGGTTCAAGAATGTATAAGACAGAATATCTTAGATCGTTATGCCAGTTGGAAAAATGGTAACTGGTTTTATGCCCTTGTCATTGACATAAAATTAATTTTTATGTTGGCATACTGATATAAGATATTTTATCTAGTATATTCTCAAATCATATAAAAGATATCTTCAAGTAGATTTCATAATAGTTTCCATCAAATAAACCAACTTGTTGCTGTGCATAGATGTACCTTCAGTTCAGAAGAAATCTTACCATGGAGATGTATCACTAATTATCATGTCATTTCTATGTGTGCATAATTTAGATTTTTAATGTAGCTTTCACAATTTTTCAGTCATATTGCTACAATGTCTGCAGTGTAGAAGTTGATAGTGATGTCTAATTCGTATGCTCTGTAAAAAATGCCAAAATAAATACATATATATGTGTAATATGTGTATCTATATATGTGTATATATCAATCACATAAAACATGATAAGGCTGCTGAAGACAAAATACTTGTTATATGGTTAGATTTGTTGCACAAATTAAAATATATATTCAAAAACTAGTATTTTTTTTTATCCCCACCCCACCCCCACCATATATGGGCAAAGAATGGGAATTTGGATGCAGAATCCTGTCGGAATAAAAGTGGCTTTAGTGCAGATTTCTAGCATTTAATAATGTTTACTTTTATTTCAGGCTGATATTGCATTTCAAATCATGAAGATTGCAGAAAAGTTTACAAACAATAAAGATGATTTTGCACTGTACCTGACAGATTTAGCTTTGGAAAACCTTGCTGTGGATCCTGCAGGAAAGGTCACCATTGTGGATGCAGAGAATATTATTGTGGTGGATAAAATGGCTGTTAAGAGAGGTTCAGTATTTTTATTTCTAAACTTTGAATGCCTTTTTTACTAGTATTCTGTCTGTATCTTGGAAAAATCACTATTACTGAGACATTATTGAGAAAATCTAGTTTTGAGTTGGTTGCAAGACAATAAAATCCCAGTCATGATTTTTTGCTAGACTCTTCTGAGCAGAAGATAAATGAGGCAGCTTAGTGAACAGATGGCAATTTTCACTAAGTTTTAAAAAAACCTCTAAAAAAGTGCTATATTTATTCAGTTGCCTCAGTGTTGCAGAGTTTACCTTATTTGCAAACATGAAAAGAGGTGTAAAGTATTATATTTTTATAATTATATTATTTAAAATCTGTCTTACTGTACATTGGTTTAATCAAACCATCATATGACAAACTGATCTGATCATGATGCAGCAGAGCCTAGACAACCAAACATAAGACAGCTAAACAGAAACAATCACATCTGATTCAGAATGATGAATAATCAACCATTCATCAACCAATCATAGGACATCAAAACAACACATCATAAGGCAACTGATGCAAGACAACCAATTAAATAACATATGATCCAAGACATCCAATTAAATGACATCTGATCCAAGACATCCAATTAAATGACATCTGATCCAAGACATCCATTCGTAAAAACAGCTGATCCAACCATTCAGAAGACAACTGATCAAAGACAAACATAAAATGTCTGATCCAAGATATCCAATCATTAGACAAATGATCCAAGACATCCAATCATAAGACAAATGATCCAAGACATCCAATCTTTAGACAACATATCCATGATATCCAATCATAAGACAACTGATCCAAGACATCCAATCATAAGACAAATGATCCAAGACATCCAATCATAGACAACATATCCAAGATATCCAATCATAAGACAACTGATCCAAGACATCCAATCATAAGACAACTTATCCAAAACATCCAATCATAAGATAGCTGATCCAAGACATCCAGAATGAGATTAAAAAAAGAAAGGATGGCAGACCTGCAAAACTTTTATTGTATAGTGGTAAATGGTTTTATCCATTCATATTAATGTTAGAAGAAATAAACTTTTCAATCTCTAAATTCAGCTGTCCATGAATGACCCCAAATTGTCTTGCCTTCTACATAGCCTGTAGTTAAAGGGAAGAAACTCCAACAGATTAACTACCCTTGCCCTTCTTGGAGGCCTCTCCCATACAGTATGTTTGCTAGTTTCAGCTTTTACTTGAGACTGTTTGTGTGATATCAGTTGGCAAAACTCGCATGTCATTTCGGTAATGATATGTGAGTTTGTGCAGTTAATCTGGTTTATTACACATTTCATGTACAGGTCATCTCAAAACAAATTCAATTTGTATATTCAGTTTGTATATTTATTGTATTCACTTCATTTTTTTTCTTGTATCATTTCATAGATGTCCAGCAAATAAAAGAAATGCAATTGCCTTAAAATCACATAAAGTACACATGAGATGTGTCTTTGTGTGTACAAAATGCTATCCATCACACCCATGCACTGTGTGTGCCTTGTGTGTACTAAATTTTCACTATTACACCCATGCACAATGTGTATGCCTTGTGTGTAATAAATGTTTGCCATCACACCTTTGCGGTGAGTGTGCATTATGGACTGAAGACTTGTGATTCAACATCTTTAAATGGCAAATAAAGGGCATGAGAGAAGGGCATGTCCTGAATCAGCTGAAAACAATATATTAAATATTCATCTGAAAGAGACGTCACCTCCACTTCTGATGAAAATTATCAATATTGCATCAACAGTATCATTACTTTTCATTGCAATGGAGGCTATGGCAAGTAATTCTGAACATGCTCAGCTTAAATCTATGGATGCAATGTATCATATAAGAAGCTCTGTCCTCAAGATTGCCATCAGAAGATTTGAATGAAATGTATGGCAGATTTTACCCCATTTTGGCACAAGTCCCTCCCTCACTAGAATGCCTTTAATAGTGCCATCGAAGCTGGGTGTTCGAAATTAGAATGTGATTTGGCTGATTGGCTATGCCCACAAGTCATTTACCATAGTCACTTTCTTATCCTGGCTGCCAATCAACCATTCCATCTGTTCAACCAACCAGTCTATGGATTTGATTAGTGTGACTACGATTTTAGATTTGCGACAGTAGTAGCAGCTATGTTGAGCTATGTAGAGCCAAGCTTGCCTTTCTGCAGAATGGACTGACTAGATACATTACAATAGCACAATATGTCCAAACAATCTCAGTTTGTGGAACCTGTCTACATAGCTGCCAAACCTCATGATTTAGGCATGAATTTCACAACTTTCTACAATTATTCATGGATTCAGGCTACATGCAAAAAATCAAGAATTCCCCAATTCTCAATTATTTAAAATTTTCCCAACAAGTGCTAGTCATGATATTGGCTGTGCAAAACTGTCCAGTACTTCTAGTTGCGATATTAGTAAAACTATAGCAAATTGGTACAGTTGGCCCCATAGCAAGCATTTTAGCATATTTTAATCTATGTGTATAGGAGTAGTTTTACAAATGCTTTTGAAAGAAATGGCCTTTCCAGAGGGGGACTAATTTTTTTGTGAGAAGTATATGTACGTAGTAAGAAAGCTTCATTTTTCAAAGCATTTAATATCTTCGTTTAAAAGCAACATTAAATATTGAATAGTTCTTGTGCTATAATAGTTGACTTATTTCAACTGAATATGCATTAATAGTTCTTATTCTTGGCGTAAGCATGATATGCGAGCGGGTGTTGTCATGCACATTGCAGAACCATTCAAAAACGTCATTTAAATCTTGGTAGATACGCAATTCTCTTTCCATTTGCTCCATTTTCCCACTGCTGCTAAATAACTTATCAGTTACAATGTTATTTATTTGAGTCTTTTCAACATAAAATTGTTTTATTCGAGTCTTTTCTACCTAAATTTGTTTGACTAGTCCTCCTCCCCACCTCACCCGATATCGTAGACTATAATAAGCGACATTTTCTGAAAAATCATCTTCATTTACGTGATGACATGTTAATGTTTGGTAATGAGTTATTCAGATGTTGCTAACTGTATGTGATTTAATTATGCAGACGACACATTTGTTGAGTGGAAGAAATGCTTTCTTCTTAAGGAAGCGAGAAGTTGTGTTGTCACTTGATTTTTCGGTACCCTGTTTCTATTTTTAGCTAATGCTGACCGTGTGATCTTGACATTACGTCCAGTTAAAATCATCAATGTTGCGAATACAAAACTGATAAAACAATTTTTGTCTGCATTTAAACAAGATGTCATATATTTTTTAAGGCAGTGATTGTCACGTGATTCATTAGTCGCAGTCTGGTACCCTATAGTTTTTACATTTTTTTTACTCTAAGTGCAAAAATCAGCTTGGACATGTATGCAGATTTGACCTGAACAATAGCACATCGCGACCGTTAGGCTTTATAAACTTTACAATTGTTGTGTAATAGCCACTAATTATGTAAGTTAACAAGCTCAACATCTTGCAAAGTGAAGCCATAAAAACTATCGAACCATTTTCCCTGCAGACTTTAGTATTGTACATCAATATTGCCACTTCTTAGATGTTACTACTATTAATAAGTGTATTTTTAACAATTATCAGTGGATAAACCAGACATCTTATGATAACACGAAGTAAGGATATACTGATTACCTTTATGTATGGATTAAAATTTTAGTCTTTCTCGGCTTTATGGAATAAATGTGGCTTCTCGTAAGGTGTAAAGGATATAATATTAACCTTAGTGGTACATGTAGAACACTTTTTTGGAGAATGAAAACCTGACATCGTGAAACTGAAATCGGATTACTTCACACAATTAGAAAAAAAATTGTTCTAGATACATATTACAAAATAAAATGCTGCCACTTGTGAGGGGTAAATTTTGTTTTTGCAAAAATATGCTGGTTGCGTTAGCCGGGTGGCCTTTTATGAGGGGTAATTTTGAACACAAATTTGCCGGTGCCTTCAGATTCTGGCTGTAAGGAGCGGGTGCCCGCTGGAGAGCGGGGGGTCGTTCTAAAGGGGGACTACTGTATCATAATTTGCTTGAGTTCACAGTTTTCCATGCATGCACTGACTCTGCTGATCATTAATGACATTGCATCTTCTGGATTAATACCATTTCTTAATTAAGCTACTTCAGTTCAGATGTTTTCACCTCTAAGGAAAAAGATTTGTATTCCACAAAATGTGAGGTATAGATTGGAGTACACCAAAATTTGACTAGCATTCAGCCATCAAACATTAATCTACATTATGCTTTTCACACATTAGCTTGCAGCAAATTTTACAATAGAGAAAGTGCACAAGGGCTGGTATTATTACTTACAATTTACCTGTCATACATGTACCATGTAGTACTATTATTATACAGTACATGTATGACAGATAAATTGTAAGCAATGATACAAGCCCCTGTGGACATGTGGTAGAACAATGTGATACAGCCCACTGCCATAGCACCCAAAGCAGATTTCAGTTGGAGTACTTTAAGCCACCTACTCAAGTCCTGCATGCTACCAATGCTGAAGCATTGTTTGTGTGCTGTCTTGTTGAATGTAACCTGTTTTTCTCAGTTGGAGATCAGCAACAGTGAGGAAAAATAAGACAATCTTTTAGTTCCTCCTTAGGTATTAAAATTTGTGACAGTTTTTGTCACCAAGATTAACCAGGAGGCAATGAGCCTGAACTGTTTTGAAAACAAATTTACCATGGCCTGATTGAGGAAGTTCAAGTCTGCCACAGCATCATATCATGACAAGTAGTGTGAAGTTTGTGTGTAGATCAGTAAATTTGGCTGAAAATAGTACATTTAATCAGTGTAAATAATGTCTTAGTTTTATTTGGGGATTTTCATATAATGCAGTACTGACCATCAATGTGTATGGAGTTAGTGTCATAAAATTTTTCACTAATTGTTTTCAGAATTCATAAACTTTTATCGCACTTTTCACTAATTGCAAGTCTGGAGATTTGGCAGCTCTGTGCATAGCTATCTGGCCTGGCCTAATTGACCACCCTGGAAAAATACAGGGTGATTGGTCCAGCTGTACCATTATTGATTGTGATACAGCTGTATCACAATCAATAATGTTCATAACATTATCACAGCTGTATCAGCTGTATCACAATCAATATTGTTCATAACACCACTGATTCTGCTAGTATATGTAGCCAGTAAGGCCTCACCTAAGAATATTGATAGCACAGAATTTTTACTGTATTGCAGCAAGCTATATCCTTGTGTGCAGGGCATGCAGAGAAGGAGAGACTCCTTGATGATGGAGATAACAGACTTTCTTGAACATTTTGATCCAACTTTTGAATGCACTTTTTCTCTAGCAGTCACTACTGCATACAAAACAAGGTCTCAATGGAAGTTGATGAAGAAGATGAGCATCCATCTCTCTGAATTCTGCCATAATTTGCAAATTGCTGAAATTCCCAGGCATCCAACGAGTATAATTTGTGATCTTAGTAATTCAAGGGCCTCTTTTTTGTGAGTCACCCCAAAAGGTTAAATCAAATACATCATAACCACCATGAACATGTCTGCTTCCCTCTGTTTCAATGTGAATAGATAGATGTCTAATTCCATACCAATGTTGGTGAGGAATGTCATGTGAACTGACTTACTATGTGAATAAGCTGGGAGTGACTATACTTGGTAATTAGTGTGCCATATTTGCCAAGGTAAATCAAAATAGTGACTCATTAAATGATATCAAATGCCCTAACTCAGGGTGGCTCAACATCGTAAACACCACGGGCCACTTGGATGAAAAATGTAAAGTTTATGGGCCATGCCTGTGAATTATATTAATTATAGTATAATCATAGAACTGCCTTTTTATATATGCACTGGTCACAAAAAAGATACTTTAAGCCTCATTTGGCCTGTGGCCTGTAGTTTGACCACTATGTTTTTTTTTTGGACAGGTAGATTATAGACAGCTGAATGCCTCTGACTTTCATAAGCATAAGCTAGGACACGGGGGCCAATTACTTTCATAGGCATAAGCCAGGACAGGGGTGGCCCATTACTTTCATAGGCTTAAGCCAGGACAGGGGTCCCATTACTTTCATAGGCATAAGCAGGGACAGAGGGTCCCATTACTTTCATAGACATAAGCTAGGACAGGGGGGGCCATTACATTCATAGGCATAAGCTAGGACAGGGGAGGCCCATTACTTTCATAGGCTTAAGCCAGGACAGGGGGGGCAATTACTTTCATAGGCATAAGCTAGGACAGGGGAGGCCCATTACTTTCATAGGCATAAGCCAGGACAGGGGGGGGCATTACTTTCATAGGCATAATCCAGGACAGGGAGGCCCATTACTTTCATAGGCATAAGCCAGGACGGGGGGGGGCATTACTTTCATAGGCATAAGTTAGGACAGGGAAGGCCCATTACTTTCATAGGCATAAGCCAGGACAGGGAGGCCCATTACTTTCATAGGCATAAGCCAGGACAGGGGGGCCCATCACTTTCATAGGCATAAGCCAGGATGGGGTGAGGCCATTACTTTCATAGGCATAAGCCAGGACAGGGGGCCCATTACTTTATTAGGCATAAGCTAGGACAGGGGAGGCCCATTACTTTCATAGGCATAAGCCAGGACAGGAGGGGCCCATTACTTTCATAGGCATAAGCCTCAGACAGGAAGGCCCTTTACTTTTATAGGCATAAGTTAGGACAGGAGTGGCCCATTACTTTCATAGGCATAAACCAGGACAGATGGCCCATTACTTTCATAGGCATAAGCTAGGACAGGGAGGGGCCCATTACTTTCATAGGCTTAAGCCAGGAGAGGGGGGCACATTACTTACATAGGCATAAGCCAGGACAGGGGGGCCCATTACTTTCATAGGCATAAGCCAGGACAGGAGGGCCCGTTACTTTCATAGGCATAAGCCAGGACAGGGGGGGCCCATTACTTTCATAGGCATAAGGCAGGACAGGGGGCCCATTACTTTCATAGGCATAAGCCAGGACAGGAGGGCCCATTACTTTCATAGGCATAAGCCAGGACAGGGGGCCCATTACTTTCATAGGCATAAGCCAGGATAGGAGGGCCCATTACTTTCATAGGCATAAGCTAGGACAGGGGGTCCCATTAATTTCATAGGCATAATCTAGGACAGGGTAGGCCCATTACTTTCATGGGCATAAGCCAGGACAGGGGGTGGGCCATTACTTTCATAGGCATAAGCCTCAGACAGGAAGGCCCATTACTTTCATAAGCATAAATTAGGACAGGAGTGGCCCATTACTTTCATAGGCATAAGCCAGGACAGGGGGGCTCATTACTTTCATAGGCATAAGCTAGGACGGGGAGGGGCCCATTACTTTCATAGGCATAAGCCAGGAGAGGGGGGCCCATTACTTTTATAGGCATAAGCCAGGACAGGGGGGCCCATTACTTTCATAGGCATTAGCCAGGACAGGGGGGCCCGTTACTTTCATAGGCATTAGCCAGGACAGGAGGGCCCGTTACTTTCATAGGCATAAGCCAGGACAGGGGGGCCCATTACTTTCATAGGCATAAGCCAGGACAGGGGGCCCATTACTTTCATAGGCATAAGCCAGGACAGGAGGGCCCATTACTTTCATAGGCATAAGCCAGGACAGGGGAGGCCCATTACTTTCATAGTCATAAGCTAGGACAGGGGGGCCCATAACTTTCATAGGCATAAGCTAGGACAGGGGGAAGTTTCTGTAATGATGCCAGTTAGGTTAGATGAGTACACTTGCTGCCAGCTTCTGGACAATGAATGACAAGTTGACATTCATAACAATCTCTTGGAAATACCATACCAAGGCCATATAAAATGATAATAATAGCTGCTTTGCTTAGTGCTCAGCATTAAGTGGCTAGTGTTAGGACTGGCTAGCCTGGTTGAGAATAATGTGAGTGGGTGGGACATCTTAATACATGACTGCAGCATGATGCCCCAGTGCTAGACATAAACTATCACACTGCAGACATTGTAGCTATGTGACTGAAGAATTGTTAAAGCTATGACACACGTATGATAGTACTAGCTTCTGCATACAGGGTGATTAAACAGTATGTGCAGTCTTCTATATGCAGTGTGATTAAACAGCATATGCAATCCATGTATCTGCACTATATCAAGTCATTTCACGCAGATGTCTGAAAATGTATGGAGAATGTCCACAGCACCCATCAGACTATTTCTGCTGAGGAAACCTTGCAAGCACTGGATTCTTAGATATTTGGGTCATAATATAAGTTTAGGTACAAATCAAGTAGGTCTTGTACAAATCATGTACAAATAATCAAAGTCTTGTATGAATCATGTACGAATCATGTAGGTCTTGTACGAATCGTGTGCAAATAATGTAGGTGTTGTACGAATCATATACAAATAATGTAGGTCTTGTACGAATCATGTACAAATAATGTAGGTCTTGTACGAATCATGTACAAATAATGTAGGTCTTGTCAAACAATATATGACCCTAGCCATAAGATGTAATGTTACAATTAAAGACGTCATTGAGTCAGTTGACTGGCATGCCAATTCTGCTTTCTCCTGTTCCATAGTGATCTCCTTGACATGATTTAAATTGATACCCTTCATTTGTGCTGCCAGAATGTTGGAAGAAGATAGTCCTTTTAACTGAACAGTCATCATGCTTCTTAAGTGTGGTATAGGTTGGATGCTGATGCTTTTCCTTCATTTTTTTTTACCTTTTCTCTTAAAGTTACCATGATCAATTAATATATTTGATGGAGAAAGGAAATTGATTTAGTAAATGATGTTTCTCTGAGAATACTTACATCATTGCTTTAAAATCAATCCCTCCCATCATTTGACACAAATCTGAGCATCCTGTTTTAAGATTTGTTCAAGTTTAAGGAGGTAAACATCCATTATATAGGTGGACACTGGAGACAGTGGAAGTTAATGTAAGAGTTATTTCCCTTTGTCTCTATATTGTGTGTGGATGGAAGGATGAATTTTGTCTTTCAGGTAGGAAAGGATTTAAAAGTAGCTGAGGTTAAATCTCCTAATGTTAGTGTGATTGGGTAAGTATTGTAGCAAATTTTATTTCTGTGTTAAATACATTCCCTGATCACATTAATGTTAGGAAATCAGCTCCACTACTTCTTGCATCCAGCCCTTATGGATAGATGATAATTTCATCTTTCCCATCTATGTATTATGTATACAAAAGAAACTCTTACCAATTACCTCCCTTTCCCATCACCAAGTGGCTGCCAGTCAACTGGATGTTTATCAGCATATGCTTTTGCTGGGTACAGTCAGCATTGTCCTGTATTGCCAGGAAAGTTTTTTTCTACTCATTCATCTTGGATGTTGAAATAATATTACCTATGAATGTATTTGCCATGTTTGGGTTCTTTGTTTTGTTCTTTTTTATCAATATTTCTGTGCATTTTTCAATTTGTGGATGGTGACTTAGTAGAGTGTCCACTTCAGATGTGGGAGGTCGTGGGTTTGTGGAAATTGTTATAACTTTGTGTTTCAGCGTAGTATTGCTGGTATGTTATCATCAAGCATAACTTGTGTAACTTGGATCAGGTCTAGTTGTAAACCTTGCTGAAGCTGCTGTCCCATAAAGCGTGCTTTCTGTTTATTGTTGCCATGGGTTACATGACTATCATTTGTACTGTCTCTATTGTGGTTGTGATTTATTTTTCATCTTAGGAATCCAGGTACTCTTACCTTGCAGGGTTAACATGTTAGTGGTTAGATGCTTATCACAACTGGAGATTGTATTTTCTGGCATATTTTGGTAAATTATATTTCACTGAGAATGTCTAGCTGATCGCTATAAAATTCTCCCACACCTCCCCACAAACATGAGCATCCTCACTGATATATCATATAAACTAATAAACATCTGGATGATAGGTAGCCACCTATTGTTGGTACAGGAAGTCAGTGAGAGTTATCTCCTTGAAAAATACAACAGGGCTAGATTTGAGAGATAGTGGAATTTATTTCCTAACAATAATGTGATAAAGTAAGCATTCAAGGAAAGAGGTAAATAAAAAAACAAATTACTTTCAGAGAGAGGTAACGTTTCAGATCAAAACTGAACTAAAAAATATAAACTTAAATCAGTCTTCATGTTATAAATTATGTATACATTCCAGCTTAAAATCATTCTTAATTTTGCAAAATGTTTCAAAATTGGAATAAAAAATTGTTGCTGCTAGTTATCCATTTTGTGTTTTTCATGCTTGAAGATGGTTGGAGCTACAGATATGAGTTCATTCTCTCAGTTCACCCATTATGATTTTGTTTCCAGAACATAACAAAATCATTCAGAGCATCACGATGAAACTTTCTACACATATTAAACTTGTGGTGTATGTGTACCTTTTGTTATTTGCCATTCATCAGCTTCATCATTTTTTATGCGTTTTTTTTTTTCATTTGATCATCCAAACATCCATCATTTCTAGAGAAAAAATACAAAATTATGTAGGATATCTTTGAAATTTTATTACACATATCAGACTATTGGTTTATATCTGTATTTGCTATTCACAGTTCTTTTGGTACATGTATCAGACTTGTGATTTATATCTGTCTATGCTATTCACAGTTCTAAGATTCAATATTTTTAACATTTGTATATGTTTTCGTTCATCCATCCATGAATCTTATGGGTTTTATAATTCCAGAGTCTAGTTCCAAAACAATCAGGATATGTCTATGAAACACAGCAAACATATATTAGACTGGTGCCCCAGATGGGCCTTTTGTTATTTACAACTCTTCATTTCAGCATTTTTAATATTTATTTTTTCTAGTTTGTCCATCGATCCATTCATTATCCTCAATTTTACTTTCAGGGACAAAATTCCAAAACCAATTTGGATATTTCTGTTAAATTTTATGCATATATATGACTAGTGGTGGAGAGGTGTCTTTGCTATTCAGAAGTCATTATTTTCAAGCTTTTTGAAAAAATGTTTGATATGAAAGTTCATACATCCATTCATCCATCATTTACACATTTTATTTCCAAAGAAAAACTCAGCAATTGTTCAACATATTTCCATGAAACTTTATGCACCATATTAGGTTAGTGGTCTAGACTTTTGCTGTTTGGAATTTCTCACTTTCAGTCAGTGTTTTTACATTTTTGTCCATTGTTCTGTCTATCCCTCCATCGATCATTTACACTTGTTTCAGAACCAATAATCCACCAATCATTTAATATATCCTTATGAGACTTGGTTTCTCTATTTGAATAGTAAACTGGATGTGTGTTTTCATACTGAGAAATCAGCTTCTTTGGTATTTTAAACTTTGTTTTTCCATTTGTATCTGTCCATTAATCCATCCATTATACACACTTTAGATTTTGTAGCAGCTATAAGATATGTTTGAAAATTCATATCACATTTATACTTGCTTATAAGTCAATCTGACCAGAAGCATCTAGGACCCCTATCTGCCATTGCATAATGTACCGACAGACCATTAGTCTTCATTGATTGTTATGTTGATTACAACTAACAAACTGCACCGACTCAGCTCTATTGACACATTATATGACAGCTCTAGTGACACATTATATGACAGATATATTGACACATTAAATAACAGTTATATTGACATTAAATGACAGCTCTATTGACACATTATATGACAGCTATATTGACAGATCATGACAGCCTTATTGACACATTATATGACAGCTCTATTGACACATTATATGATAGCTCTATTGACACATTATATGATAGCTTTATTGACACAGTATATGACAGCTCTATTAACACATATGACAGCTCTATTGACACAGTATATGACAGCTTTTTTGACACATTATATGACAGTTTTATTGACATTATATGACAGCTCTATTGACACGCTATATGACAGCTCTATTGACACATTATATGGCAACATTTTAAAAGTGAGTCAAACTGTTTGGCAATTCTTCAGTTTCTTTATTTTCCCAACATATTTTTGAGATGCAGGGGGTTATATGGATTTTCAAAAGGTAATCCTAAATCTAAATCTTTTAATTTTAAAATAAATTCATATCACATTTATTTAGAGACTCGTTTATGTTTCCTATGTAGATAACTTTTTATTTTATTTTTTTGCAATACCTGCAACTATCAATAGTACTGTACTTTCTGGACATTACATAAACTTTCTGAAGATAATTGAAAGCTATCAGAAGATGATAATTAGTACTTTTTTAATACTAATGTTTATATATATCTGTGATTTGTTTTGTATTATTTTACAAAACTTTCGTCTGGAAGACATTAAACTTTACTGTTCCACATGCAGATATCCAGTTTTGTGGAGAACTTGTATGAAGACTGACATGATAGCTTTTGGATATTTCAATTCTTGAAGATTTTCAGTCAGTACAGATATTGTTTTCAGTTATTGTGTCCAGCCCAATATTCTCTTCAGAGTATTATGCTTAAGTTACCTATAAAAGAGACATTCGTCTTTCAAAAAAAAAAAAACCCTTAAAATAGTTGTACTTACACCATAGACTGTACCAGTTGCTTAATTTTGCAGATTGACTAAAAAATTACTTTGAGGATAAATATGTTTTAAAATTTGCCAAGTTCAAAATTTATATCCGAGTGTAAGTTTATAATAAAATTGCAAAAGAGTACTGTTCTGGTTATAAAAGTCTCCAAAATATAAAACTAAAATTGAAATTTATCATCTTGAAAACTTTGATATTTGTAGTTTTGAAAATTAAGGTCAATAGGTGCATTGTTGCTAGTTAAAGATGTTCCAAAATTGTAATGTTTTAATTTTACCATTTATCATTCTTGGAATATTTTTTCAGAAAGTCCCATTTGGATATTTTCAAGAGATGCACACATTTTATAAATCATAATATCTGAGCAGTGCTTTTGTTAGGATATTTATTCATTGGGTCACTGGGACCATCTGAATATTCTTCAAAATGGTCAGCAATGAAACCATGACTTTTAGTATGATGTTAGAGGTCAACATGTGTATTTAATTTGCACAGATGATAAGTGGGAGAGTTGACTATTTTCTTTTTACTTTTAATTAGCATATCATTTATTTTTAGAATTTGTATTTAGGCAAATATAAGCTTATGTTAGTATATGATAATGATAAAAAAGGTGACTTCAATAGCAGATTGGAAAACAAAAGCATTGCATGTGATTGATGCAGGGAATTTTATTTAAAAGATCAGTTTACCTAACAAATTCTGTTTATTATAAAAATAAAATCCTAGATATTGTGTTCGTAATTGACAGCAAAATATATGGAAAATAATACATTTGTATATGTAAAATGGATTATATTTGAGAGACAGAGACACAAATAAGGTACTTTTTGAATGTTTCAGTTTTGGAATATTTGTAAAAGATGCAAACATTCCAGTTGAAACCTAGTCACATAGTAATAAATTCAGTTCCATTGTGCTGAAAAATAAGTAAAGAAATGAGATTTAATGTTTGTATGTTCATCAGTTGACATACAGGGTAGGCAACTCTTGTCGGTATCATGGCAACAGCTGGTAAGATGATGAGGCCTAAATCTGTATGGAACAGATTCTTTTTAGTATAAAAAAAAATTTGGTTAAAGGGCTGTTCATTCTCTGAATCATTTAACTTCTATGTTCAATACTATTTTGATATTAGCCTGAACGTGTGTAAACATTTTATTGACAGCTTTTAAAAGTTTTAGAGAACCACAACATTGATTTTGAGTTAGAGATAATTTATCAAGTCTCAAAACATCAGCTTCATGTGAAGTGCATATAAATAAGTTTCAGTCATCATTAAATTGCTGCAGTGAATTATTTGATTTAAGAACTGGCAAATTTTGATATATTAATTGTAAAATAGTCTGATTAAGATGACAGAGTGTAAACCCTTGTTGACTGCTGGAGATGCCCTTTTCTTCAGAGATTACTCTTCTGTGGTGAAAGAACTGTCTGCAGCCAGGTTACTACATGATAAATATATTAAACACTTATCTATCTTTGCCAGGTTTTCATTGTCTGTACCCTTCCTCACAAGGTTTCGCTCTATATTTATAGTTATTATGTATCTCTCAGAGAGGGATCATGGCCAGGTGAAGTAGTTATTATGTACCTCTCAGAGAGGGATCATGGCCAGGTGAAGTAGTTATTATGTACCTCTCAGAGAGGGATCATGGCCAGGTGAAGTAGTTATTATGTACCTCTCAGAGAGGGATCATGGCCAGGTGAAGTAGTTATTATGTACCTCTCAGAGAGGGATTATGGCCAGGTGAAGTAGTTATTATGTACCTCTCAGAGAGGGATTATGGCCAGGTGAAGTAGTTATTATGTACCTCTCAGAGAAGGATCATGGCCAGGTGAAGTAGTTATTATGTACCTCCCAGAGAGGGATTATGGCCAGGTGAAGTAGTTATTATGTACCTCTCAGAGAGGGATCATGGCCAGGTGAAGTAGTTATTATGTACCTCTCAGAGAGGGATCATGGCCAGGTGAAGTAGTTATTATGTACCTCTCAAAAAGGGATCATGTCCAGGTGAAGTAGTTATTGTGTACCTCATAGAGGGATCATGGCCAGGTTAAGTCTTTTGCCCTTGTAACATGCACAGTAGAGATAATGTTGGCATTCCTCTGTGCTACATTCAAGTGCTGTACATTTTGCTACATGTGCATATTACAGAAAGTATACACTATCTAAAGGGGCTGCAGCTGATTGGTCTAATGCACTTACATTAACACATCACTGACAGCTCACTTCTAGGTGTGGCTTGGAGTCTAGGGCTTGATGAAGGTGGGTATGTGAAAAAGCTTGCAGATAGCTTCATTTGTGTCTTACTGGTTTCTCAGAGCTTTCCTGGGTTCTTACTTCACCAGCTATACTAGCTACCATGTACAGCTTGTAATGTGCTGAAAAGTGGCATTAAGCCCACAACAACATACAAACAAATGATCAAAATGGCTTCTAGAGTATGTTTGAAAAATGAGCCTGTACTAGTGTCAAGTTCGCTAACTTTAAGTTATTAAGACCGAGAAAATGAATTTGACCGGAGTAGACAACACAAACCTTTGAGTTATAAAATACAATAGATATAATAATTAATACAATAAAAACTAAATATTGGCTCATTTTTTTGTCAATTTACTTTTGAAGTCCATGATGAGGAAATGACTAAGCAGAACTAAAGCAGTTTTTGTGACATGTGCATATCTGAAGTAAAGTCAAACTATATACTCTGTAACCTAAATTAAACCTAACAATCATACACCAAAAGAAAAGAAATCAAAGATTATTTTAAAATACCTAATATATACAAGTCATGCAGAGCATCTCCATTTCCCGGTTAATAATATAAACTTAATCATTTATGACCATACCTTTGCCTTTATGAAAGTTAAGATGTTAGCTCTTTTGTGGATTTTATAAGGAGCAGAAAAATGTATGTCACTGTCTTTAATACTAATAAAATTATTAAATATTGAATTTTATTTTTTCCAGCTAATCTGCCAGGTTGGCAAGAACTACATGAGAGTAACTTTGATGCATGCCTTGAGAGTTCTAACAAAAAAGAACCTGGGAATTGTCTGTCTTTCTCACAGGAACACCTGTGTACTCATCTTAACTCGGACCATAATTACTATGCTGTATGTAGGAACTTGTTGTCCAGGTATGCAAATGATAAACATACCAACCACATGGGTGGTTTGCTACACAATATGCCAAACTTTGCAAAAGATGATTGGGATCTTGAAAATCTGCTGAACAAGTGTGCAAGGCCAGACATGCCACAGGGCCGCATTCAGGCTGCCAATCAACTAATTCAGGCCCTAGATGCATTAAGAGGGGTGAAGATTAAGCGTACTACAAAAAAGAGAATTCCATGAATTTTGTTTTACTTTGCATATTTTTTATATGATTAATAACATGTGAAATGATTTTTGTATTTTATTAAAATGGATTTTGTAATTTGGTACCTTCTATGTATATAATTAAATAATGCTTTAGTGTTTATATCACTTTCATGTGGTTAATTGAAAAAGAAATGTTAAGAACTCTCACATTCCAGAATTGAATTGATTGAACATTTTCAAAGGTTTATTTCAGTTTTTATTGTTTTTATGTTTAATATGTAAATGAATTGAATGTAAAGTAAATTTAAACACTGCAAGGAAAAACATTAGATTCATTTTTATGTATGGAATTTTACCTGATCTGTTAACTTCATATTGACTGCCTGTTTAGTCAAGTGTTAATGGAGTATGGATACTCAAATGTTGATAAACTTAAAACTATTTTATATCATTAGTTATTCATAGTTACCTATGAGTATTATTTCAATACTACAACTAATTTTTTGTTAGCGTATTGAAAAATCTAATTTTGCAATGACTGGGAAAAAAGAAAAAAATATCATTGAAATTTTTTGCAAGCAGAAGAATGCTTTTCTATTAGCCTTATTTGAATAGTTTCATATAAAAAAATACAGGTCTTTATCTTTTTACACTTTAATTCCTGAAAAACACAAAGTGAGTCTAATTCACATTAATGCTTTTCCAAGACATTCAGAGTTATGATTTTTCTGATTTTGCTAAGTTGGTTTTCATGTAAAATGTATTACTTGTGTATTACACATAAAATTATTATAAGTTTGTTTAAATGGATAATATTAGAGACAGAAAATCAGTGAGATAGAAAATTTAAAGCTATGCAAATCTCACATTATTAAGTAATTAGTATTATAGATATTAACTTGAATATTTTTACTAAGAATTTCATGTTTATAAACATGCGATGATATTTAATTTTGATACTGTCAATTCACTATTTTGTGTGGGGTGCAAATTAGCAAGATTTGGTGGTTGCAGTTGACCATGAACTTAAAGACGCAAACGTGGAAACCATGTAACTGGTTCTCAAATCCATGAATTTAGGTACTGGTGAAATTGTAATTTTTGTCTGTACCAAAAGATTTGATATTCAACAAAAAATAAATGAATTTACTGTATCTCAGGCAGCTTGCATAGTTCAAACAACAGCTAAGCTTTGATATTTCTGATCTCAGTCACCTCACTACTTGGCATCAATCTTAAATTAAGTTGCTGAGTTGCAGCATACAAGCCTTTATTTGTGATTTCAAGAACCCAATGCAAGCAAAATATGCTGTAGAACATTAAAGTAGTGAGAATTTAAAATATTTAAACTTTTAATATTCAGTCTGTCATACTATTTTGTTACATATTGTGTAGTGGTTGTGACAGTTTATTTCTCAAAAACTAATGTTGGAGTTAGTAAATTGTTAGTAAATTGATAAATTATATGTTTTATTGCTTGTTATGTAACAGAGATTGTTTACTTAAAGAAAAAGACATTCCTGCCAGACAGGTTATCCCAATAAAATCTTAATATTTGTAACAATTTGATATCACTTTGCCAATGGCCATATTAAATTTATCACTTGGTTTTGCTTCCAAGATATTTGGTAGGATTTTTACCAAATGTTGACCTAATCTGAAATTAGTTGTACGTTAAAATCATTTTCTCAACTTGAACACTTTCATATCAGCTTATTAAATCCTTTTATAAAGCTTCCATGTTTTTGTATCCATTCTACATTCATTTTAGGGGCCCCAAGTGGCCAAGTGGTCTAAAGCGCTGTCCGTTACAGATCACTGCCATCTCACCTCTTTCTGCATGAGTTCGAGTCCAGACTCTGCTAAAGTGGGGAAGTGAGAAAGCCTGCCTGTAGTTTCTCATGGGTTGGTGGTTCTTCCCGGGGTTTTCCAAGGTTCTTCCTCCACCATTAATACTGACCGCCATGTATAGCCTATCTTGTGCTGAAAAATGGCGTTAAACCCAACAACAACAACAACAACAACAACAACAACATTCATTCTATAATTAGAAGCATCTTATCATATAGAAAAAGAGGCAGCCGTCAAATAAATAACTTTTCTAACGAATGTCTTTTTCTTTGGAATGATCCTGTATCACTTTTTGTGATATTATGTATCAAGCTTTTTCATTTTCATTTTTGTTGTAGATATAATATATAACAAATGTCAGCTACAGTTTGTCAATTATCCTATCTTTTTCTTGAATACATGTTTGTACACTCTCAGGTCAGTTCCCGTTGGTTGAACATTGGTAAATATAATGACGTCAATGGCACTCAGACATTGGTATTGCATATCCTACTAGAATATCCCTAGTTTATCTGGAAACAAGAAACTTTGATTGTAAGGTGACCTTGGGATGGTTCCCCTACCCAATGGTCAACCTATTACAGGAATAATAATATTTTGAAATTTCAAAAAAACAAAAAAATATCCTACTGGAATACAAGTTGTTCTTTTATTAACATGTACAAAGGTTGTGTAAATTTTCATATGCTGACCATAAAGTGGAGCATGTTATGTTATGAGTTGTCCTTTTGTTGGTCTGTCATTTTGGCTGTTACCAATTCAGCTTTCTCACAATAAATTTAGCTGTATGCTATTTATAGTTCCCCAACTTACTATTTATTTAAGGCTCATAAGATAAATGGTCAAGTTCACTGTTTCTCTAAGACAGAAACAGTCTCCACATAATAAATGGAGGCCTCCATCATCAGCAGTTAACAGTCTTTTGTGGATAGCTTGCATTTTAGGTCAATAAGAATGGTGTCAATTTCAGGGTAAAATGGTCAAGATCTTGGATCACTTTGGCTAATGGAAGAAAAATGGTTTCTACACAGTGATTACAGTACTAAGCAAATGGTTTCCCAAGAATAAAATAGTTCCACACGATACACCTATGAAACATTGTAGATGACTTGCACAGGGCATTAACTCAAAGGCTTTGATTTTAGTGGAAGCAGGTCAGTAACCTGAAAATAGTTATTACACAATAGCTGCAATATGCATTAAAGATCTGACCCATACCTTAAAATAGCTTGCACTTGAGGTAAAGAAAAGCCAAATTACTTTCTTGTTAAATGGGCAAAGGTCAAGGTCATATGACTAAATGAAGAAAAATGTGTTCTACACAAAGGTATAATTATATCTACATAGAGGATTATTAAATATGATGCAGAAGTATTGTTATTCATGATAATGTTGATTTCATTTATACATGCTGTAGTACATCATGTAAGACTTCCATTCATACATGTTATGCATATAGTGATATGCCATACATGACCTTCCATTCATACATGTTATGCATATAGTGATACGCCATACATGACCTTCCATTCATACATGTTATGCATATAGTGATATGCCATACATGACCTTCCATTCATACATGTTATGCATATAGTGATATGCCATACATGACCTTCCATTCATACATGTTATGCATATAGTGATATGCCATACATGACCTTCCATTCATACATGTTATGCATATAGTGATACGCCATACAGGACCTTCCATTCATACATGTTATGCATATAGTGATATGCCATACATGACCTTCCATTCATACATGTTATGCATATAGTGATACGCCATACATGACCTTCCATTCATACATGTTATGCATATAGTGATATGCCATACATGACCTTCCATTCATACATGTTATGCATATAGTGATATGCCATACATGACCTTCCATTCATACATGTTATGCATATAGTGATATGCCATACATGACCTTCCATTCATACATGTTATGCATATAGTGATACGCCATACAGGACTTTCATTGATACAAGTTATGCTTGTAATGATACATCATGTACAAATAACGAGCGAGCATGGTTTGCTGTGGCAGTTCTGAGGAGCACATTGAACCATAAGACTATTCCATATTGCTTTGCCAAATGCTTGTTCACAGCAAACTGTGTGATCTCTACATTAGAGAAATGTCATTCAGTCTGTAATTTACTTTTTCCTTACTTTGGCATAGATGTCTGTTTCCACCATTGTAAATTCATAATGTCAGTAATGAAAAATAAGAACCTAGACATTTTTAATGATTCAGATATTTATACAGCAATTTTTTATAAGCTTTTACCTTACTAGCTCAGAGTAATTTGAGGTTGCAATGAATTTCTATACAGTCTAAATTTGGTCCATGTGCCACACTGAAGACTATTGATGAATGACTGGCAAGACATACCATTTGTCCAGTTTTATTACGGTCCTTGTATATCTTATTTTGGTTATCTGTAGCACACCTTTATAAAGTGAGATATAATCTTTATCAGTCACCTTTTGTTTCATGATCTTTTCTGATACATTCTCAGGTGAGTCAGAGCACTATGTTGACTTTAATTTGTATGAATGTTACAAGCATTTCCATAATCTGGATATACTGTAGTTTAAGTTTGTGGTTCATCTGTATACAGGGTTCCCACACTACTGTTAAATCTGGATAAAGTCAGGAGTAATTATAACTTTTTCTCAACCATGAAAAGTCCTTGAATTTGGCAAATACTGAAGGAAGTTGGAAACAACTTGCAAATTGTCTGCCTTTTCTTGATGACAAAAACAAGTACCTGAGTTGTAACTGAACTGATTTGTAAGTTAAATTTATCACATTCTGAGGTGGCGCTCTACAGTTTCGTATTTAGCATAGGGTTAAAATTTTAAAGAAAAAGAGTTTCCCCGGGTTGCCTCACTAGTTATACTGGTTATTTAAAAGAGACTTTGTATATCTTAGGTGTTGTTCAAAGAACCTTTAATTCCCTTTATTTTGATGTATGATTTATGGGTGTAATATGGGTTAGAGAATATACAGCTTGGCCTTACTCCAGATGTGCATCTTTCAAAAACGTGCTAGCTCTACTTGCTCATTTTCACTTCTCGAACTTCAGAGGTAAATTGTAAAAAAAAGAGCCGATAACTTTTTTTACATTTTATGTATTTGGTAATTCAGTCATTGCACTTTTAGAAGCTGGTATTATCTAGTTTGGCAAAATTCATTTTCCATATTTTAATAGCTGCCAAGAATAGTGTACTTTAGACAAATTTAGGTTGATTTTTGGAGCACAAGGGAGCAGTCATTTTAGTTAACAGTGTCCCAAGATCATTTAAAATTTCCAAAAGTACAATATCCAAAGAAATTTCATCCACATTACATGAAAGTAGTATATAGGTATGCCAACATTCTTTGCACTGTGCATGTTTAAAATGCAAACAACTTCACCTTACATACATCACTCTCTCAAAAGTACATAATAACTGGTGAGCGCCACCTGACCAGTATATTCGGATGTTGTAGTATGGATCATGTAGGTGCTTGCCAAAACATTTATTCAGTCAGTTCAAACACTCAATGGGTTAGATTCTTTTGGTAGACTGTTTATTTCACAGACATCTTAATATTAGTAACTTTTCTTACATGGAAGATATGAAAACCAGTCTAGCATCACTAGAAGCAAGCATGGTAGTGGCAAAGTACAATCTGATTAATATTGATCTCCACTGTCTTTCATGTAGAACAGTAGATGTCTGGTTTTGATTGCAGCAAAGTGTAGCCACTTAACAGATGGCTTGGCAAACTTAAATGCTGTTATATCAACCATAACTGCATGAAATTGAAATACAAATTATTCTCAGAAATTTGGAGTCATACATTAATATGCTGAAAGATGAGATATATCTATTTCCTTGACAAAATTTGAACTCATAGGCAAGTTAACACAAATCTAACAACCCATATGTTTATGACATCATAGGTCTAATAGTGCAATGATATCGATAATAATCCACTTCAGCTGGTGTAGAAAAAATATTGTCCCCAAACCCCCAATCTAATTGTCCAAAAATAAAAAATGGGAAGGGAGTATTTGGAAGAATCCAGGATTATATTTTGAGATGACATAATTCGAGATTTATTGGTATGAGAGTTAAATTGTGAATGTTTCCAGATAGAATTGCAGTCATGATTATTCCTGAAGGTAGAGCAAAGGACAACCTTATGTGATTAATAAAAATTATTTTCATTTAAATTGATTTTCAAAAATTTTGAAAAGTGTTTTTAACATGTGGATGTTTTTATTTTATTCTCAGTGTTTTGTTGCAATAGATTTTTTTTTAGATTAAGTAAAGAGCTGTTACATTTAGAGCCATGAAAAATCTGCAATAACTTTGACATGGTATGTGAATAGTATGACATGATGTATGAATATGACATGGTGTATGAATATGATATGATGTATGAATATGACATGGTGTATGAATATGATATGATGTATGAATATGACATGGTGTATGAATATGATATGATGTATGAATATGATATGATGCATGAATATGAAATGGTGTATGAATATATGTATGAATATGAAATGGTGCATGAATATGATATGATGTATGAATATGACATGGTGTATGAATATGATATGATGCATGAATATGAAATGGTGTATGAATATGATATGATGCATGAATATGACATGATGTATGAATATGAAATGGTGTATGAATATGATATGATGTATGAACATGAAATGGTGTATGAATATGATATGATGCATGAATATGACATGGTGTATGAATATGATATAATGTATGAATATGACATAGCGTATGAATATGATATGATGTATGAATATGAAATGGTTTATGAATATGATATGATGTATGAATATGACATGGCGTATGAATATGATATGATGTATGAATATGAAATGGTTTATGAATATGATATGATGCATGAATATGACATGATGTATGAATATGAAATGGTGTATGAATATGATATGTATGAATATGAAATGTTGTATGAAATATGAAATGATGTATGAATATGAAATGGTGTATGAAATATATGTATGAATATGAAATGGTGTATGAAATATGAAATGGTGTATGAAATATGAAATGATGTATGAATATGAAATGGTGTATGAATCTGATATGATACATGAATATGAAATGGTGTATGAATCTGATATGATGCATGAATATGAAATGGTGTATGAATATGATATGATGTATGAATATGAAATGGTGTATGAATATGATATGATGCATGAATATGAAATGGTGTATGAATCTGATATGATGCATGAATATGAAATGGTTTATGAATATGATATGATGTATGAATATGAAATGGTGTATGAATCTGATATGATGCATGAATATGAAATGGTTTATGAATATGATATGATGTATGAATATGAAATGGTGTATGAAATATGAAATTATGTATGAATATGAAATGGTGTATGAAATATATGATGTATGAATATGAAATTGTATATGAATATGATATGATGTATGAATATGAAATGGTGTATGAATATGATATGACGTATGAATATGAAATGGTATATGAATATGATATGATGTATGAATATGATATGATGTATGAATATGAAATGATGTATGAATATGATGTATGAATATGAAATGGTGTATGAATATGATATGATGTATGAATATGAAATGGTGTATGAATATGATATGATGTATGAATATTAAATGGTGTATGAATATGATATGACGTATGAATATGAAATGGTATATGAATATGATATGATGTATGAACATGAAATGTTGTATGAATATGAAATGGTGTATGAATATGATATGATGTATGAATATGAAATGGTTTATGAATATGAAATGATGTATGAATATGATATGATGTATGAATATGAAATGGTTTATGAATATGAAATGGTGGATGAATATGATATGATGTATGAATATGAAATGGTGTATGAATATGATATGATGTATGAATATGAAATGGTGTATGAATATGATATGATGCATGAATATGAAATGGTGTATGAAATATGAAATGATATATCAATCAAAATTGTTGTATGAATATGAAATGGTATATGAATATGAAATGGTGTATTATATAAAATGGTATATAAATATGATATCATGTATGAATTTGAAATGATATAGGTATATGAATGGTTTGTGAATCAAAATTGATGTATGGGTATGACATAATGTATGAAAAATCAATGCATAGATCAGAATTCTGGCTTATAACTCAGTTATAGCATATCCAGTAACACAGTTAAGAACAATATCAAGTTTAACAAGAGATCACAGGAAAAACTAGCTGAAAATGTGACCAATCATAACAATGTTATGTACAAAATTCATATATTTGTTTGGTTGTGATAGACATGCAACATTCATTAAAGCTGTTTGTATAATTTGCGTTTATTACATATACTTCTGTAAATGTTTTATTTGTAATGTAGAATAAAAATATTTGATATTTAAAGTAATTGAAATTTATCATCTTTTCATTGATTGGGTAATCCCCAGTTTAAGTCTGCTTCCTGCAACTTTCAATTTTGAACATGCATATATATATATATATATATATATATATATATATATATATATATATATATATATATATATATATAGCCATTGTCAAAGTTTGTTGTCTGAAGTTAAAGCAACAAGTTTTGTTCCATTTAACTCTTATGTTTAATAGCTGCTCCTTATAATGTCCGATTCCAAAAAAACTGTAGAGATTGAATCACACATAATTGTATTTTGTAGGGATTGTTTGTGCCATTCAAAATTACAAGTAAACTGCAGGTAAATTTATTATAACAGTTACCCCCTTTCTGTTTTATCTTTATTACTGGAATAGACATATTAAAACAATATTTTTATAAAATATTTTACTTGTGGGGGGGTGTTTTATCTGGGAAATTTAGTGCTTAATTTGTGACGATTGAGATAGTACCAGTTCACTTTAGGAATATATGGAAAACTTGTATTTATGACTGAACTTCAGGACAAGATTTAGTACTTTTATTCACATCATTTTACAAATTTCACTGATGTTTATCATGGAATCTAATCCATCAGTGCAAAATGGCCAGAAATTTACAATTAGATGCAGTTACTTTATTACTTTTATTTGAGAACTTTTAAAATTGAGTTGTATACCAGTTGGAGATTTCCTAGCCATCCGTCTAGCAGCCAGAATGGGAACTGAATGTTTTTGATTGTCCTTCTTGTATACTTGCTTCCTGGGCACAAAACTTTGTTCTGAAAAACATAAAAAGTTATACCACCTCAATTTAAAGTTATACCACCTCAAGATAAAGTCATTATTATAACTGATATAACCTCTAAAATCATCTTAACTGAAGATGTATGATTCACACATTTCTATTCTAGTTTCATAAGTGAATAATTAAATCATTTCTTCTTCAAAACCTTGTATGTTTGTCATTAGATTCATTTAAAAATGATAATTATCTCACATTATGCTTAATTGCCTTCATTGTAGATAAGGGTGATTTATTCTTGTCATTGAAATAGTAAATGATATTGTTTTTCTGTTAATCAGAAATAATGTGATGTCAAGCAGCAAAATTGCAGCACAGATTACTCATTCCTATCTGTTCATGAACTACATTAATGGTTCACAACTCTCCAGTTCAAGACCCAACTCAGTATGAGGTTCAGTAAACCTGTTTTTTAAGTTCTCAACTACAACAAAAAAGATTGGCAAATACTGAATTGCATGCTTAGGGATATGATGGTTATTTGGCAACTACTGAATTGCATGCTTAGTGATATGATGGTTATTTGGCAACTACTGAATTGCATGCTTAGTGATATGATGGTTATTTGGCAACTACTGAATTGCATGCTTAGTGATATGATGGTTATTTGGCAACTACTGAATTGCATGCTTAGTGATATGATGGTTATTTGGCAACTACTGAATTGCATGCTTAGTGATATGATGGTTATTTGGCAACTACTGAATTGCATGCTTAGTGATATGATGGTTATTTGGCAACTACTGAATTGCATGCTTAGTGATATGATGGTTATTTGGCAACTACTGAATTGCATGCTTAGTGATATGATGGTTATTTGGCAACTACTGAATTGCATGCTTAGTGATATGATGGTTATTTGGCAACTACTGAATTGCATGCTTAGTGATATGATGGTTATTTGGCAACTACTGAATTGCATGCTTAGTGATATGATGGTTATTTGGCAACTACTGAATTGCATGCTTAGTGATATGATGGTTATTTGGCAACTACTGAATTGCATGCTTAGTGATATGATGGTTATTTGGCAACTACTGAATAGCATGCTTAGTGATATGATGGTTATTTGGCAACTACTGAATTGCATGCTTAGTGATACGATGGTTATTTGGCAACTACTGAATTGCATGCTTAGTGATACGATGGTTATTTGGCAACTACTGAATAGCATGCTTAGTGACATGATGGTTATTACAGTGCATATCACTTGGTCCAGTCTGTCCATAGATTTCATTTTCAATGAAAAATGGTTATCACAATACATGCCACTTGGTTGATTGTTTTCATGACTTTATGCACAATGCTGTAATCATTATGCATTGTACATCACTTGGTCCACTCTGTTCATATATTGCATATTCAGTATGCATTGTTTTTTTTATGTACAACTGTGATACCCTCAGTTTTTCATGAATAATCTGAGACAGCATGGGTGTGTGATATTTAACAAGGCACTTTGTTATGGACATTGGTAGATATCATTGGTGGGTGATATTTAACAGGGCAAATTGTTTATGGACAATGATAGCATGGCTGGGTGACATTTTTTGGGAAACAGTGATGGTTATCATCAATGGGTGATATTTAACAAGACATTTTTTATGGATAGTGATGGTGGCATGTGTTGGTGATATTTATCAGGGCAATTTTTTGTGGACAGTGATGGGTATCATGATTGGGTGATATCTGACAGAACTAATTGTTTACTGTGATATCTAGTATGTATGGGTGATATTTATCAAGGCAGTTTTTTGTGGACAGAGATGGGTATCATGAGTTGGTGATATCTGACAGGGCTAATTGTTTACAGACAGTGATATCTAGTATGGATGGGTGATATTTATCAGGGCAATTTTTTGTGGACAGTGATGGGTATCGTGGGTGGGTGATATCTGACAGGGCTAATTGTTTATAGACAGTGATAATTAGTATGTATGGATGATATTTATCAGGGCAATTTTTTTATTGACAGTGATGGGTATCATGGATGGGTGATATCTGACAGGGCTAATTGTTTATAGTGATAGGTAGTATGGGTGGGTGATATTTAATAGGGCAAATCATTAATGGACAGGCATAGGTAATGTGGGTAAGTGATACATAACATGACAAGTTGATTACAGACAGTAGAACTATGGGTCGGTGATCTGTAACAGCAGATAGTTCATGGACAGAGATTGGTAGTATGAATAGCATGGATAGTGTTAGGTACCTTGAGAGAGTGATATGTGATTATGATTTTTAACATAGCTTTTAACAAATTTTCAGTCATATTGCTATGATATCTGCAGTGTGGCAGTTTTTAGTGATCAAGCATTAGGGCATCATGCTGAAGACATGTAGCATGAGAGAGTGATATTTAATAGGGCAAATTGTTCTTGGACATTGATAGGTACCTTGAGAGAGTGATATGTAATAGGGCAAATTGTTCATGGACATTGTTTGGTACCTTGAGACAGTGATGTATAATACAACAAATTGATCATGGACATTCTTTGGTACCTTGAGTCAGTGATGTATAATACAGCACATTGATCATGGACAGTGATTGGTACCCTGACCATTAACAATGTGCGTCTTGATCTCACTAGAAATGGACATTAGATTGGTTTAAAAAGATTAAAATTTGTAGAAGGAAGTAATAAATACTACGCCACCATGCACAATTAATGTTGAAAAAATACAAAAACCTGATTTTTAAAACAATATACTGAGTGACAAAATCACTTAGATCCCTTCAATGACACTGTACCTAATAGTTTTATACAAGGGTAGATAAGAATAGGCAATATATTCAGGTGCAGTTTGAAGGGGCCAATGAAAAAGAAATGGGTATTTATTGAAGTGTAAATTTTTACCAAATAATAAAGTCCTTTTCATTTAGTCATGTAAATAATATAGGGCTTGACAGCAGCATTATTATTTCAAGTTGTTTAAATGACGCCTTTTCACTGTTAAATATAACCACCTTTATTAAAGCAGAAAAGCTTTTAAATGATTTTTTCTGAGTCGCTTACTGAACAGAAATTGACCAGATTTGACAGAAACCTTCCAGGATTGAAGGTCCTTCAACTATTCGTAAATGCTGTAGACCAGTCATCAAATATGGATACCATTCTAAAATATGGAAAAACCTTTAAGCCTTCTCGAAACAACCTGGTTAACAAATAATAGCAATCCATGACCCAATATGGCAAACGTTTATTAAAGATTTCATTAAAACACATGGATAGAATTTTGACAAATTTGAAAGAAAAATATCCAGGCATGAAATGTTCTGATTTATACAAAACAATGCCGATCTGCCATCAAATGTGTCCATTCTTACAAATAGAAAAGGTATTTGAAAAAAAAAAACCCATGTTGTTGATGCCAATTTGTCTTAAAATTGGACCCCAAAATAACAAACGATAAATTTAAAATGATTTTCATCAGAAACTGCTAAGAAGTGTTTGACGAAACATTCTGGCATAATGCTATGTGAGTGTTTCATAAAATTATGCCAAGTCGATCGAATTTCACAGCAAGGATCCTGGCACAATGCCTTTCCAGTCTTTGCAAATGTTGATATTTAATTCATTATGACTGCCAATAATAAAATGCTTGTAAAAAACCGTTAAATGTCAGAAAGTATTATACTTAAAATTTCTTTGCCAATTGCCCTTGCATTTGGCTTGTAGGTAGCCATTTGACTGACTACATGCCAATTGGTGCCACTTGTTTATTTGACTTTATTTGTTTTGAAGTAGTCAAATTATACATATAATATCAATTTTTCTTTAAAAAAGACAATAGGTGTGAATATCAATTGTTACGTCTCTGATCGTATAAAAGTAACAAGGAAAAGCTTTATACATTTAACAAATAAAAATTAACTTCCATATATAATAAGAAAAAAAATGTGAAAAAGGACTTAGGTTTATAAATCAAATTCATAAATAAAACCAAAAATTAAAAATGTTTTATCACAAAAAAAATTTATATGTTAATCAAAGTTCGAATCCAGATGAAGGCAATGACGTCCTCTATAACCAGGTTTGTGTTGATGTGTTAACAGTTCCTCGTTTAATTACAAACAATAATATTCCGGCTTTAGAATAACAAATAATTTCCAAAAAATGTTTTTGTCCACCAATTCTGATGAGAGAAATAATATATGTTTTCCAGAGAAATTGATTACTCTTTCAGAACAATAGAAGAATTCAAAGTCAAACTCAACTAGCAACAACAAAAATACATTTGAACTAAAATGTTTGAAATTCGACTAATAAACGTTAGTTTTTAACGTAGTTTTAGATCACTACGGTGTCAGGTGTCACATAGTTCGAGTGGCAGAAAATACTACAAGTCTATTATCTTATACGTCATTGATGAATTTGATTCTACTAAACGAATCTTACTATAAGATTGGATTTTTTTTAAAAATATAAACGTTGCTTACAGTAGAGTTAACAATTATGACTTTGATTACGACCAATGATTTCCACACAAGCAAGGAAAGTTGTTTACCAATCAAGGTCAGGAACTAAGTCAGCTAAAAATACAATGCAGCAATACTGGTTATTTACTGAACTGAACTGAATTTTCCGGAAAAAATGTCAAATCCAGTGAATAAGATTATGATTAAAATGACATGTAAAGAAATAAAATAAAATAATAAATTTTAAAATAACTAAATTACATACACGTAACACAATAATATAATTTAAAAAAATTAATCATGCATGCGAAGATGAATACATATACACTCACTTTTGCGTTGATTCTGTGGGCTGTATGGTCACACTGTGTATTCGAACATCGCGTGATGCCCCAAGAGCGTGCAGATCGTGCGCACGCTCAAATTTCAGTTTCACCTGCTGAATGGTTCCTAAGTCAATATGGCTAGCCACTACATGCCTTTCAACAACTCCGTGGTAAAGACTCATCATTTTCCTACGGCAAATAACAAGCAACAATAATGTTTAGATTAAACACTACCTTGACCATGTTTGCAATTTTAACTCTCTGAGATAGTTCTAGCATAGTGGGAAAATCTTACCCTTAGAAATGCACCATCAGATAGTATTATAATTAGAAGTTCAAAAGTATTGGGAGTGTGCCTCCTTATTCCTCCCCTGCCCGCTCTCATGCATGGTAAAGTCATGCAAAGAGTTCTAATGTAAGTGTATTTTTCACCAAGTAATTAAAAATACAAGATCTTCTGGTTTCTTCTAGACAAAGAAGGATCCATATTTAGAGTTTTTCGATGCTGCATGATGTTTATTCATGGTACGGACATTTTAACAGATGACCATTTTCTTTTGTCTTTGTTTTTTTTTTGTTTGTTTTCGTTAGGCCTGGGTGGGGGAACACTTGCTTATAGCAGATTTATTTTAAGTACAGACTTCTCAAGTTTAGATTGTGACAGCATCTGTTTAATTGTACATGTAAGCTGAAGATATGTGTTGTAAAAATCACTTCACTGTCCAAATTAATATGGCAAGGATTTTTGGCTTTAACTTTTTTAAAAAAATGTAATTTAATTATGTGTTTTAAATTGTTTACTGCGATGATAGCTGCCACTTTTTGAAAGTATACGTTAGAAAGGGGCTATGATCACCTTACTTTATTTGAAACGTCACAGGTTTTATATACACCCGGGTCAGCCAGGGTCACCTACTGAGACAGACCTTTGGGATCACTGAACCTATATTTACTTGACATGATATTGCAAATAATAAGTTTAAAGAGTTGATAAGTTTAGGAAAGATTAGGTTATCATAGTTAATTTTGTGTATGAAAGTGATCTGCTTGATATTTACGTAGAAAAATACTTTAACTATTTCCCAAAGTACAAAATAAGGAACTCAGATTACTCGTGCCTGACCATCACAGCCATTTTAACAAGTCTTGCTACTTTCATACAGAAAGTTATTTCCGTGCTTGCACATTTTACGTTCTATTTTTTTTCATCTTTTCTCCCTACTAAAATTCAAATACCGAAGCATAATTATGATTTTATTTCTTAATAATAACATATATATTAAGATTTCTCATAAATATTTTTTATAGTCACTTTGTTCTCAAAATATGTTTATTATTATAGCTTGCATTCAGACTTTTTTTTTGTTTCATCCACCAAGTTACAACTAAATTTTGAATAAATTATTATATGTAGTAGAAAAGCACCTGTAGCCTTCAAATAATTTGTCCTACTATCATTTTGGAAATGTAAGACGGAGAAATCGATTTTGTACATTACCCGTACTCGCAAATGCCTATGCCCAAACTATTTATTTTGACAAACCTTAATTACATTATTACTAAAGTTTTGATTTTAAATTTAGAACATCACACGTCTTCCACATCTTGCTGCATTCACGTGAAACTCTTTGAAAATTTAGGCCTTGTTTATGGTATGATATGATTAGATTTCATGTTTTGCATGTTTCACTTCCTCAAGCAATGGCGAACAGTGTTCACGTTTCTGAAAGCCACATATATTTGGTACTAGTTTCTGCATTAGTTTGCATACCATTAGTATGGGTCTGAGATTTAAAAGCAAAAGTGTGAGCTGTTTCCGTCTTACGAGATGCTTAATAAATATTGTGCCAACAACGTTAAACTTGTGTGTGAATGTTTATGAAAGTCAGACCCAGTGGCTATACTGATAGGCATACGGACGTAGAGCAGACACTGAGCTATTTCGGAGGGCTCGTGCTTATTTATTTATTTTATAAAAAGTAACTATACACAAACAAATAAGTTTAAATCTGTCTTTGACTATATTTAAGATCCCTAGTAAAAATTATCGGGTTATTTCTGACAAAAACTGTTTTGATTTTAGAATACTATTGTAACGATTGATAAACCGTTGAAATCTAAAAATATTAACCCCTTGATTACAGTCGTTAAAGGAATCTAATGCTTGCAGTTGTAAATGCTATATGGAAAAGTGAGGTGGGGGTAGGGGAATAATGTGACCATAAAGTGTTTTTGAACTTTACAAGCGCAAGTGAAGAACGGTCCACAGTTTATTTCAAAGAAGAGTCGTCACTTTTTGACCATTGTGAAATAACTTACGTCTCGAGCTTGAGTTCTTCACTCGTTGCTTTACTTCCTATCAACGTCACGAAGAATTCCCCGTAGGTGTCTTGTGACGTACCAGATACCACAACCTCCACAAAAAATTCATGGCCTGTAATGTTAAAGTTTTCATGCTGATTATATAAGAGTTTGTCTACAAGTAATTATAAGCATACACTTGTACCGATAGTTTCCATACTCTAAGTATAAGAACACCCATCTACATGTCCGTTTGTCTGTCTATTCATTCGTCCATCCAGTTATGCATTTTATGCATTTGTCCATCACTCTTTGATCTTATAACCTAAGTTCCTTTGAAGGAAGAGTAAATGACAATTTTTTTATAAAAAAGTTCTAACTTTGGATGATGCAGACTCCAAAGATGTTTAATTCGAGTGTAAAAGGATAACATTTTCGTATGTAATATTAACCCTTCCTTGTGCCCCGAACGACAGAGGGTAATTATATTTGTCATGATGTTATGTGAAGGAGAGTAGATGACAAGGCCGGTATCGGATCCTGGATTTGGACTCTGATGGAGGTGGGAATGTAAATTACATATATTGGTGGGGGTCTTGGGATGCTCAGTGTCATAAGGCGGTTGCCATTACAAATCACTCGCACATCTCACCCTCACAAAATATACAGGCTACAGTGTACATCCTCTAAGGCTGTTTAAAACGTTAAATAATACAAAACCATGCCAAATATATTTTCACGTGTAATGTGTACTCTTTTTGGTGAGCTGAGCTCCATCTACACTGATGAAAGAAGGGTGGTTCAGATAATTTACGATAATGACCAGGTGGCAGTGAATGGTCTGAATCCTAACGGAATCTCCTGGTATAGTTGGGGATATGGTGGCAGCAGGGAGTAATAAATAAAACTGGTAATACATCTTATAACTTCAAGCTCTTAGTAAATTTTCTTTAGGTCATTTTCAGGTATTATATAGGGGTTAGAGTCACGTATCTTTGCATTCGAATTTGTGTTTCTGTTTACAACATGCAATCACCCAAATCGGTCATTGTAACCTACATTATTCTAAAGAGTTTTATGTAGCGTTATGCATGTATATAGGCGGTATGATATTTGTTATTTGACAGAATTTGGCGTCACTTTCATATTCCCATTAGAAGCAGATTGCAAATTAAAACATAAATGCCAACAGTGGCATATGCTAATTAAGGTTTGTACTAGTGCTTACAACCTAAACGTACTTACAAGTCACATATATTTAACAGCGTGAAGGAATGTTGTGCCAGGTGGCACTGTTGTAATGCAAATTTTCGGTCCCAGAAATTGTATAAGAAAAACTGAATATAAAACGTCAAAGTCAATCTCTGACTCATTTGAACTCCCAAGAGTACTTAACATTTAATGAAGGAAATTGCTGTGCGGTCTACGTAGAAACTGACGGATAGTCACACGATTCTCACCGCAAAATGGTGCTCTGTCTGATGTGCTGAGGTAGAAGGTTCCCCTCTCTGTTGTCTTGTCTGCGTCATAACCCATTATCGGACAACCTGTAGCCGAACACCCAAGACATTCTCCTTGTTCGAATCCTGCTGCAGTACGACACTTATGTGCATAGAAGTGACAGTTGGAGTTGATAGATTCAGTGAAGTATACCCAGGCCCTAGAATGGCTACATTTGACGGAATTAGCAGCTTCTGCAATAAGCGAGGAATATTATAAAGGTAAGAATATAAAGTTTGACTCTCTCTCTCTCTCTCTCTCTCTCTCTCTCTCTCTCTCTCTCTCTCTCTCTCTCTCTCTCTCTCTCTCTCTCTCTCTCTCTCTCTCTCTCTCTCTCTAGATTGAGACTGGCATGCTAGTCTGAGAAATATGTGATAATTTGTATCATTATTTATGCTATCGATTATTGGCTAAGGCATTTTTCATAACTAAATCAGGGCTCCGGACAGGATTTGTTGGCCATAGGAAATATCTTCCAGTAGGTCCCTTTGAATTACAAATTGTAATGGTGGTCGGCCATACTGACCATTGTGGGTCCCCGGAATTTTATGCTAATTATTATACCCTGTCCGCGGCCCTGACTAAATCTACATAGGTCTAAAAAGGAAATTATATTAACATGTGTACGATGTTTTGGTGCGCTATATTATATATATTGTTATGGTACTTATAAGGCAAAGGGGCTAAATACAAGAAATCTAGGAGTATCCGAGGGCTAGTGGCATCCAGCCTCTACCAGGTCACTTCTCAACTCATAAAGTACTGTCAAACATGTCGATGTGCATAGATAATCGAAGTAAAACTTTCAAATTTTGAAAAGGTCCAGCGTTGTTTTTTTTTAGTTTTGTAAATAGCGCACATGAAGAAAGGTTAACATATTCGAACAACTGCGGCTGTTACAGTAGAAGCTGATGATTATTTATAACAACTTGGCAAAGACGCACATCAAAGAAGAGGAAATGTGTTTTGTGGGGAAAAACGTCTATACGGATTGAATTAGTTTAATGAAGGAGAAGGAGAAGAATACATAACTGAAAGTACAACATATACAATAGAGCTGCACGCTTCCAAACCATGGAAAATGACCTGAAGTATGAACGATCCAGTGGTTTGAGTATACACCTCTAATATGGAAGGTCAGGGTTTCGAACCCCGATCGAGTCATACCAAACTCTTTTAAGTATGGTACGAACAGTTGCTTCGCTATGCGCTTAGCATTAAGAAGGTAGTATTAGGACTGGACGGCCAGGTGTCAGGATAATGTGACCTGGTGAGGAATCATCATAAGTGTCTATGGCATGATACCCCAGTGTTAGAGATCGCTACAAAATGCCACAATGCAGACATCTTAGCAATACGATCGAAAATGTTTTAAAGCTAAGTCAGAAACCCAAATCTCTCTCTCTCTCTCTCTCTCTCTCTCTCTCTCTCTCTCTCTCTCTCTCTCTCTCTCTCTCTCTCTCTCTCTCTCTCTCACACACACACACACACACACACACACACAGACTTGACATAAAATTACAGAGCAAACAATTGTCGTCTTAAAACAATTAACTACAAACACTCGATTATTAAAGTCATTTTGAATCAATATTTTCAGCAAATTAAAATCACAATCAGTGTGAAATAAATTTGTGACGAGAGAGGAGTTAGTATACATTCGAAATAATGGATAAATGACCTTTAAAAGTTCACCAAAAGTATAAAGAGAACATTGCTGGCAGTGACTCTCACATTGTATAGAATACACAACTATTTTGTCCTTTCTTGCTTGTTTTGAACTTGGCTTACACTGAAAATTTTAACAGTGATGGTGAAGGATTTAATATATAATTTTCCTACAGCGAATCTTTAGATATACATAGCTTGTTAGAATAATCAGTATAATTCTAACCAGTTTCATTTGTCACGTGCCCATATTACGAATCGACAAGCTGTATTTTCAGAAGAGAAAAGATATCCTTTAAATGCGATCTCAGCTTTTTTAGATCGAACACTGTTAGATTTAAAAAAAATTGAAATTTTGAATCTAACATAAAAAGACAGCAAAGTAAAATTTTTGAAAATGTATTCATTAGTTTTGTTTACTGAAAGGTCAAGGATTCAGGCTGATGCAAGCATACCTGAAATAGGGCTCAAACTAAGGCAAGCATACCTGAAATAGATCTTAGGCTCAAACTAAGGCAAGCATACCTGAAATAGATCCTGATCCTATGCCACTGATAATACCTCCAACAGAGCTTTCGGGACAGCCGGGTTGTTTGACGCCCTCGTTAGGGTAGAAATCTATGTCGCCCAATGGTTGTGCTGCTCCGAATCCTGTCATGGCACAATAGGTGATTTATATATCTATCTATTTATGTACTTTTATCCGTTCCACTTTTTTTTACCAGTTTCTAATTACAAAACTTTCTACCTTTTTACCAACTACAAACATAAAAAATATTCCATATGTTTGCATGCTGTCGATGTTGTGATGTCATCTGACTTGATGAAACAACTGACTTGCAAATACCATACGATGCACTGGAAACACAATTGGTTTAAAATCTTTATTTTGACTTTATTGTGCATTAACGAGTTCTACAAAGTGTATTCATGTTAGTAAATAGTTTGCTATGTATATTTAATTTGTATTATTATTGGCTTTTTCTAATGATTAAATGTTATATACATTTTTATCTTGTACTTGGCCAATTTCACCGTGTGCCTGGATAGGCACTCGTTTTGAAACAGAATAATACATAGCTAATATTTTGTTGTGAGCTCAGATAAAATAGTTACTATAATTTCAGTAATAATCTTTATTTTCTTGAAATCCTAGAATGTTCTTGAAATGAACATTTGACTCTTATGCTGGTTCCATTTTGTGTTTTATCTTTTTGTATGATGTTATTTACTTATAATTTTACTCATTCTTGCCTTAATATCTTGATATAGACGCAGTCTTACTGTTTTGTTCAGATTGTCATTTGGGTGGACATATTTATTCAAAATTATTAGTCATTGGAAATACAAAGTTACCGTCAATAATATTCTTGGATAGAAACATTAATTTGAAATTATAGTGAATTCAGGCATGGACAATGTTTTGGAATATAGTATTGTCATATATCAAAAGGCTGTTAGCACATCATCGCCATTCAGGCCATTGACACATTACCACGTTTGAGACTACAGGCAAATCAACATATTTAATAGTGAGACTTACTTGGAAAACCAAAGTAATTCATTTAGAACTTCATACATTGGACATGTAATAAAAAGTTTAGAACCATTTTGGATTTAATGCACAATACTGAAAGTACCTTGAAATTTTAACATTGTGTTAGTGCGAAAAATTGTTTCGTGAATTTTAAAACCAAACACTTGTTGGTTCCACTCTTTTCTGTTACGTAGCTTAAAACCAAAGAGTAGTAACAAGTTTCTTCCTGGATGTGCAAGATAGTGATGAGTGTCTTACTTAGATACGCAAACAGTCACACACTGATAGATGCAGACATAGACAGCATTTCTGTATGAAACTTTGAAAACAACTGTTTATAATATTTTAGGAAATCTCTAAATAACAACACGCTTATAAACCATACCTGACAGCAAGACAAACCCGGATGAGTCTGTATGAATGACGTCAACAAGGTCGGCATCGGTAGCATCTAATCGAAATTCTGTGGAACGATCGCCGAATTCGGGGCTTGCTGGGTCCAACCCTATATGGTGACAATAATTATAGTTCATTGCTCGTTTTGAATAAAATAAATACAAGAAATACAGCGTAAATACAAGCAATAATGTAATAGTTATCCCGATCCGAGTGTGACGGGATCAGGTGAATCCGCCATAACTTCTTCCGTGACATTCTTAATGCCACCTGTCTATACTGAAATGAAAATGCAAGATTCATTTATTTGCCTGTTCTTACCTATTCCTTTCTTGTCGATACTGTTTTCAAACTGTGGGGTCCATTACGTCTATTTGTCAGTTATAGCAGTTTATATATATATATATATATATATATATATATATATATATATATATATATATATATATATATATATATATATATATATATATATATATATATTTCTTTGCACGGAGAAATATATGACCTGATTCCATAAATGTCAAGACGAGAGAGCTCCCGACGTTTGCAAATTGTAAATGTTAAATTTCGAAGCATTTCATATTTTGAACATACATGGTCATTAAAGAAAAAATTCCTCAGACGACAATCATTGGGACATACAGTACCTTAGTAGTTAAGATGTTGCATTTTTTATATTTATATTCTGAGTACATTCATGCGTCATCTTTTAGAAATACTGTAATTGGAGTACACTATCATGACATTCTTGGAGCACAATGTTCGATATCAAATATTAAAAAATATATAATTCGTATAATTTATTAACATTGTGACAATGGCCATGCTTGCCTGATATTCTTCCGATATGAGGTATTTTATGTCCAACATGCCCGGCAATGTGGGCGCCAAGACTGTGACCAATTATATGTACGTCCGTCAGCTGAAGCCCATGATGGTCGTGCAGGTATTTGATTAGTGCTGCTGTTTCCGCTCCGATCAAGAAAGTATTGGCTGACGCTTGCTCGTAGGGCAACTGCGACCCATGACCCCAGTTCACCACAATCACGTTGAAGTCGCCCTACAGATAATGGAATTATCCATTAGGAAATGCAATATTAATGTCACTCCATTTTAATATTATTTGTATAGCTCTCAGCATGCTTAAGTATATTTTAAATATACTAACGATAGTAAAATTGACACTAATGATGTTGTGATTTAGACAATATCTGTTTCAAGCCTGTATTAATACCGACTCCAATTCAAATCCAGTAAGGCGCAAATATTTTTAGTGTGCTATTTTACTATGAATTCGGAAGAATAATTATGTAATTGTTTATATTTTTGGGTGGCTAATCTCATACATTATATCTTGCGAACCTATGTTTGAGCATATATTAATTAGAAATGTGCTTGCTACGAGAGAATGACGGATATATATATATATATATATATATATATATATATATATATATATATATATATATATATATATATATATATATATATATATATATATATATATATATATATATATTGTATACAGTCCATGAAATATATCCGTTATTCACTCGTTTCATACAAATATTCTCTAGGTTAATAACGTGATACTACACTTCAACCGGACATCCCTAGGTGACCTGCATGATCAATGTTGAAAACATATTTTGGTAGTGAGTGAATGTTTTGAAGAATTTATAAATGTATAATGAATAAATCCTTCCCTGCTCAGAAAATATACTACTCTAACATAGATGTCTAAATGAAGAAAACAAATGACAGTGAGCATGAAATGTTACGATCATAGCCGTTCACTGTACAGAAATAAAAATGAATCAATTGGTTCAGTCATAAGTCATTACATGCTGACAAATAAATAAGATATGGTAAAAATATCTCTGCTGAAAATGTCTGACATTGGCAATACTTATTGCATATTCTAATTAAAAGGGAAGTGGGTGGGCTGGATTATATTACGCACCAATGATAATTGTTTGGAATATTCTCAAGCAAAAGGAAAACTAACACCAGCTATATTGAGTATATCACTTACAAACAATATTTATGATGGCAAAAGCATGGGCTATAGTGAACATTGAAAATTAAGGTGACATATGCCGTCGTGCATTAAAGTAACATAAATCTTTAGGTTTAAGACGGTTTAACATTCAAAAGGATTAAACATATGCCTTGTGTGAAAAGCAGCTATGACCGAAAGTCTACGTAGAACTATATTCAGATATGAAACTTAATACTAATAATGGCTTTGAGACAGATTTCTTCAAATTGATAAGTAATGCTTTCTTATAAAAACAGATGAGGAACTGGATGAAAAATTAATACATAACAAGCCAAACTCCAAAATATATACATACGAAAATAAAATATTTCTTAGGTGCCACGATGACATCATTCTTTGAGAGAAGATGTACATACATTAATAGTTTAATGTCATTAGGAACACAGATTTGAACTCCTCAAGTAATAAAAGTTGTTCGAGATTTCCATAATCATATTGAACTTTCTTGGCTAAGCATCATCTCTAAAATAACTGTTCTTTTTCGTGCAAATTGAAGTTAAGTTTGTACAGCTTCCTTTTTATAGCTTCTGAATTTTTTGCCGATTAGCCTCAGGGACTAAGGCATAATTTCTTTAGATGCATTCTGTAGTATATCATAGTCAGAACATTGCTGTACTGACTGGGATGCATAACTATATCGGGCCTTGCCAAGAAGTACACATTGCAATAATTGAATGTAATGCTTCCTTGGCGATTTAAAATTTTCAGCAACTTTTGCAAAATAAATAATATATTTGTCTACTTCTTTTTCTCTAAAAGGAGGCACTAACCTAATATTTTTGTTATTTCAAAACTTGAATTTGTATGTGAAGTGAGATAATGCTTTCCAATTGCCAACTCAAATTGTTTCATCTTAATTTGAAATTCCGTTTCATCCTTCTCTTTTTCAAAGTGTAATTCTCTCTCTCTCTCTCTCTCTCTCTCTCTCTCTCTCTCTCTCTCTCTCTCTCTCTCTCTCTCTCTCTCTCTCTCTCTCTCTCTCTCTCTCTCTCAAATTTCAATCGTTTATACTTCATCCATCTCCTGTCTCTCCTCTTTGTCAAATTGTATTTTCATTTGTTTATCATTATGTCTTCTCTCTCTTTTCTCTCTCTCTTTATCAAATTTATCAAATTGCAACTGCAATTGCTTCTTTTTTAATTGCAAATACAATCGTTTCTCTTTTTCTCTTTCCTTTTTCTGAAGCTCGAGCTTCCTTAACTTAATTCCATCTTGCATTTCATTTTTAATTCAATTACTATGACAGAGTCTGATACAGATTTACTGACCGAAGCCAAAACACTTATTGAATCAAAATGTTTTTAAATTATTGTTTCGTGAAGAAAGCTTTTGTCTCAGAAAGTTGATATTTGCTGGCAAGTTCAATCAACTCATCTTTGTTCAAAGTATCCAACTGCACCTGAATAGATCTGACAAAAAGTTTCCACTTTCGATGATATTGTGAAAGCCTGTCATTTCCATTAAAGATTTGAAACCAAATGTAAAATACTACTTGGGATTTAAAAACATGGGACATTTAAATTTCAAAAACCATTTTCTTAAATTTTTAAGCCAAAATTCATTTATCCCGAGGACGAGCAACCCAATTTTGTTTCACTGGTAGGCAATTACAAATGTAACAAAAGAAAGGAGTGAAGCCAATAAGCGTTGTAAATTTAACGAAATAATTTATTTCCCTAGAAAACAATGTAAAAATAGAGAATATGACTTAAATTTATGAAAATAATCCAAAAATGAATCGTAGAATTGAAAACTATAAGTCCTATCACTAAAAAGTTCTAATTGAATCCAGGATCGAATCTCGATGAAATTCCAATATGGAAGGCGATGAGACCAGATGAGGTCGTTGTAATGATGGCAACAGTTCCGTGTTTAATTGTGTGAATAAAAAATAATATTCCGGCTTTAGAATTAAAAATAATTTCCACTGAATATTTTTGTCTAAGACTTTGATGAAGAAGCACTTATTTTCCAGAGAATAGAAATTATTTTTAAATAACAAGAATAACTCAAAATGGCAACATTACGGTGAGTACATGTTTTGTACTGTCTATACATGTTAAGTACAATAATGTCAATGACATATGACAAGAAACAAAAGGTTTTAAAGTTTGTTCATGTGCATTTAGGGTAAAATACTTTGTTACAATTCTTGTGGTTTGGTTTTCTCGAATAAGTTGCTTCAAGTTTTTTATTTTAGTAACTGCGGTCATGTTTGATGGTGATTATGTATCACTTGTACCAATCTGAAACAATGTATTTCTGGTGCTTTAAGTGAAATTCGGTCGATTAATGTTTTTCTCTTTTCTCTAACGACAGTCATATTTATTGCATCATTTGTGCAAAATTTAAACCGTTTTAGCAATATATGTTTGTCATATGCTGTCACTCATGGCACCGCATTTTAAAAAATAATTTTCAAGTTTTCCTGGTTTAGTTACGGAAGCTATATTTTAAAGAGGATCGGCATCTGTTATATCAATTTGATGTACTTTTTGTTCTGTTTTGGAATGTAAATCACACAAACACACATACATACAAACATGCATGCATACATACATACATACATACATACATACATACATACATACATACATACATACATACATACATACATACATACATACATACATACATACACAAACACATACACACAATATATCCATCCATCCATCCATCCATCCATCCATCCATCCATCCATACATGCATGAATGCATGCTTGCACCCACACATTCATTGTAAGTTAATATCTTTTGAAAATGGTGCATATTCTCTCTCTGGATTGATTGATTGGCTGAATGCGAAGAATTATTACGAAATAAGTAAATAAAATCAGTACCTTTTTTAATAATTCAGCCACCATGTTGATTATCCATTGTTTACGTCCTGTGTCTATGAAGCCATGAATTATAAACTTGGTTTGTTTATTTCCTTGAAATGTTCGCGACCACGCGTCCATGTGCGAATTGTAGTTAACAAATGGCAGTACTAGAGCGTTGGCGCTGTGGCTCCGAGTGTACAGCTCAAACAGAGTTTGAACATGCTCAGGGGATTTGGGAAGGGGAAGACCGGATAATTTCGTAAAACATCCCAGTTCTCCATAGCAGACTTGATCAGCTGCGGAAACATATGATAGTTCAAGGATAAATGCAAATAGCAGGAGGAACGTCATTCCTATCCAGACCGATCACTTGCACTAACAGCTAAGAAAAGGAAAACGTTTGGCGTTATCTTTGGTTTCATGGTTTAAAGATCAGATAGTCATGATCTTCTGATAGCTACATGGTGGTTGTAGACATGCCCAGGGAGGCCTGTTACTATATATATGAATATTAATTCAAACAATAGTTCCATTATTTGACATATGTTAATCGTATCATACGACATAATTTGAAGAAGTCAGTTTGTATGAAGCGTTATGCCATAACCATCCAACGGTTTTGACATCAGACATAAAAGACAAAGAAAAACAACAAAACAAATAAACAATAGAACGAGACTAGGCAATTATAAAAAAGAAAATCATTTTTTGTGCAATCCTTACATAATTTTATGACCGTTTTTCACGTTAAGTCTTTTTTGGTTGGTGAATATCGCTTTGAACTAAACAGAGTTTTCACCAATGGAGCCAGTGGTGGATATTGTAGTTCTACCATCGAATGAGTTTATTGAAGTTAATGTTGAACATGTTCAATAAGGGGTAAGGGGTTACGGTGTAGATTAATACTGGTCTCATATGGACTGAACACCACCACCAATATCATCGTTGTGGTCCCAATAGGCAACAGTAGTCTGAGTCATTCTCAGCTGCAGCATGATCATCAATATCGTCCTCTATTAAAGCTAACAAAATCTCAACTGCAATCTGTACACGTCAACTGTCAGAAAATATAGTTTTTCCATATTCTTGTCACGTGAATCATAATCAGTTTGAAAATAGACTTTTGAGATTATACAGTTTAGACACACGGAATTTCAGTGTCGTCACGCACGTCAAACTGGTTGTTAATTGTTGAAAGGCTTTATATGTTATGTAGCCCCACGGTCTGTAAAAGAAAAAAACAACCTGATCCCATGGGTATACAGTAAGGACAATGATAGCTGGTCGACTTGATTTGTGAGCCATAATCACGTCCATAAATTATCTTATCTGAAGATTAGTGCGTGTGCAAGACAAACTCACGCACACACAAACGCAAACAGAAATTTGAACTGGGCACCACGAACAAATTTTTTACCGCCAGATTTCTTTACATGATGCCATACGCAACACCGTATACCGTAATTATATTCAGGACAAACAATATAACATACCGCGGCAGATGCCTGACTCTAATTTAAAAAAAAATACAACAAACATATTCGTCTGTCAATAGCTGGAAATAGCTGGAAAAATGTCTTGCACTGATTGATAGCAAAATAACACCATATTATATGCGTCATATTGTTTGGGAAAACAATAATTATCTTGATATAAATAATAAAAAATTCTTTGGTCTAAAGAAATTCGAAGCCTACCCTCGACGAGTTTGTTGAGTGGAATTGAAAGGGAAATATATGAATTTGATATGCATTTGTTAAAATTTCCATCAGATGTAATCTTATCACTGAAAGCAAAATTTGACGATTGAAGCTTATTCTAGAGTGAAACCCTGTGAACGACATTGCACTGATATTAGATGGCTTTTTGGTACAACTAGCTAGTACTAACACTAATGCCTACACTTAAACTCACTATTGATAATAATAGACAGGGAAACTTTTAGTGGAATGCCGACACATAGGCACGATATTTATCAGAGAGGGCTAGTAAACAAAATACATGTTACTCAACAAGGAAGGAAATAGTGGACTGAAGAAATTACGTAAATTTAAAAACTTATTATGATTCGCAAACTTATCAAGGTATAAAGTAAATACATTAACATAATCTAAATTATAAACAAATGGCATTTCCTTTATTTTCTTTATAATCCGAATTTCCCCAAATGTTGAGTTTGGCCCAAATATATTTCACAACATACTATATGGCATACGCGGCATGCCCTATTTATTTAAAATCTGATCAAAAACGATCATATATATATATATATATATATATATATATATATATATATATATATATATATATATATATATATATATATATAACATTAATTTTTGACAAATGCAACTATTGTATACAATAGAGAGACGGCGATACCGTCATAAAATTAAAGAATCACTTGGTACTACAACGGACAACTCCTGCCAAATGCAGTAGCAAGCGTGTTTCCTCGCCATATAACTGAGTCCGTGAACGCCAGATTAACAAAAACCAAGGGTTACAGCAGGGCTAACAACATATAGATCGAGAGAAGCTTGCACAGGGTAAAATATTTATAAATCTTTATCTTGCTATAGTTTTGGTTGTCAGCCCCAACCCCTCGCCCTAAATATACCTAGCAAAAGAACGATCAATGGAAGAGGTTGATTTTAGGTGGAGGGTGTTTTGTAAACCATAATAGCCCCACCCATAAACTTCCAAATGAATCCTGCTTTACCATTACGAGTGTTCGCTTGCGTGTGTGTTCCTTGGAATTAAGTTTTTCCCACTCCTCCATTATTATTCATCCCCACCCCCGAGAAAAAAGCATTTGTATGCTCATGCTTATTTCATGCCTGTTCAGCAATAATAATAAAGACGAAACAAGCATTCTGCTAAAACCAAGATGTTGTGAATACTTTTGATGTATTGATTGTGTTTAATTGTAAAGGCTAATTATCTTAGACAAATAAAACTTTCATTGATACACACGAGAGAGAGAGAGAGAGAGAGAGAGAGAGAGAGAGAGAGAGAGAGAGAGAGAGAGAGAGAGAGAGAGAGAGATATGGATCGAGTGATGTTAGCTGATATGACCAACCAAAACTGAACGAGAGAGAAAGGAGGTGGAAATTTTATACTTTACAGGTTCTGTTGTTGAACCTTGTAATACATTCAAAGAAATAAACACAAAATAAAGTTGCAAATAAATTAAACTAGGACCCTGCCATGGGGCAAAGGAATTTAAAGTAATTAGCTTTATACCAACACTACAATATATAAAACTTTTATTTAATATTTTCGGCTTATATAATAATATAAAATTGCTAACCACGCTCTGTCTGTCTCTCTCTCTCTCTCTCTCTCTCTCTCTCACACACACACACACACACACACGCTCATGCATATATATATATATATATATATATATATATATATATATATATATATATATATATATATAGTATGTACACCGTATCAATGATATACAACGAGATGTATAAATATTGTATTAAAAGGAAACGATTTAAGGAAACATTTATAATGAGTGTATGTCATTGATACAGCGTACATACTGTACATATATTTTATTCATATCACATACAAGTGCACATATTTGCCCTTTGAACTGTGTATTGGCCGAGTGAATGAAGTCCTGAATATTGTCACTTTTGGTACCATTGGTTTTTGCTTTTACGTAAGCTATGTACATAGTTTATATCTACATAGTACGATTTTGCTAATGAAATGAAATAAAGTCGTTTCTTATCTGTGCTCTATATATTGATTTTCGTACCACCGTTATTAAATAAGAAGGCATTCAAACAACTTTCTCTCGAGATCGCTGTACAGAAGTTGACAAAGTATCGTACTCAAAAGACCAGTATTCTCAGTCAGCCTTGGGACTCTTATTTATAGAGGTAACTTGGAATTCCGCTATGTTTGAATAGATTTCTCTTGATTTTTGATATGATTCATTTAGACTGTTGTAAATTTATCCATGTCTTCCACATGTTATTGATATATTTCTAGGATCAAACTGGAACTATTGAAAACATGACGTTGTCAACATGCGTGATATATTAAGAAGAAAGAAGGACAGACAGAGAAAATGCAGGATTAGAAAAGGAGGAATAATGAATGACAGGATGAAGAGAAAGAAAAGTAAAGAGTAACGACACAAAATACAAGAGAATTAATGGATATATTTAACATATCCACCTGCATACACACACATGCATACATACATAGGTATATAGGTACGTTCATACATACATTCGTACATACATAAATGCATACATACATTCGTACATACATACATACATACATACATACATACATACATACATACATGCATGCATACATATATAGGTATATAGGTTCGTACGTGCATTCGTACTTACATACATACATACATTCATATACACACATATATCCATACATACATACATACAAATATACATACATACATGTAAGAAACCATACACATATACATACATATATGGAAGGCGTATATGCAGAACATCAATAATTGCTTACAGACGGACAATTAGATAAAGCAATCGGAGAAACTTTACAAAATTCATTATTCAAGTGCCTTTCCCGGGGACAAAGCAAGGCAGCCGACCCATCTTTCCTGGGAGCGAATCCAATCTATGAACCAGAGGTATCGGGATTGATACCCATCCAAATTAAGCCCGGATCGGCTACCTTGGTGGGTCGTTGGGAGGTACACTTGCTCACAATTTCTCAGCATGATATAAGCAAACTTAATTTAATTTGCAGTTAAAATTTAAAACTACCTCAAAGAATGCATGGATACTTATAATTTTACAAGACATGAATGGATAGTACAGGAGCAAAAACGTGTGTATAAATGTGAACTTTTCGACACAACCATACGACCTAGCAACAACGGATATTTTTCACTCTGGTAAGATGGTTTCTAAAATCAACATAGTATTAAACTATGCCAACCACGTTGCTTGTATCTAACCGTTTCGTCGCTAGGTGTGAGAAAATCTCAATGGTACTTAAAAAGAAGAACAAATAAACATATATCATCTTAAGTCTTGAAGACGCTGTTAACCGCGCAAAAATTATGTCAAGGATTCTAAAGATATGTCTAAAGATATGTCAGGAGTTATAATAAGGCGTGTCACTTTCCCGTAACAAGTTTCAAATGAATGTTCAGTATTATTTGCGGTCTCAAATAACTTGACATCCACTTTTGTCGTTGTACTTAGTTTAGCTACAGATTGGTACTAAATATTTCAGATACTTTTCAGGAATATAGATCGCGAGGACTATGTGTGTATATGTATATATATATATATATATATATATATATATATATATATATATATATATATATATATATATATATACTGTTACAAGCCAGGGGTCATTTGCTTGACAGAGCGGTGTCGAAACCCCGGGCTCGAATCCCACTAGAAGTCATAAGTTTACCCCATATTTCCAAAGATTTCTATACAACTTCAGTTGTAAGTTGGAAAGCCCGACGTGTCCATTCTATACATAAATTTTGCAATAATCAATACAAGACTACATTATTTACAACTTGCCAATTAGCCATCAACCGCGCATCCTCACAGTTTCTTTATATTAACTTTCCGTTCCGCTTGTAATTCACATCGTAGAAACTGTACAACTATCCCTAACCTTGGGGACTATTTTAACTGCCCACCTGAGGCCAGTCGATCTACCGTTTCAAGGCACATCACACCAGTAAATCTACATCACATTTGCCACTTTGGCAACATAAACGGTATCTTCAGAGTCCTTTCTCATTTATCCCATTGTGTCATTTACCGGTTTACTACCATAAATACTGTCGCTGCGTCACAACACCGATGTACACCACTAGTTTTTATAAAGCGTGACAGGGACAGTCATGCGGATGGGTCTGAGTTCTCTACTCATTGGCCATGACATCTCAGAAACTCACTAACACTTTCTCTCCATGACGTTTGCTCCTAATAATAGACTAATTATTTCGTGCTAAAGAATATTTCCCATTGCATCGAATTCCAATAATCAAACATGTAATCAAACAAACATACAAATTGCTTAAACTAAGTGCGCATCTCCTTAATTTTATAACATTACCCCCGCCTTTAAAAAGATCACTCGTCCTCGAGTGATCCAAACGTCACGCTTCTGTTGTCCAATCAAAACTGATTACGTTTCTACTAAAATCAACCACCAACCAGATTAATGATTCCCAAACATGGTTAGGACAAAACCAAACTTTATTTTTGAATCACTAAATGTCTTCAAGAAGCATAAATGTCAACAATGAACACAAATTAAGCAAGCTGAATCCAGCATGAAAATGTTCCGACAAGTTATTAGGGTTTAAACTCTTTCATAACACTCTTCGGAAAAGCCGCAGGACATACTTTTCTACACATAGGTCTCTAACAACAAGACAATATATGTAACACAGAACCCTTCCTGTTTAGCCGAGAAAAATACTCAGGTTTTGGAGTTTGCGTTTCCACCTGGAATAACACGTCTCCAACTAAACCTTAGCGCACCGCGCTCAACACACTTTTCGACTCAATCTCGGTTAGTCGATCCTATCTTCTTACAATTGCTCACAACTAATAGACCAACACTTCAGCCACCGAACATAGACATAAGAGAGTCTACTCCCAAAGCAAAAGTTTGGAACATCATCACACAGCTGACTTAACTAACCTTGGTGTGAAATACCATTAATTCATGCGGATAATTAATTGACATGTGCTATCAGTTGTCCTTCAGAATTTCCCAACAGGACACAATTCCATCTAAACAGGCATTTCACACTATGCATGATGGAAACCACGCTGGACCATTATGACTGTCAAGATCGTAGCGAAAACTTTTGAAATACACTGTAGGAAACAATTTCCAACTGGCAAGTCGCTAGCAAGTCTACGACAATACAACACTGGAACCTTCCTGTATACATCTGGGTTAGAGAATGCGTTACACAGAGAAAACACGTTCTCTTACGAACCCTTAAAACAAGTCAACCATGACTAACAAAGCCTAAATGGCTACAACACAATTGTCGTCCAGACGGATACTAGACCTGACACTGCCACTTTCAACTTTTCACCACAAGTACTTTTTTCTACATCGAAAGAAAAAAATAATCCACTAATACATAAACAATCACAACACACACTTTCCTCCTCAAGTTAGGTCTCTTCAAGTGACAGCACAAATCAAACCAATCGATATATTTTCTAAATTCTGGATGCAAGCAGCAAACACTTATATAAATAAAAGCTGTTCTTGTCTAGCATTGCACGCAATCAAACCATACAACTTCTTCCTAACACATATGAGAAAAAAATATACCGTCTTGGCAAAATTTATTTCCTAGAATCAGTCATATGTACATGCCAAAGTGCACAGATTAATTGGTATTACTGTGCGGCTTTGTATCTAAACCCGTTTGACGATTTGTCCCAACCAAATTAATAATCACGGGGACACAATTATTAACCACCCATAAACAAAAAAAGTCATATCGCGGTTCCGGTCAGCTTTCTAGGCAAATGTGACTAATATTAAAATTTTATACTGAACGCCTAGTTTGTTTTTTTTCCTAAATGGAGTTTCTATCAAATCAGACATCAATATACGGCAGCGAAACTAAACTTTTGTATGTTTTTCGAATCGGATGGGTGTTTCGCTCCTTCCAATTAGTCACCACCTAACAAATGTATGCAATGCATCGAGAGTGCATGCATTTCCATCTCATTTATCGTCCTTGCACGCAGTTAATGCCACAAAGAAATGAATATCAAGTGCAAATAAACGTAAAAGTTACATTTGGGTTACTGTTCTCATTATTATTATTGTTGTTGTTGTCACCAAATCCGTTTTTGGGTCAGAATGACCGTCAAAGTAGCGCGCCCATAAACTTTACACAAAGTGGGAGGGAGGGGATTGACGAACACGTGGTTTTTTAGTGGTTCCTCTTCTGTTCATAAAGAGTTACACAGCCAAATTCATAAATCTGGCATACCAAATATCTCATGCCCAACATTTTCGATCAATTCAGGTTACTTTTGGCTATGTTATTTGGGCAAAAAATAATCATTTCGTCCCCATTGTATGACACGTGTGTAACAAAGTATCCACGCCTGTTCTGAGGGGTTTATTTTGCGTCCAGCGCCTCATATCACATCTTTTTTTCCCCAGTTATCATATCCTAGATAAACTATTCAGTTTTGACTGCACATCTGTAATCTGTACATCTGTACTTTGGTTATTGAATTGTTAATGAACAAATGAACAGAAGAAAAACCATTAATAAAGAACGTGTTGAACAATGCTCCCCCTCCTTAGAATAACATACATTAGACACACACACATATTTGACCAAGATAATTTAAACTATATATATATATATATATATATATATATATATATATATATATATATATATATATATATATATATATATATATATATATATACATACATACATACATACATACATACATACATACATACATACATACATACATACATACATACATACTTCAGAACGGCTTCATCAGTAGCATCTAAGCAATAAAACCTTATTATATTTTCATTTTTATACCTTGCTAATCAAATACTTGTATCAATATATGACTTGGCGTTGTTATTATTTGAAGAAGTGATACCATGGTTGTAAAATGACTTGCTTTAAGTGTGTTCAAGAATCATTTACGGTAACTCCTACACCCGAACCTCGCTGGTCAAGACGTACCCCGTTAGTATAAATATTCAGACGCCTATTCTCAGTAAATAGTTTGTGATTGATAAACGTCCTGCTATAATAAAATCCTATAAGTCTAACTTCATGATAATGGGACATCTCGTTGCTTTAACTCTTTTTCTAACATTTTGTACATTGTCGGTCGTTTCGAAAGTAGAGTTGATAGACAATGGATACAGAGGTCTATATATTATTATTAAGGATACGGTAGAAGAGGATTCTAAAATTTTGGACAATCTCAAGGTTGGTGATGTTTCGTTATTTTTCTATTAATGTTTAAAATATAAACCGGTTTCGTCAGGGTTCATTACTTATTAAGAGAAAACAAACTGTATGCAAAATACGGTATTATTCGCGATTTTTATATTTTAAGATAAAAAGGAAGATTTATCTTAAATATACTGTTGGCGTATTTGTATTGCATTTTCACATCCAAACCATCAAAAAGGAATTGCATTTCCGTATATCATCACGTATAAACATATATATATATATATATATATATATATATATATATATATATATATATATATATATATATATATATATATATATATAGATGCAATAAACTGACGACGAACAGTACGAAACTAGTAACTAACTAGCCTAAGCGCTTTCGACTCTTAATGAGTCTTTTTCAAAGGCAAATACAAAACATAGTTACGACAAACAAATAAACACAAACGCAACGTTTTTGTGTTTATTTGTTTGTCGTAACTATGTTTTGTATTTGCCTTTGAAAAAGACTCATTAAGAGTCGAAAGCGCTTAGGCTAGTTAGTTACTAGTTTCGTACTGTTCGTCGTCAGTTTATTGCATCTATTTTAATTAATCCCTGACAGACGTGATCCCTTGGTGGATCCAGTACGCTTGAGAGGGTTGTTATTCGCCATATGATTTGTATTCTTTATATATATATATATATATATATATATATAATATATATATATATATATATATATATATATATATATATATATATATATATATATATATATATATATATATATATATATATATATATAAGCATTTGGCTAATTGTTTCTGTTTTATTCTCCTCTTTGTATCTTTAATCGCCTGAAATTGTTGAACGATATGGTGATGAAGACACACCTGCTTTTATTCATAATGAGACAATTAAAAATAAGTCAGCCTAACGGCAGGCAGCGGTACATTCTGATCCCTCAATAATATATATATATATATATATATATATATATATATATATATATATATATATATATATATATATATATATATATATATATATATATATATATATACAGAGAGAGAGAGAGAGAGAGAGAGAGAGAGAGAGTTCTAAATATATATCAGACAGAACGGAAAGTGCAATCCCTGGACTCTATCGAAGAATGCATGATAATACCAATCAGAATTAATATTTTAGTACAATACTATCATGCAGGTTAGAGAATATATTAATTCGTACTCTACGGAGATTCGATCCCAGGTCCGCGGGTAAACATCATCCATTTTCTTGCTTTGCACCAGTTCCATCATCAATGGGTGTGGGTGTATTATAATATGACCTTCATCGGTGCGTTTGTATAGGCTATATCTATATATACGGAGAAATGAACACTTCAGAAATGAAGAGCCACCCAATAAAGCAACATAAATTTAGACGCTAAAACAGAAATATTTAAAAGGGTTCTAATTTACGCATAAAGTATGAGTGGACCTATTTAAACAAATTGACTTTGTTTTCATTTTTAGAAACTTTTTACTGAGGCCTCACACTTATTGTTTCAAGCGACAAAGTTCAGGGCTTTTTACAATGAAATAACCATCGTGATTCCAAAAAGCTGGTCTTCAAGACCTGAATATAGTAAGATCCCTGAAATAAGTTCTCTTGATGAATTCGTCCTGGTGGACAGACCTGCAGCGGGAAAGGGCAATGAGCCTTACGTTAAACGAGCCAGCAAAGAATGCGGCAAGAGGGGCCTATACATACATTTAACACCAGAGTTCATCCTCCTAGACAGTGTTTCAGACTACGGGCCACGCAGTGAGATATTATTGATTATACGCAACATGTAGAATATTGAAATGAAAAAGAAACATTGGCTTGCAGCATCTCACTCACTGCCTCCTTGACTGTCTGACTCCACATGTATCTCTCTCTCTCTCTCTCTCTCTCTCTCTCTCTCTCTCTCTCTCTCTCTCTCTCTCTCTCTCTCTCTCTCTCTCTCTCTCTCTCTCTCTCTCTCTCTCTCTCTCAGTTCGCTTTGACCTTATAAACAAAGGTTGGTAGAAACATTTTATATTTCGGTAACTTTGATTCATAGGCAGTTTTTGGTTTGTAGCAAACAACTTTTTTTCGATTATAAAACCTTCTGGTAAGATTCATTTCGTAGAATCAAAGCCGTCCATAGCGTACGTGATAATCGGCATGTAATGATTTTACGCTACTAGAATAAAGTTATCATGTGACCCTATCAGGTGATATATTTTGCGTTGTAGTTAGGCTTAAGACACATGTTATAATAGTGATTTTGGCCAGTCTTGCTTTTAACATTTGTAGCCACAAGATCCTCTTAACTACTCATTCTCTTTTTTTAATCAGGGTGACAATCCATAATCATTTATCGTCGAACAGGAAAAAGATCATGAGATCTCCTGTTTGCTTCAAAGGGCCATTAGTAAAACTGAAGCTACTGAATTACCCGTCTGTTATTGCATTAAAAAATGGACTTTTTATGAGAAAATGGAGACCTCTAGAGGTACCCGCTAATGACGACTGGTTCTTGAACTATCGCTTGTAGTTCCAAAATCATACAGACAGGAAATACTTTTCCTGCATTTCATGAACCATTTAGAAGAATAACGGTATACTGTGTTGGTCCCTTACCTAAGACCAAATCAGCCAACCAATACTTGTTGACAATTATGTGTGCGTCAATATAATTCCCAGAGGCAATTACTTTCAGGAATATTACAACTAAAACAATAGTAAAAGCTTTGATAAAAAATGTAGCCTTCCCAGATCTGTCCAATCGGATCAAATTTAGGTCTGTCGTTTTCCAGCTATGCTTGAATTTGGCATCCAGCAATTCAAGGAAAAAGTTGAAATTTCACAGAACTTCAGTCGACAAAACATTTGAATGTAGTGTGAGAATTCTTTCTTTCTTGCTTATTCTTCAAAACATTCTCCAAATTAGATATTTCGGCCCTCCCAACGTTAATTTCTTGTTCATAGTACCCTGATATAAATAAATTATAGATGTACTAGAATATTGAAAGAGATGAACAGGCAAATCATTAAATTAATTTAGTTGTACCTGTATCACTCACTGAGGACTTAAATGAAGGAATTCAATCGAAATCTACTAATTTTGGAGCTACAAAGCTTTGGAATTCAGAACTTATGAATAGCATGGACCCAAAACTTTCACATTTGCAACAAGAAGAAAGGAATGAGCTTTTTATTTTTGAATATGAGCACTGATTTCCAGATGTTCCTATGAGGACAATTGTTTTTCTTTATGAGATTGAATTTGTGAATTCCAAACCTGTGAAACAACAACCAAATCTTTTGGTGACCTTGATTAAGATCCATTTTCGAGTTTTTAGTAAACAACTATTTCTAAATAGATTTTTGTTATTGAATCTTCAAGTAATATTCGTTTAGAAGAGTCAAAGTCGGAAATAGCTCAAGTGATAATCGGCCTGTAATGTTTCTAGAAGAAAGTTATCACGTGACTCTATCAGGTGATCTATTTTGCGTTGTAATTAAACTTAAAACACACATTATTATAGTGATTTTAGCCAGTCTTGCTCTTAACCATTAGAGGTTAAAGGTGTTTTTGTTGTTAACAGTTTGAGTTAATTTTTTTAAATTTAGTTCGATTTAAATTTAGTTATTTTCCTTGGATAGTAACAGAGCTTATCAGAGATCTTGGACAAAGATTCATTAAAAATTATTCAGAATTCCAAACTGGAATACTATTCTTGGTGATTAAAGAAAGAACTGTTGATACATCAGGACAAAGCAGGTTATTGAAAACGTCATCGCCTTCTATATTGGAACTTCATCGGGTTTCAAACTGTGATTCACTTATGACTTTCTATTGATATGCCTTATATTTATTAATTCTATGATTAATTTTGGATAAGACTCATTAACAGTAAGTCCTTTATCTAATTTATAACTTTTTTTCTAGGGAAATAAATTATTTTGTTACATTTTACAATCTTGTTAGCTTCACTCTTTCCTTGGCTACTTTTGTGCGAGCCTAGACACGTAACAAATATTACGCCTGATACGCTTCTTAGTATTTTAGATTACTATCCACTTAGAGGTTCTACTCATTTCATCAATGCCATTTCAGAAACATGGTTTCTGGACTAGCAATGATTAGTTAAGGTATCGGGTATGATAGAAAAAAAACTATGTTTCAGCAACCTTTGTAGACTGTATCTACATAAATTGCAGAGACTTTAATATGCTTGGTATTTTGAACGTCTTTCTTTATAGCGTCGTGTTCACGTAGAAACATTTCGTGTATAATGAGATAAAAATGCGATTTTAAACTAATATTAGAGTGACTGTTTATTATGCTAAATACTCGACCTTGTGAATATTCATGTTGACATTTGGTATTAGAGTCATCTAAAGACCTGTCATAATTCAAAATTTTCAACGCATTCTGAGTCTTGTGTCCATTCGCAACGATTGCTTAGGTTACGCTCTAAAGTTTCGCATTTTGTTTAAAGAAAAAGAATTTTCTCGCGATTCCTGACTTGTTATACTGGCTATTTAGAACAAAAGAACATTGTGTATCTTAGGTATTTGTTCCAAACAACGTTCAATTTCCTTTATTTGGATGAATGTGTTTGTGTTTAATATGGGTTATAGATTATATAACTTGTGCTCAGTTGTGGTGTGCATGTCTCAAAAAACTGCTAGCCCCAATCAGGACTTAAAGGTAAATTGCCAAGAAAAGGAGCCAATGACACCTTTCTTGGACATTTTATATATTTGGTAATTCAATTTTGTAATTGCTAAAGATAGTGTACTTTATATTAATTTAAGTCGACTGTTTGATCACAAGGGAGAAATCGTTTTTATTAGCTAGATCATTTACAATTTCGACAAGTACAATATCCAAAGTCAGCCACAGTACATGAAAGTAACATTGAGGTATACCTACATTCGCACCATGTAATCATCATCACCCGCCAGAAGTTTAAATGATATGTACAGCGCCCTCTTATCATTTTGAAATGTATGGTTACCAAAACAAAGGGAGGTCACTTATTTTCTATATTTCTAATCGTTCATTATGTAATGGGAGGTCACTCCTGATGAATATTTCTAAGCGCTAAGTATATAAAGGAAGGTTACTCCTTATTTAAATGTCTAGCATCGTACAACAACGATTTAGCCATTGCTAACAGTTGATGAAGAATTTTCTGGAAGTTTATATTTCGTGGGGTATTTTTTTCTTTTCTTTAGAATGTATCAAGCAGCATAAGTTTGTACATATGAATTGTGTATCATTTTTTGTTATATTTTGTGTATCCAATGCTTGGAACAAAGGATGCGAGTGTTTTTCAACAATATTTTGATTAATCCACAGATCATGTTCTGGTGAATCAGTGGGCTAAATTACGCTGGGGATTGTTTGACGAATACCAGAAGGACTATGGATTTTACTTGTACAGGAATATGTGGCATCCAATCGGGTATGTTATATCTGAGAGACGTTTTCTAACCACACTCACTAATCGGACATGCATAACTGACTGATGTATGCCTCCTGAAAAATAGAAATTGATTTGAAATGTATGCCACGCCAGTGTTCACTGATAGTGAGTGCGACACATTCTTATTGGGTGTATCGATTTCACTCTGAAAGACAGAAATATCTTTTCGTGAACTGCATGAAAAGATTATGGCAATTTCAAGCAAATTCAGTACGACAATCACTAGAGAGAGCGGAGGAAAAGCAGAAAATACATTTCGTGATAATATCATTTGCACTCAATACATATTTGAAAGGCACTGACTAATAATTAGTCCGTCTCGATCTCTAAACACATTCTTTCTTTTGACACGCATGAACCTGCGACTAAGCATAATTTGAATCTCTTTATGTTGTTTCAAATTACATTAGGGATATTAGTAATATTATAATCTCTTCTTCAGACTGTGCTATGTCGACGATTTGATAGTGCAGTTGGTCGTTATATACTAAATGCAGCTCTTTTCTAAGTTTGGTAATATCGTTGTTTACTTGCTTTGGATATCTCTACTCTATTTTCCTTTTTCGAAGCTTCGTTCCTTAACTATCAGAACACAAATTTTGTTGATGGTTATAGTTTTATTTTTGCAACTTGTCGTGGTTGATTGACTTATATCACTGCATTTATATTGCGAACGGATTATGCAACCTTATTAACTGCCTGTCCTATGAAGGGAAAAAAGGTAAAAAATATTAAAAGCATTGGGATGAGCAAGAGGTTGAAAAGAAAGCTTAAAGATAAAATTACACAAAAGTATTTTTAATGGTATGTCGCCGTACGTGGATATTTTGTTTTGACAGCCGGAAAGCATAGAAAGAAAACTGTGGGTGTCTATGAGTTAGGTTACTTGCGAGTTTAAAAGAAAAATTGGAAAATAAATAAGGAAAACAAATTTGGGATGTCACTGAGTGTTTCAAAGTCCCTCCTTCTAGTTTAGCAGTTTACACACAGAAAATTTCAAATAAAGAAACTAATGTTGTACGTTTACAAAGTTTCTGCATCTTTACAGTATATATTTTATCTTTGTTATGCTTCATGTTTACATTTTTAAAAGGTTCGTTTTCCAATATGTTTGTGCAAATCATTTCTTTTCAGTTTTTGAAATTTAAAGATTGTTGTCACCATATGGTGACTTTTGAGCTGAAGTGCCATAAGAGACTACTATGTACAGACATGTCTAATGCACATTATTCTCTTTTTCATATTGTTGTTCTGTATCAAGTATGTTTACTGAATGACACAGAAGGGAGTAGGTTTACCGCAGTGACTGCCTATTTGTAACATTGTTATATCTATACTGTGAACTCTCTAACTACTAAGGAACTCAAATTATATAGCATTTCTTTTACAAAAGACAGTAATTTTGTTTTAGTATATTATGAATTGCATGTTAATTAATTACCTTGTACTCATATTATCTCTTCAGTATTTGCCTGTTTAACGATAATATATTCTTGATGTCGTTTTTGCAGCTTCTGTAAAGACATTTAAATCCCAGTGTCATCAGTAGTATTTGTAAGTATAGGGATAGTTCAGGAAAGAAGCACAACACAAGTAGCGACGATCAAGAAATGTAAAGATGTCATGTATATAAGTTCTTATGATAATGTAATGAATCATGATTTACAAAGTTAGGATATATAAACATTTATGTCAAGGTCTACAATGTCCAGAATATGACTGCATCAACATTTCCATAAGAAGCTGTTATTGAAAAACAAACAAGAAATCTTCTAAATAGGTGTGGCTTTTTCCGAATGAGTGAGACTCGATTGCGTTACAGGCAAACATGCCAATTGTTCAGTATTATATATTCCAGGCTAGTACTTGTCGATGCATGCAGGTTTCCTAAATGCTTTTATCCTATTCTTGTTTTAAGTACAACGACTTCCAATACATTTTTAAAGTAGGTTATTATAAACTTGTGTGATTATATTTTGTTTCATCAATATAGCGTGATTCTGTGTGTGATTTAGATTTTTAACGTAGCTTTGATAATTTAAAAAGTCATATATCTGCGATCTCTGCATTGTAGCATTTTATATTGATGTCTAGCTCATTGGCATCAATGCTGCAGACATGAAGCATTATGTCCCACCCAGTCACATTATCTTGCTACCAGGCCGACAAGTCTTACTACTAGCCTCTTAATACTGAGCGTCTTGCAAGGTAGCTGTTAGTACCATTTTTATAAAACTTTGGTATGATTCGGCTGGGGTTCTAATCCGTAACTTCCCGCATCAAAGGCGGACGCTCTAACTACTAGGCCACAATTAGGTTCATCATCGTTATAGACTAGATACATATATTAGGACAGGAGGATATGGGATTGATAAGCCAGGGAAAAACTTACTGGTAAGAATGTTATTATATTACACTGAATAGACTGCTATGTGTAACGTTTTCTTCGGTCATGTTCTGATAAACCGTTGACAGTAAAACTTAATTAAGGATAAAAATGAAACTTTATCAATTGTTGACATTTTCTTCATCAGTTGCACCAGCTCCGTAACGGGAAGAGCTCTGGAAAACTGCAATCCTAATGCACCATGTGATGTGTCTAATTATCGGTCTGTTTTGCCCCGCACTTGCAGATTTTGTCCCCATGACGGCCAGAATACAACTGCGTCTATTATGGCCTACCCATGGATAAAATCGGTAACTATATTCAAAGTATATGTTTCTATATTTGTATTCAAGTTTTGGTCTTTTATATCTGAAGTTTTATAGTGTACCTCCGTGTACAAATGTTTCTAGAAACCAAACAGGAAATGGTTACAAATAAAGATTTAACAATGTTGAATAACAATGTATCCGTGCCAGCCTCTTTTCATATATATATATATATATATATATATATATATATATATATATATATATATATATATATATATATATATATATATATATATATATATATATATGTTCGTTATGTAGATATGCTAGCATTCAGCGAAAGTATTTATACAAGTATTCGTGGTATTCGTTATGTTGATATGCTCGCATTCAGCGAAAGTTAATTTTCTATTTTATTTATAAATTAACTGTTACCTTGATCGTTGGTAGTAACCTGTAACATCATATCTAATGTATTTAATGTTAACGTTGGCTCAGTACCAATTATTTTAGACGGACTCATTTGTTTACAAAATTGTAAATACAACTTTACATTCCAATCATAACTTCTGGCATTGTATAATGGTCATCTTGCTTTGATGTCACTTTTAAGATATTTTCCAAAACTGTTTGATCTTGCATATATGTTGCGTTTTCACATGTGAAAGGTATTAATGGCAGATTACAGAACTGGTGTATGTTTCTGTAAAGTCATAACCATCGTAAATTTTTGAGAGACAAAATATGTTGATGTGTAGACAAAATGTTTACTAGACGAACTATGATACATTGTTGCTATGGAGCTTTTTATACTGAAGATTTCTAAACAAAATATTTAGCAAAATGCAACCTTAAGACATGTCTTTACATGTCGTCAAGCTCACAAATTCACAAATCGACCAAAGCTGTAATGACGCAATGCCTTTTAAGTTTAGATTTTTTCGGAGTCTTTCTTTTATGGAATGTAAAACAATAAAAGCTGGTATAGAGTCACATTAGATATATGTTCAAGATACTGTAAACTGGTACAGTGTAGCATTATCTATGTGTGCAAGATATTGAAAATTGGCACAGGGTAACATTAGCTATCTGTGCAAGATACTGAAAACTGGTATGTCACATTCACTATACGCGTTCATGCTCCTGACAAAGTTCATTTGCATGATCGCAATAAAACAATGATTAGCAGGTGTGTGTAATTTGGATTTTTAAAGTAGCTTTAACAATGTTTTAATCATGTCGCAAATGTCTGCAGTGTGGCAGTGGATAGTTGTGTCACTTCACTGGGGCATCATGCGGCACGCTGATAGTATCATGATTCATACTGTGACATTATTCTTATACAAGGCCAAACAGTTATACCACTAAGTTCTTTGTTATAAGCTCCTACCATTTTTATAATTCTTTGGTATGACTTGATCGGTGTTCGAATCCGAGACCGCCTGCATCTGAGGTGGATGCCCTACCCGCTGAGGCCACCAAAGCGGTGTTTGACAGAATAAACAAAGAAGGTCAACTAAAGAGGTAACGGAAAGAAGGGGAAGAAAATGGAATGAAAAGAACGTCAGTCCAAAATTAATGGGTTTTTTGACTCAACAAACTAGAGCATTGCCATAATTCTATCAAGCAATATTTGTATCACATGATGCTTGCAAGGATCGTAAAATAAATATTTCAATGGTTTCGAATTTAGTATGCACTTTTGTGGAGTACAGGTAACATTTCTTGATAATATGAACGTTGATTTCAACACTTTTAATTCCATTCAAGATTACATCATTCTGTGAAAAGGATTCCGAGGAAACTCAAGAACTTTTCAGACACAACAGACTTGCTCCGAATGATCAGAACTGTTTTTGTGAGAGAAAGAGTGCATGGGAGGTGATGGTGATGCATAAAGACTTTTCCAACGGTCTCTGCCTGTTTTTATCTATCTATCTATCTATCTATCTATCTATCTATCTATCTATCTATCTATCTATCTATCTATCTATCTATCTATCTATCTATCTATCTATCTATCTATCTATCTATCTCTCTCTCTCTCTCTCTCTCTCTCTCTCTATATATATATATATATATATTTATATATATATATATATATATATATATATATGTATGTATGTAAGTATGTATACGTATTTCACAATTCAATATATTTTATGCTTTTATCGATGTCAAATCCATGGAGTAATATATTTCATCGTGAAATAGGTTTTAACAGTGTTACATACGATAGCAGCGTCACAAATAACATGACTAACAAACAATTGATACCGCAATGTGATACATTTAATCGAAATATGTAGTGAAACGCGTAAAGAATTCAGAATTGTAAGACCTTCCCAAACTGTAAAGCTCGCATAATAGCGAGACCTGTTTGCAAACGTGAACAGCTCTCTAAATGGTGAGGTCTGCACGCAAACGTTTAAAGCGATTAATATTTGCCTGAACATGCATTCCATACATCATATGTAATGACATATTTCGTACGGTCGTGTGACTTTGTAACGAATCTGTACTATGCAAAACTAATACAATCATCATCAAGATCAATACACAAACTAACACAATACGAGCAGCAGCAACAATAATAAGGACAACAGCCCACATAAAAGCGATGGTTGACCGTCCAAAAAAATCTGTGACATACTCTGTCATCAATTGATATGCAACTTGGGAGGGAAATGTCATGCTTTGTGCATAGTTACATTTTACAACAATCAGTAATATTTTCATCTTGTTCCTTTACTCCCTTCCATTCCACTACTACTTCCATAACTACTAATATATATATATATATATATATATATATATATATATATATATATATATATATATATAGGGGCCCCGAGTGGCCTAGTGGTCTAAAGCGCTGTCCGTTACGGATCACTGCCATCTCATCTCTGTCTGCGTGGGTTCGAGTCTAGGATTCGGCGAATGTGGATATGTGAGAAAGCTTGCCAGTAGCTTCTCGTGGGTCGGTGGTTCTTTCCGGTGATTTCACGGTTTCTTCCTCCACCATTAATACTGGCCGCCATGAATAGCCTATCGTGTGCTGAAAAATGGCGTTAAGCACAACAAAAACAACATATATATATATATATATATATATATATATATATATATATATATATATATATATATATATATATATATATATATATATTCATCTATTGTTGAGATAAGCATAGAGCCATGACACATAATAGTATCGACTCTTTTTGATTTCTTCGCAAATTCCCATCGATTGCACAAATAGGTTAACTAAAACTGTATCACTAAAATAACATGTTCTTATCATGACTATATCCAAATATTCAGGTTCAAATCGTCCAGTATCAGAGACAACAAATAGCACACCGATCTTCCGGTATGTACAGGAAGGAGATAAAAAAAGAGTATTCGTATTGGATGTTTCGGGAAGCATGCAGGTAGCTACTAATTGAATTCTAGATAATTCATATTATAATACTTTCAATGCCGTTCTCTCATTAGAGATAAATAATTTACCTCACTGACTAAAACTCGCTGATAACATTTCAAAGTTGAAATGAAACAAGAATTTGTGCGGGCCATGGCCATGTCCCAGAATAACTTTTCAACAAAGTATGAGCTGATTCCTGCATTCAGCTGTTTGTTACTTTCTTCCCAAAAATGCTAATGAATATATCACCGTATTATCTTGATACTTGTTGTCATTTGCCTAATCTACCAACAATATTACTTATACTGTTCTGTTCAATATTTCTAATTGTCTGGTGTAGCAACAATATCATTTATATTGTCCTGGCTCATATGGCCAATTGCCTAGTGTATCAATACTATTATTTCTGCTGTTTCTGAGCCACTCATTCTCAGGACATAAGTCAGTTTTAAACATTGAAACGATGACTTAACCCTTACAGCTTGAAAAAAAACAGGTTTGTGGTTGATGTAATTGCCATATTTAGACGTATTTGAATATTATATTTTATTAATATAATATGCATTTACAGGTCATATTCTCTTCCAAAAGCATCCTTTAACTGCTCTAAAATCGATTGTTTAAGATACTCGAATCACTCTACAGTTGCTGTTTGCTGAAGAAATAAATTGTTTTAGAAATATTGACTTCGATGGCACTGGAATAATTACCTGCAAATATGATGTCAGAAAGAAAATTAGCAGCATTGAATCCATTATTATTATTATTATTATTATTATTATTATTATTATTATTATTATTATTATTATTATTATTATTATTACTATTAGTGTTATTATTATTATTTTCTACCTCATAGGGCCAGAGAATTGAACAGCAAAAGCTGTCCGCAGAATACGTAATTGACAATATTATCGAATCTGGCTCCTGGTTAGGGATAGTGATTTTTGATAGCTCCGCATCTATATCCAGCAATGTAATGCAGATTATTACAAAGGAAGATAGAGAGACCCTTAAGCGTAGATTACCGAGTAATGTTTTTGGAGCCACAAGCATCGGAGCAGGTCTTTTAAAAGGGATGGAGGTATAGTCATTCGCCGTACATAAAACATTGATATAGAAATAGCAAACTTTGATAGTTATTCGTTACATATATCTTTAGGTTTGAAGCCATAACGTTTGCTTAGTTTATATAAATCTTCACAAATGTCTTTTCATTATTAATCCAGGTAATATACAAAAGACCCACACATACTATGGAATCATATAAGAAAAGTATCGTTACTTACTTGAAATCTGAAAATCTAATTTTAAATACTAACAAATACAGGCAAATGCTCTAACATGGTACGCATTTTAAAATCACCTTATTATCTTCAACACCTTTTAGCAGTATCGCACGTGGAGTGTACCACCTTTATATAGCAAGCGAAATGACATATTTGTTCAATGAAAATTAAATGTTTCTATTTTAAAACTTTTACTTTGTTTAAATCACAAAAATTTATTTCCGTAAACGTGAATAGGTACTAAACCAAGGATCTCAAACGAGTGCAGGGAGCGAAATCATCCTGATAACAGATGGTGCAGAGAACAGACCGCCGTATATAGATGACGTGACAAGAAACCTCGTCGCCAGTGGAATAGTGGTTCACACTATAGCTGTTTCGCAAAGCGCTGATTTAAAGCTATCACAACTGGCAAATTTAACCAATGGTAGAAGTTACGTTTACCTAGAGTCAAATACAGTATCCTTCGCCGATGCCATGGCACAGACTATTTTGTCCAGTGGACCACTGAGTTCCCTATCTACTCCAGTGAATGTATGTTTAATATTTTCTTTAAGTCAGTTCCTAATCGCGTGAGTCAATTTCATACTTAACCACTTTTATTTACTTTACAGCAATAACGTTTCATAACTGGTTTTTTTTGTTACAAAAATATTACATTATGTATATTCTAAACCAAATAAATAAGAGTTACATAAAATTTCGGAAAGAAGGTTTTGACATCTATATATATCAAACTACCGATCGCTATGGTAATAGTAAAATCATCATGATAACCTTTGCTCATTTCTATTATAATCTAAACTTATATTGAGATTGCAATTATTACTTTGGAATTTTGAATGAGATCACTCAAACACGATAAAACATTTTTATAGTGTACATTAGTTAACCTTCACCAACCCCAATCCCAGCACCGCAATAAATACTGAAATTACATCTTATGCGAACGTTTCTGATTTTACAGACTACTAAGATTCAATTTACACAAAGTTAATATATGCAGCATGCATTATGTATATTCAAGTTTTTATGTATGATTGACCTTTGTCCATGATTGAGGGTAAGAGCTTAGGCATACCTAACTAATACTTTTGTTTTCTTCTGAAGAACATATTTCATAGCTATTTTCGTCTATGATTTAGAATATATATTACAATTATTATTATTAATATTATTATTATTATTATTATTATTATTATTATTATTATTATTATTATTATTATTATTATTATTATTATTATTATCAAACATGTTTACTTAGATTTGAGTTCAGGATATTGGTTTTCCCTTCGAGAATTCCTCGAGTACCTTTTGTTTGCCAGGTTCTTTACGAAAGCTTTAATTATGGGCCTGATATTGTTGACAATCTCAAATGTGCTAAATATGTACTTTTAACCCCAATCCAGGTCGTTATAGTGCGACTATTCCAGGCTATTGGTACATCAGCACATTCAAAATTAGAATTCATTGTGAACAGCACTGGGATTCATTCAGATTCCTCTATACCTTTGGACTTGTGATTGAACGTTAGGGTTATTTCTGATATAAAACAAATATTGTAAATCAATTTAAATTTTCAATTGTATTATCGGAAAATATATTAAGAGCATAGAGTTGTAACTCATGTAAGATCACTTATAATAGGGTATGCAATCAAAGGTTTTATGAAATGAATTATACGTTATAAATAATCATATTTCGGATGGGTACAGCAAATCAGACATTGGATATATTCTGAATTAGGAAACGCTTTGAAAGAACGAATCAATGGATTTAGGATGTTCAAAGGTGTAAATTGACGCATATGATTTCTTTTTCATATATTCATGTTAAACACGAATTAGTATAAAAATAATCAGAATTAAGTTCTGCTTTCTGAATGAAATTGTAATGCACTTTAAAGTTCTATAAATTGTAGACTTCCACTTTTACCCATCCCTTTTATCATACAAATTTTTTATCAATCATCTAATGATAAGTTTGAGAGCTTTTGGAAACGAAGGGCACAGATCTTGCATAATTATGCTTAAATGTGTTTTTTTTTCTATTTTTATTCTTCAGATTTTCTCTCAAACACTAAATTTAAATGCCAGAGAGGAGCAGCAAATGTTTTTCTATATCGACGAAGGACTTGGTAAAGAAACATCCCTCTGTTTAATAGGAAACACGACCCTTTCAATTAACGTGTCTGTGCTTTCTCCAGTCGGCGCCAAGCTGTCTCAGAATATCAGAGGCCAGAAATATTCATGCATGGTATTTCCTGATGTTGCAGAGGTATTATGTCTGTACGGAGATGTATAGATAGACTGCGGCAGCTTTTATCTATATTTATGTCTTTCTTTTCTTTCTTTCTTATTAAAGACACCGCAAGTATTAAAATTTTCTGAATGTTACATTTAATGCTTTACAAAAGGTATCTTATATATAGTCTTCATTTATTTACATAAAACTATAATTGCTAAACCAAACTATTGATACTATATGCATATATTCTAAATTTTATATTTGTTCGCTGAATCGTTAATAGATTTAAGGTTTGATAAATAATATAATACAATCGATGAATGAGCCTAACTTAAAATGTTATAATTGGTTAACATAGTTTTGGCAGGTACATAATATCTGTTATAATCTAACCGTGATTATACCAAAATTACCCTTTTAAACGTTTCCTAATATTTATGCATAATGAAATTATAAATGCGAAGAAACAAACGCTTATTTGCCATAACACTACAGCAGATGGAACATAGCAAGTTCTAACCAATTGCGACGAGGTACGTGAACGTTGTACACTTTAACTGTCGTATTGCTGCAATGATGAGCCTGTTTTGACGAATACGAATAATTGTTTCTGGAGCAAAATATATTTGATAACATCCATTACTGATTTTGCTATCACCTGCGGGTTTACAAATAAATATGGTACTTTGGAAAAAAATTGCAAAAGTAATAGATTTTTGAATGATTAAAAAGTTGTATTAAAAACCTAAATGTGTGGTATATTTCCTAATTGTTAGACAATTCAAGGTTTATCCAAGAACAACACCAAAGGATATAAATCAACAAATTAAATACATATATGTGAAAAAGAGGTATTTATAATTCTTCCTACACATCTTCGCGAATGGTGCCGGCGTCCGTATTTCACTTAATTTTCTGGTCAGTATCATTAAATGTAGATTAATCTACCTAATTTGTTTCGCTCACAAGGTCGCTATTCTTCATGAGACAGATTACCTCACATAAAGACATTTAATATTTTTTAAACCCTTACACTCCTAGCTTAAAATGAACAAGTTAGATCTTGATCAATGAATCTTTGCATTTCATAAAATTGTTCATATATCTATAACACTGAATTGTTATTTTAAATAATATATATTTCGAATGCAAGGTATCAATATAATAAAACACTTAGTCGAACTATTTAGCAAATATTTATGTTATTGTTTAGAACAAATGAGGAAAAGTGAATATATATCAATTCAAGTTTCCATTCCTGTAATTTTTATTATTTTATTTATTATTATTATTATTATTATTATTATTATTATTATTATTATTATTATTATTATTATTCGGATGCTGATAACGTTCAGTTTATGTAAATGTTTCTTTAGTTTGTTTGATGTTGCTGACACTGATATGTTAAGTGAAAGTAGAATGCTAGTTAAGATTCACATTATATTTATTTACATAAGGTTCAGCACTGTACCAAAAATGGTCTCTTCCAGAACTCATGGTGAACAGGTGGATTACAAGAACACAAGCAATTCCTTTTCAGCACGCATTGATTAAACTCTCTTGCAATATATGTGAATTTGCTTAAATCATTCATGCACATCGAATATTGATAAGTTTAGCTATGTGATGCTGGTATTACAATTCAAAGCGAAACAGAGATATCATTCTCGAAGCTATGCATAATGAACTTTATTACCGTCTATCAGAGATGTTTACACTCAATTAATAAACAAATAGACACATTCGTTTTAATTTAAACACATTTATTGAATCGCTGTTGACAACATTGTCTGCAAATTATATATATATATATATATATATATATATATATATATATATATATATATATATATATATATATATATATATGTGTGTGTGTGTGTGTGTGTGTGTGTGTGTGTGTGTGTGTGCTAGGCGAGCATTCCTGCTAGTCATGTCAGTACAGCTGAGATTGCATTTGCGCAATTAGAATGAATCAATATATTGAGTAGGCAAAATATTATCTTTTCCAAATGAAAACTACAGCAATAATTAGATTCAGATATTTATGGTTTGCGTACATTCTTTAATGCAAAATGCAGAGGGATGGTTTATTTTGTATTACTTGAAAGGACGAAATTACTGTATCTTGCAGATTGGACGGTATTCATTTACTATGTCCGCTACAACCGGCTCAATAGTCAATGTTTTGGTGTTGTCCAAACCTATATCCGCTGCTAAAGAAGTTGTACGTGTCTCTTCGTGGTTGTCGGAGTTCACATTTAATGCAACTTCTAACCAATATATCAGTGTATATGCTGATGTACAAAGAGGACGATCACCTGTCTTGAATGCCACAGTGACTGCAGTAATGGAGTCGGGTGGTGCCTTTCGGAAAACTTTTAGTTTACATGACAACGGTGCAGGTATGTCCATTTACAAGTGTATGAAAATTTTCAAGTATGGTGTTATCTCATTACAACTATTTTTGAAATATTATTTTCAATAATATTTCTATCCAAACAGCACTATAGAATAAAAGCTAGTCCAGGGTGATCCAGTGGTAGTACAATTCATTTGACATCTTTTACTGGAATTTTCAAAGATAAAGGTTTATCTTTGCAAGTAGTTCTCTCTGTCTTCATAGTTTCTTCCACTGCAAAGGACCACACTTCGTCAGCACTCAAAGCTTCCAGACGTTTGTGTTTCATTTTATTCAAAAGTGGACCTGTTTTGTTTGGATTTGGTCCTTAACTTTGCTCTGAAAAAAAACAGAATATGACGGGTTCTGATCTGTAAAGCAAACATTATTTTTTACATGTAAAATATGTCTTTCAGACTAGTAAATATACTATCTAAAAGACATAGTCGCACTGATTAATATTTCCTGAATTTTACTTTAATTGCTTAATTGTTTATCTGGTCAACAAAGGACATAGTGTTATAAAAGGATAAATAGCATAAGGCAATTGTGCATAAAAGTCCCTGAATAACACCACAATATTAATTGCCCATGATCCCTACACGCAGGAAAAAATATTCAGAATAACTGGAAATAAATGTGATTGGGGTTGTGTTTACAGCACAGCATCATTAGTAGTTAACTTAGTGCTCAATTAATTTAAATAAAGTGCATTACCCAAGGAAACACCCGAAGGTGGCCAAGCCACGAGAGAGAGAGAGAGGTGAATGAATATAGAATCTCAATTAAATTCTGCAGTATAAGGACTTTATTCCCATTCTCTACTCTTGTCTGACTCTGAAATATGTTGCTGGTGAAAGAGATTTAATGTTTCAGTAACTATCATGGAAATATTGTGGTACTTTTGTAGTACAATGTTTAGTTCACGTTTACATGACCAAGTATGGTAGATTGCATGTTCACAAATTATAGAAATAGTAAACTGCCAACTGCAGACATGGTAGCGATATGACTGAAAAATTGCTACGGCTACGTTAAATCGTGTAATGACAATCACATCCTATTATATATGGCACAAGCTGTGTGTCAACCATTTGAAAGCAACACAAGAAATTACGCGAACATACGAGTTAGTTGATTGAGTCAGGCTGTTGAAATCGCTTACATAAATTTTTGTTTTTGATGACAATTTACAATATAGATGGCTCAAAAGAATGCATTTTAATATTAGTATATCAAATTCATAACAGTATTGTGCGTATTTAGTACAATATGAAGTTTAAGGTCTATACTCGTATGTGGGCTTCAATTTCTAGATTATAAGAATAGCTGAAGAAACAATGATCGCTTCAGAATGAAGCAGCTTGTACCATATATAATAGGATCTGATTGTCATTATATGATTTTTAATGTAGCTTTAACAATTTTTCAGTAATATAGCTACGATGTCTGCAGTGTGGCAGTTTAAGTGCTGTCTAGCACTGGGGCATCATGCCGCAGACATGTAGAATTTAGTTTGTTTGCATTTTCATATATTTTCCAAGCGAATCTGAGTCACTTTAATCAACTGCTTTAAATCGACACAACTGTTAAGGCCCATACTTAAAAACACAGACTAATCTATGCCAACATAAATAGGGGAACATGCATCTATTTATTTTAGTGGAGATTTAATGTGTCTAAATAAACAAATGCACCTGATTGATATCTGATTTACACACAATACTATTTGCGATAACATCATTGTTTGATTATATATTGTTTCAGGTCTATAAGATAAAATGACTACTTTTTGTTATATGTAAACTCATTACATGTATAAAGGCAATGTATTTTGTTTTGGGCAGACTTATTTATACTCCCTTCAAGCAGATAACATGACAATATTAATTTATTAAGGTGTCCAATAATATCCTCAGATTACTTTCACTTTCTTCCTAAATGTCAGATATTGCCATAAATTCATTTTAATATAATTGATTCAGGTTATAAGATGGTGAATTATTATTTGACGAGGTACTAAATGCATTTATTTTAGATCAAGAAAGTGACTCTTTTGTATTATGTACCTAACGTTTGACATTTAAACGAAGGGCCATTACATCAATTACAAAATGTTTCCTTCATTTTAGCTGTGGATTGTATTTTTTGTGATGGTTATTCGATATAGAAATGCATTCGTACATCATTAGCATAAAACACAAACAATACCTGAAAATCAAATGGGACAACTGACTCCAGTTAGCACTCAATAAATTCATCCACCACAAAAGGATGAAAAATCTGTCAATCATTACGACATCTTTAACAGATAATATTGCCGTTCATGCATCGCTTGCTAATGACCTCTACGTTGTGAAAGTACAATCAATATATTAGTGTAATTCTCAATTTTCTATGACCAGTCAATGTACTAATTTTATACATTAGGGATCACTCTGTGTGTGTGTGTGTGAGAGAGAGTGAGAGAGAGCGAGAGAATAAATGATATAAACTATATCTTAAGCGTTTAACAGATTTATTCTTATAATAATTTACAATAAAAAGTTCAATTTAAATTCTAATATAATTTAAAAGGCAATTTGTCACATATTGACTTGGAAATTCCATTAAAATTCTGAATGGATGCATTCTACTTACTAGTCAGTCTATCCATTATTATTTTTTGTGCATTTGGTTTTCCTTACATCTCTCTTGCTCTTTATTATTTCTCCCGAACAGTTAGATGCTCGATGGAAATTCGGATGTAAAGCTTGGATAACGGAGCATATAATTATTTTATGTATGAAATACTATTTGCTTTTTTATGTTTGTGGCATTAGCTAAACGTTCCATGAAAGGTGACATACCTGATATCTATACTATTATTAATTAGGGTCTGACCTAACTGCTGGAGACGGAATATATTCAGCCTACATCCTTCCAGCGTATGTTAGCGGTAATGGACGTAGTACCATCAAAATTTCTGTTGTTGGCATAAGAGAAGAACAAACTGAAAAGCCTTCAAGAGCAAACAGAATTAGTCAAGGTTTGTAGAAAATGATATCTATATTCGATTTTAATTGATTGATATTGATATTAGCTCAATAAGTTTAGTTCAGTGCTGGGAAAATGTCATCTCATCATGTATACAACACTGGTAACACAAAGAACAGGGTCGCGATACTATAATTTTAAAAGTTAAATACGTGCATATCTGTAAAGCTAGGATTTAGTTCCCATAAAATAATTGAAGTTTCAACTACTCTTACTTCTTGTATTGATCTTTTGACTAGTGTATGTAATCAATCACAAATAACTCATTCCACTCTGTGTGGATTTTGTTAGCACATTTCCAATATTGTGTATATATCAAGATCTCTCCGACGAATGCCCAGTGACTATGTACTTGGTTGCTAGTTAGCTATTGACTCGCATATTGAACATGTCTGCTACGCATAGATTCTTATAATTACGACTAACTTACTCCATTTATACTGACGCGGTTTTAAGCAACAGACGATGGTAGCCGATGTGTGAAGGCATGGCAATTGTTGCTTCAACTCAGTGATCTGTTTCAATTTACTGTTCGATACGATTCAGTCCCTAATCTGTATGATAATATTTATCTATATAAAATTCATTTATTTTCATTTCCAATAGATAAAGTGATATATCTTTCTTTTCTGTTTCATGTCTATTTGTAACTTTCAGGAATACATTTTACAAAGACTGATATTTCTCATGACTATATTTACAGGGTAGTAATTACTGGGCATCATAGCTAAAATCTGTTTGCAAATCATGCATATGAAGAGGGATACATTGTCTCTGTGAAGACTCTCGCTTAATGAATATAATATAGAAGTAATTTTTTGGTGGAATATATCACTAAGATGGTAACACAATAGAGACATAGAGGAAAATTGCAAAGAACTATACTAATAAAATAAACACAAAGTAGAAAATAAGAAAATATATAACATTATTCAACAACAGTTCTTATAAATACTATAGGCTTTGCTCAAATAGATTGCTGCTTACAGACAGTGACTTAGCTTTGTCGAAGTACGATCACGCTAAGAGATGTAGAATATAACCCTCCTGCATGCCATACCATTAATGTTAACATTTTGGCCCTGGGATACCTCTCGTAATGATATCCATACTGAGAATGTTTTGGACGATTTCAAGATTTGGGGTTCTTTAAAAATAAAAACTGTAAATAAAAACTTTATTATGTCGAATCTGAAAATGTGTTTAGTATACTTACTTGGGAGATGTCAAACATACTCAGCACTACATTCAGATTGCTTAAATATGACCTTTTACTTATACATACATACATACATACATACATACATACATACATACATACATACATACATACATACATACATACATACATACATACATACATACATACATACATACATACATACATACATACATACATACATACATACATACATACATACATGCATGTATGTATCCATCCATCCATACATCCATAGATACATACATGCACGTATCCATCCATCCATATATAGACACATACATGCATGTATCTATCATCCATTGATACATACATGCAAGCATGCATACATAAGAAACAGAAGAATAAAACAAAATATAGTGCTATATTTTATTGGGTGATCTTATGACATTTTACCGTTTCGCTACTTATATAATTTCCGTCTTTGTAGCTTTTAAATTCCATTTAAATTTGGACTTCCTTCTTGTCATTCCAAGCTTACTATGTTTCATTTCTTGATTTATTCTGTTTAAATGGTTATTTATTTAGGACAACAAACAACATCAACAGAGAATTTTCAACGTGTTTCTTTACTCGGTGAATTCACGGTGTCAGACTATAACCATGGAAGTTCTTCACTTGTGCCGCCTTCGCGAATAACCGATCTACGATTGACTTTACTTGGGTATGATCACTCAAATAGTAATCCTGTGTATGCTTTGGAATGGACTGCACCTGGATCCGACTTAGACACTGGGAAAGGTATTTGTATAAAGCTAACATCTAGAACCAAACTGCGTAAGAAAACCAAAACGATTTGCTTATTGATAAGTTATCTACAAAGATACAGTGTAGCATTTTTTTCGTACATGTCAGAAATATGTGTAATGAGTTTCTCACAAGAGATAGAGAGACCTATCGGTATATTATTGTGTATTTTCAATTCATCAGTTTGCAAGAAGGATATCTCAAAACCCGCGGAGTCTATTCAAAACGACTTTAATATTTTTATCACATTATCGAGTCACAAGAATGATTTAGTTTTCGGTGATTATAACATTTTTCCATTCATCTTAAACATTTCGAATATTTCCTTGACTCAGATGATATTCCCCAACAAAGGTAAATAAAAAAGTGGACAAAGAAAAGTAACCAATTTGCTCAATTAGGAAATACCACACGATGTCGAAACGTTACACAAACATGTACAGGTATATATATATATATATATATATATATATATATATATATATATATATATATATATATATATATATATATATATATATATATAACTGCATAAATAAGCATTAGAAAAATATGTATTGTGATACTTTTCACTTCGACGTATGTGCCAAGAATTCGTAAACACAATTAAAGAAATTGGTAAATGCAAAGGAAATTTAGTAAACATGGCTTGATTAAAATGTATGTAGTGTCCAGTATCGTACTTTTTAAAATTTCTTTAAAAGGTTTAAAAATGTATAGTGTGAAAAATTCATATGACAAACACAAATCTAGAGATTTGTTATTGGTCCAAGAAGTCAGCATCTCGGCTCTAGCTTTGGAAACAAGCTGAACGGATTGGAATATTTGCAAACCTTGTGTCACTTCCAATTATATTTCAGCATCAAATCATGACATAATTGTCATTAAAATATTTTCAAAGATAAATAGCATACACGTAGACATCTAATCCTTTACACTAATATCAAGCATTGATATTTGGCCTCATGTTAAGGGACAACAGAACAAAACTTAACTGTAGTCTTATACTAACTTTATCTTCGCAGTAAAAACGTAGCAGTTGCATCTTGAAAATTGAGGATTTTCTATATTACATTTCTAAGAAAGTGTTTGGGTATATTACCATGATTGATTGCTTCCGTTATTTATTTATATTTATATATATTAATGTCGACATATGAATTTAATCAACATTATGAGGAGGGGGAAAGACGTACGTTTTCGCTACCAAAATACAAACCTCAACAGGTGCTGTAAGCAATAAAGGCAGGTATAAGAATGCATGGAATACAAAGTTTAGTACTTGAATTGTTAAAAATGCAATGCATAATAATTATTATCTATCTCTCTATTATAAAATATAAAATATAAATATCACTTAGTAGTATTCTCGTGGATTAATATTGGAACGCAATTTTCTCGTGCAAATATCCGATCTTCCAAAGACAGTAGAAATAATGAGTTTTATTCAATACAAGGGTACATCTTTGTTATTTTCTTAAAATGACAGATATAGGGATACTTATTCACCTATCCATACTTATTTCTATCTGAACTGGTGAATCATAGGCAAGTTGTATATTTTTGCATTTCATACTATTCTGATTGAAAACATATGCAACGCTTTCAAATATTCTTTTGTTGTTACAACTTATTATAAATCAGTGTTTGTTTCTTTTCCATTGTAGTTTCAGAGTATGATATTCGATTTTCGGAAGATTTCGACGCACTTATTGATAATTTCACTAGCGCACCTTATCTTGTGAATTCATCGGAAGTGAAGCCAAATGATGCTGGAGTCAAGCAGGAGCTTATTGTTGCTGGTTTAAGTGATGATGAGACTGAGGGAACCACATTTATTGCGATCCGTGCAAGAAATGACAAGGGTGTATATAGCGAGATATCCAACATTTTGACTGCAGGAAAGGCAACCGGCTTCTACGTCACTACCTACAAAGAGGCTAAGATTATAGAGAAGGAGAATGATCCTGCAACGGTAATCATTATAGTAGCAACTCTTGCTGGCATTGCGGTGGTCGCAGTTGCAGGAGTTTTACTGTTTTTCAAGATCCGGTCTATGAGGAATAGCAGAGGTAAACAAGAAGGCTAAATTCCTCTTTGCATTATCTTCAAGTTTCATTCTCTTATTATTACATTTAAACTCAAGCTTTGTCGCATTACCTACAAGACTGACATACTCTGCATATCATTTGTCCCAGTGCATTGCAGATCACTAAAGTATTATTGTGTATATTTAAGATGGATACAAATAAGATGCTATTAAGTTTCTGAATATGATACTGAAAGTTACTTTCTGGTTGAAAACAGAAGATAGGTATACAGTACACTAATACTTCAATATTCTTTTTGAGCTTCATGCTAATTGGATAAATTAAAACATTGTTCGTGGGTGTCTTAATACGAAAGAATATAATAAAAGCTTTAGATTTCATCATTCCAGCTTGCAATAACATTTGAATGTTTTCAATCTCAAGTGTCCTTAACACCTCTCAGGTCTTTAAGTTATAAAGATATTTGGCATTCAATACTATTTATATTTGCTTGAGATTTATATGGTAATAAACTTAGAATTTATTAAACAATCAACTTAGAACGTTTATACATTAACACATTTATTTAGGACATATTTGCAAATTATTTTAGATTTTCTACATTACCGCAATCTTCACGCATACAAACTGTTAACGCATTTAATAACTGGAACATATAATTTTTTGATCATTTACAATTTTATTTTAGGTCATGGGAAGGAAGATGATACAAGAGCTTGCGACGCATCAAGATTTTAGACAAGTTTCAAATGCATAACTATTATTATGATAATAAATGTAATTAGGGTCTGAAAGGAGGATTCTAAATTCCACCAATTATTCGCACTATGTTTAAGACATAGTTTGAAAACATTTGATATTTGCTCATTATGTATCATTATAAATTTAAGAAAAGCACAAACGAAACTTTAACGAGAATCTTAGTATGAGATAATACATTTTGTTCAGCTATACTTTAAAATGTAGGATTTATTCCATGTATATTGATTTTGTTGAAGAATTGGCAATGAAGATATATATGATAGTTTCAGAACTAGAGGAGTTGTTTCTATAATTTTATAATTTGCATGTATGAATGTTGGAAAAATAAACTAATGTGGAATAACTTCGTGATTGATATATTCTTTGGATGCGGTATTCCCTTATATATATATATATATATATATATATATATATATATATATATATATATATATATATATATATATATATATATATATATGTATATATATATATGTATGTATGTATATATATATATATATATATATATATATATATATATATATATATATATATATATATATATATATATAAACGATGGCACTGAATCGATGGGTGCCATTTACTCGCAGACTTGGGTTCGAAACTCCGTAGAGTACGAATTTAATTTCTCTAACATGTATGATAGTATTGTTTGTATTAAACTATATTTCTTCCCACTATTATCAAGATTCTACTACAGAATCCAGAGATGGCACAGTCTGTTCTGTTTGGTATATATTTATAATTATTTGTAATACAAAAATCCTATATACCTTGATTTCTTTCATAGGAATCTGGAACGACTGTGTGTATATATGAGAATTAATTACTAGGAGGTCGTCATGCGAGTGTCTGCTACGCACGAACTTATATAACAACGATTAATTGCCATAATTTTTTTTGGTGATGCATGCTTAGTCATGACGGTATATGAGTTGGTGCGTGCAGGTAAGGCGATGGGTGCCATTTGCTCGCGGACCTGGGTTCGAAACTCCGCAGGGTACGAATTTAATTTCTCTAACCTATATGATAGCATTGTTTGTATTAAACAATATATATATATATATATATATATATATATATATATATATATATATATATATATATATATATATATATATATACCAGACAGAACAGCAGAACAGACAGTGATATACTTGGATTCTGTTATAGAATCTTGATAATAGTTTAATACAAACAATATAAATAATAGTTTAACACAAACAATGATATCATACAGGTTAGAGAACTTAAATTCGTACTTTACCGAGTTTCGAACCCAGGTCCGCGAGTAATCGGAACCCATCGCCTTGCCGGCACTCACCAACCCATATACTGTCACAACTAAGCATGCATCACTAAAAAGTGATGGCAAGCTTATGCGTAGCAGACACACTCGCATGACGACCTAGTAAATAATTCATATATATATATATATATATATATATATATATATATATATATATATATATATATATATATATATGCACAGTCGTCCCAAATTCCTTGTATAACACCTATTCAGTGTTCCTCTCTAGCAATCCTTACCTTTACATCGTTCCTCTTTCATGAGTGAACTATTTTGTCCACGTCTAAGAATTGGTATTTTATGCCCTGGTGAACTTTTAAATAACTCATGCGCTCTTCTCGCCAATTTATTTTTGTCTTGTAAAGGCTGTGTGAGGTACGAGAAATTAAAAATGGTACATTCTGTGTCTAGAAACCACGATTCCTTTTGTTAGTGTCTATCATAAGTAACAAACAGTATCAGCAACCTATTTTGGTCCAACTGGTAGTTTTGTAGAGCCCTTCAAAATGTCTCATTCAGTGATATGCATGATATTTCCTTTCAATATTCGTTTACTCTCTCTATCTCAACTTTTATATGCTTTTTTATAAGGATTGGTCAGCTTTTCGTTCTCGTGGAAATTTTATTTCGTCAATTATCATTTATGATTTCCGGAAAGTTTAATTAAGGCAATTAGCTGTACTTGGACTTACATCTGTTCATTGTCTTGGTTGTATGCTCTACCAAAAATTAAATTTGTTGTCTCGAACCTACGTCATTTCCAGTTGTCAACACAGAAAGTAGGTTTTTAACGCATACTACTCATAACGCTTCTGTTAGTTAGCGCATCTAGTAATCCTTTATCATTGTGTATGAAACGACTTGTCTGATCAAATTACAAACAAATGCATTTGCAATGAAGATTCACGCTTTACCGTATTTCACTGAAACCCCTAACTTTTTGTCCATTAGCTTTGGCTGTTGTTAAAATCTATGCTAATGATAAAGAAAGGCGTTGACTTGTTAGATCACACCTTAATGTAGTGTCGCAGTATCGTCTATGATATCAATCAATATGTACATATTTCTGAAATTAAGTGATAATTCTGTCAACCCGATTTACTCAATGATTAACACTACGTTCTGATCGACACTTTTGCCTTTTGTTAAGTCGGACAAACTATCGAACATCTCATACATGCATAGCGTTTCTTATCACTACTGCTTACTTGTCTAATTCGTTACGAAATAGACCTATTACTTTCATCTCACTCGCATGCAAAGAAGAAACAGTGCATGGGAACATTTTTGCTAATGTTTTTTAATGTGTTGCTTGTGATCTTCGAATAATCTTTTAGCTTGCTTATGTACTTCTAAAATATTATCACAAATCTTTATCTCAAATTATATTTACGAAATGAATTGAATTGTTTACATTGGTACCATTCTTTTGCAATAAACGTCTGTTTAGAAAAGAAGAATTCAGAAACATGAAAAAACTGGTTAGTAATAGTTTTTACAACGGAGGTTAATTAGAGTTAAAGTATTAAATTAGGTGATATCACGGAAACAATGTAAATGATAAAATTACTAAAATATTCACCTGATGGGTGAATATTTTTATGCACAGGAGGCACATATTCCACATACAAATTCCTGTTTGGGAAATCTGCGAGCTCCTCTTCAAGACCTGGCCTTATCGATGTATGGCAGTCTGAACGCGTAAACAATGTCAACATTTGTGTACTTCTAGAATATTATCACAAATCTTTATCTCAAAGGATATATACGAAATGAATTGAATTGTTTACATGGGTACCCTTCGTTTGCAATAAATGTCTATTTAGAAAAGAAGAATTCAGAAACATGAAAAAACTGTTAGTATTAGTTTTTACAACGGAGGTTAATTAGAGTTAAAGTATTAACTTAGGTGATAACAAGGAAACAATGCAAATGATAAAATTCCTATTATATTCACCTGATAGGCTAATACGTTTATGCACAGGAGGCACATATTCCACATAACAATTCATGTTTGGGATATCTACGAGTTCCTCTTCAAGATCTGGCCTTATCGATGTTTGGCAGTCTGAACTTGTAAACAATGACAAAATTTGTCCGTCACATCTTCGATATTGACAGCCGGTAATGGGACATTTAGCTGAGTAACATACAAGGATAATTTATTAATGATTCCTCTAGTTAGTATCTGGAGAAATGTGATACACATTGTCCTCGGCCACGATTTCATCATACCATTTGAGACTGTTTGTGACGTACATCACACATCATATAAATTCGTGCAATATCACTATCAGCTATACAGCGATTTAAACACTTGTTGTCCAGCGTTTTCTTTGAGCCCATATATCCTGCTACTTGCGTCTTTGGTGATAATTAGTATCTTATATTTCTCAAACGGTACTAGCTAGTCACATTTACACCATCTCATGGAATGTATTACGTTAAAATACGTCCTCGTTTTGGTCATTACTTGGATCCCTTCTTACCTCTTGATCATTTCTTACACCCTATGTCAAACATTTTTTTCTTGCGTCTAAGCACTGGTCAGCTTTATCTCCTCGTGGAAACCCTATTCGCCAAATATGGTTTTTGGAACATTTAATGTACGCAAACGTCTTTGTTGCCGTTGCATCTGTGACTTGTCTTGGTTGTGTGAGCTTACTCGAAGTTTAAAGTACTACGGATGGTGTCTACAACCCAAAACAAATCTAATTGGTAGGCCATGAATTGAGTCTGTCACTCTTACACCTATACTGGTTAAGTTAAATACAGCGTCCAATATCTTCTTTCTCGGTGAGAACGAAACAAAGTGTATGTTCGAACAACATACACAGGCATTTGCAAAATAGAATTTGGTACTCTCTCACACTTTATTGCTATTCTGCGATGTCAATAGAAACAATATCATCGTGCTAAGAAGCGTTACCATGGGCTACTGGTACACTCAATTGTCGGGAAAAAGTATCCAATCAAGTGTGGCATTGAAAGGTCTCTCTAATGACCAATTATAGGAGAAAATTCAGTGTTCCACATAGCTAAGAATACAATGTTATGGAATAACAGTAGTATAGAGAGACCTATCACGTCATGGTTTTGCCAACACAAATGGATATGATTCACCTCGAGCTGTATATCTTCAAATTGTTTACAAATAGCAAACGATATATCAGATAATAAGATAATCATCTATGACATTCTTGCCTTAGATTGAGACATTAGTATCAGAGTTAAGATGTTATTAAATTTGAAAAGAAAACTCATTTGTTTGTATGTACAAGGGAATTAAATAATATTAAACCAAAGTGCTAGAAAACTTCAAAACAAAGTCAGTATTACAGAAACAGAATTTTCATTTATATCAGTTTGGTTGCTAACGCTATAAAGAATGCAATATCTACTGGATTAAAATCGGTGAATATATAATTTACCATTTGCTTTAATACGTTTCATTTATTTGTAGGTGCATGATTGATGCAAGATGATAAGATTTCATATAGGTCGGAATCCAACTATGAATAAAACATTAGATGTTATACAATTATCCCCAAACTGTCATTCCTGGGACAAATAACACTTATTGTGGCTCACTGCTGGAGCACAGCTGAACTTAAAATAGTAATTAAACAGCAAGAGATCTTACGTGCAAAAAGGCTTGACTAAAACATTTAAAACTGTATTCTATGTACATCTTACTCGCATTCAAAGATGAGGCTATGCAATGGATATGTCATGAAAAGTATTGTTCGGTAATTGTTCAAGATAATGCTTTTGTTGCGATGCCTGTCAAATTTCCCACTAATATGCATCTGAAAGCGCAACTAAACAACGTGACGATCTTGTATAAGATGCACTACCTTTGAAATAAAATTAGTTCAAGAAAGCAAAAAACGAAATAAAAGATAACATGTTCAAAGCATTGTGGTCAATCAAGATTAAGTCGAGTTAACTGTTTAACTTAAGAGAGAAACGTGCACGAGAGAAATGCTTGGAGAGAAAAGCTGCGAAATGTTAGCAAAGGCTGCAAATCATTCAGCATAAGATACAGGATTATACCTTACAAATAACTTCGATACAATTTTGCTTATATTACTAAATGTACTGTTTGTGATTTTCATGTAAGCTTTGGTTTGTTGCGTGCTTCTCGTATTCCATTATAAACAAACATCTCTTAATCAAAGATGAAACAATGCTAGGAAACACTTTTCTAATGTAATGAAATATGATGTTGCTTTAGATCTTGCAATAAGCTATTGCTTTTGTGCAATGCTTGTCATACGTCTCAGCTAATATTTATTTCAAAGGAAAGTGTCGCAACAAAACAACGTAACTATATAAATTGTGTACATAACGTGCCCTTATTTTTAAACAAAGTTATTTAAAATAGTATAATAAAGAAATAAACGAAAAATGTTTAAAATCATTTAGGTCAGCGGATGATAGTTCAAGTTGACATTTAAACGCGGGCACGATAGGAATGCTTTGATTCCTTTTATTATGAAGAGAAAGGCTGGTAAATATCAGTAAAGGATGCAGATCATTCCAGATAGCATTTATAGTGTTTTGACGATCTGCAAGTTCAGCATCAAGATCAGGCATCATCAGTCTACAAGATTTCTTGCACGTATAACAGTTTTATATACTGAAACTGAGAAGGTGCCACAGCCACACGTTCGATGATCACATTCGGTACTTCAACATATTCCGGGTTTCTACTTACGTACCGTACAAGAAACAGTTTGGCATGTTTTTTTAGTTGATAACTGGTTCACCAATGCCCACGCCAAGTTCTAAACATGACGTTCAAAAATGTTGAGTGACATACATAAACTACTATGGACTAATACAATATCACTATTCGCCAGACATAAATTTGAACACATGGCAAGCTGTTACTTTGTGCCTAAATATCTTGACACATCGTATTTATGTACCACATGTGATACGTGTTAGCTATATTTCTTCTGTGATACTAAATGATCCCATTTACCACCATCTGATATGAATTTCCTTTATGTTTTTCACATTTGGAGCTTTTCTCAACTATGCTTGACCGCGTCTATGGATTGGCCAGATCTTTGTTCTCGTAGGACTACAAGCTACCAAATTTCATATAATTGATCGAAAATGTTTATCTATTGCCAACGTTTGTCTCTCACTTGCATTTGGGCCTTATCTAGGCTGTGTGAAGAACAAAAAATATGAAAATGTAAGTTCAGTGTACAGAACACACGCGGTTTCTAGTGCACAACACTTATACTATGCCTGTTTGCTAGGCATGTAATATTTCATTTGGCAACGTGAATGAATCAAAGTGTCTGATCATGTTACAAGCAATGGTATTTGTAACGGACTCTTTGGCCATACCTTACGTCTTAATATGGTTCTGAGACACCCGATGTCGCTAAATATTCTAGCGTTTTGGACATTAGTGTTACATTTGCCTGTTGATACACTCTTTTATTTGTTGCAAGAAAGGAAAGGATTCGAATAAATGTAGCAGACCTAATCCAAATGCGCATGTTCACATGCTGCATCCTCCTGTACCAAATCATTCTTACCTGTTTCCGAAATAATAAGTGGCAAACCGAATCCGCTACATAATTGATCCTACCTTTACTTTCAGTGACTAATATTACCTTCTGAACGATGTCTTTGCGTTTCAGTCAGTCGGTCAAAATATTGCCCATTCCATACATATATTATATTTTCTATCTCTATGGCATACCCCTTCCACTATGTACGACAGAGATCTATTGTTTCCATGTCAAACTCATACAATACGGAAATAATGCTACGGAATACTTTTTAATGCTATATTACGTGTTGGTTTGTTGTATGCTGGTCACATGTTTCGACACGCTTGGAATTCTGTATCAACATCTGGCCCAATCGATGTAAGGAAGAACACAAGATTATATTTTCTAAGGCTTAGCAGCTTGATCGCGGAACCTCATGTAATGTGTCTCACTGACATGCTCTGTGCTGACATTGGGTATTGAGACATACTCCGGGTACTTAGTTAAGTAACCTACAAGTGTCATTTTCGAACACTTCTACTAGATAATAACTAGAGATATGGGTCCCAAACTATCATCATGGTGTTTGTATCTGATTTTACAGACGTCACACAAACGGTAAACGTGTGCAAATTTACTATAAGAAACAAAAACCAAATCTGAACACTCATACACCTGCATTTTGGACCCTATATAGTGCCATGCCAGATCTATGAGCCCATTGTGATATATCACCAACAATTAACTCCTGTAATGTGTGCTTGATCAAACTTTGCTGTAAATAGATGACACAACCTTCTGATTGAAACTGTCTATTTCGGATAGTCAATTTAAATATCGCCCAGTTGATACATCTGTGACATTTTGTATCACTATGGCTTATTACCCTCTTTACAAACTGTATCTAATGATTTCACATCACTTGCATTGAAAGAGGAAACGAAGCTTGGGAGCACTTTTGTTACTGTCATGAAATGTATTGCTTTTAATCTTCGAATTAAAAATTGGATTTGTTCTGTTTCTCGAATTTCATTAGGAATATTTAAATATAAAAATGAAACAAATAAGCAATTTAAATAAATCTAGTACATACGATGCCAACTTTTGACATAACATTAAGCCTAAAATAGATTAAAATTTGACAAAAGAAAATATGTTTAAAGCATCTTGGATAGCGGAGAAAAATTCGAATTAGAGTATTAAATTTGTGCAAGAACGAGCACAATGCAAAACGATTACGTCGCTTTGATTGGGAAGAGGAGACATGGTAGTTTTACATAAAGATGCATCCTATTCTTTACAATACTTCCTGTTTGGGTTATTGGTTTACATAGTGGTCTCCATTCTTCTCCGTGAAAAGAAAATCGTATCGGAGGACGAACTAGCAGGATCGTAAATATGACAATCAGCTAAGGAATTTAGAGTGTCGTTCATAAGTAATGATCCTTGCCGTAATCACGAGATCTCCTAAATTTGCAATATTAGTTTATTGTTTATAATGCATCCATTTTTTTCCATTTCCAGCTCTATCGTTCATTCTACTGTTATCTTTCATTCCTCAAATTGTTTTATTTTATTTTATGCCTGTTGCGCTAACTATAATTTTTACTTTCCTGTACACCCATATAATAATTTTTGCCTTTCCTGGGCCTGATTCTCCTTCCCACAATTTCTTGCGACGTCTAACTAGAACGAAAATTCTTTCCTCAAACGTAGAAAACCTTTGCTTGATGCTTTGACTATGACGATTACTAACAGAAGACTTGTTTGCTTTTTTGTAACAATATATATCTGGATATGACTCGTAATGTAAAGTATTCGTATATCTCACCCTATATTTCAACACAGAAATATCCATATCAATACTATTGCTCTAACAAGAGAGAAAACAAGGCCTAGGATTTCTCCCCAATTGTTTTGACTGGACTGTAATCTTACAATTCACTCAACAAAGAAATATGGGTGAAACAAGGATAACTGAAACAATATTTAAAAGATACGTTTACATATCTCTACGTATGAAAGCTAAAATGTAGTGGAGGTTACAGCATCCCAAAAAGACACCATGCTATTTAACTATAATTCAAAATTATATGCTAATGCATTTATAACAAGTGCGATTTTCAGCGAGGTATCTGATTTTTTCTCGTCACCAAACATATCGCGTAACAGTAAGATTGTCATTGGAATTTTAACTTTAACATTCGTCGTGATAGTTCCATATAAATAAAGTACACATATAAGGTAATGATTTGCACTTAAATATAAAGCGGTGAACCATGAGTTTTAACAATAGTTGCATTGAAGAATGGAGACAATTCTTGAAATTTTAAGATCTATTAGAATCGTTAATAGTCCGCAGGTGTTTTCAATATAACGAATGATTGCCCATAATACAATTTCCTTAGGAGGAAATGATTTCGTCGCCATATCTTACGTTTAAAAGAAAGTGAAGTTTATTTGCAAAATTTTGCTCTCAGAAGGCCCTGAAATAACCATACCGTAAGGTGAAACCTTTCTCGTAACGTCGTCAGCTGAGGTATGATACCGAATGTTACTGTTGTTTTCAGTATCGTTATTAATCAGATTTCAAATTTAAGGAGAAATTAGTGCAAATTTATACTGCTTTATCCTGAGATCGTTATATCATTTAATGTTTTCTAAGTGTTGCTAAATGATGTAAAGCGTTTAGAGCTTCTAAAGATTATGTGCTATACGAAGTCCTTTATTATTATTATTATTATTATTATTATTATTATTATTATTATTATTATTATTATTATTATTATTATTATTATTATTATTATTATTTTATCGCAGATAATATCTGAATCGTTCCAAATGTGTACTATGCGAAAACAAACTGTTAAAAAGAAGACTGCATGATGCTATTACTGAAACCTCTACACCAGATACCACTTTCTTCTAATAAGTAGCCACCATAACAAATTTAGAACCGTCAATATTTACAAGGTGCCCAAGTGTTTGTCTTTAAATAAACTATTTATATATTCCGTCATTCTCCTCATTCTAGTCTGAGTCATCCCATACTGTTATGTAAACAAAACTAAACGCAGTTCAGATTATCTGTCGATAATGTTACTTTCCGTTTGTCTCCATTTACCATTTCTGCACAATTTCTTATGATGACTTTAATTAGCTGGCTAGAACGATTGTTTTCTGTTACATTTACGTTAATGATTTGTAGAGAGAGTGAGAATACTTAGCTTATAGTACGGTTTTCATCGCCTCTTTCGCTTTTTCAAATTTTTTTTTTTGCAGACATTCACTTACTTCTAAAATTGAACAGAGGCGGCCACACCTTTTCCTCTTGGTGAGGAGAACATTGTCTGCTATCTCTGGTTTTGTTGCAAAAGAACAATAAGACCATTTAATAAGTTTTACGGTGATCCAGTACTCTTCTTTTCCTTATACTACTGGCTTAGACATATGTTTGCAACAAAAAGAGTTCAACCATGCAGGCACAGGACACATATCAGCTATTAAGTGTTTTGTAGGAAATTCTTCTCAAGCAAATCTTTCAATTTAATGGAATTAGTCCAGATGAGTTATCTTATTTGATAGAGACTATTACAAAAACATTTTAGGAATAACATTTTAAGTACCGTTAAGAACTCGCATTTTCGACTTTTTTGATTTAACTAACAATCTATGTTACATACTATTCATACATTTTGACGTCTCATAAATTATTTTGAGAGTTCTTGATGAACTTTTATGCGCTATCTAATGATCTGATTTAATGCATCAGGCATCTGGCGTCTTCTATATTCCTGCATATGGTAAATTTTATCTTAGCTTGTACGCAAGCTTTAGGTTACCATTATTCTGTCGAAATACTATTATTAGTATTAGGTTTTATTCTCCACTGCGTAGTTTAGATTTTGCACGTTTGATTGCTTGGTCATATGTTTGATTTCTTATTTGTTAAGGGAAAACAGAAATTAGATTACATTTAGGATAATAGTTGGTGTTGCCATTGCTAGCATTGGCAAAAATACTAGTTGGAATGGACGCTCATAATGACTTTGTGGTAATCATTGTGCACATATTTCTTCAAACATAAGGGTAATTCTAATTCAGAAGGTTTGTCCAAGTCATCCAAGAACTCGTAAAGACTGAAGAATCCCGTGCTACCCATGGCGAGCCGATACTTCAATTAAAGGACATAATATCTATCTTTAAATTGTTCATTATGCTATGGAATTAAAGATTAAAAAATTGCAGTCTTCAAAGAAGACCTATTATGATATCACTAAAGATCTAAGAGACATGACACTTTTAATCAGACAAATTGCTGAGGCGTGTGATAAAGGGAGGGTTGAATTTTATAATCAACCGATGATTACTTTCTACTAGCCCCCACTGGGTCTCTGAAATCTTCAACAATTATGATACATATATTGATGTCATTATTGTTATCGCCTGAAGTGATCTCAACATAATTTCTGAAACGGATTCATATAGTGTTCTCCATTGGTAAGGCTTGTTCACAATCGTTTGTATGCTTGCCAAACATTTTTCTCTAGCTATATCTGCCATTTGCATATACAATATTTATAAATTGTATAATGTTCGCCATTCTGTTCAGTCTGGTTATCATTATTATTTGAAAAAGGCAGCTCTAAATATGTGTGAGTCACAAGTTTTGTTAAATTCATGATATAATCTATACCTTGCTAATACAATTCATATGTTTATCTTAGCTAGCCAGCTAGCATGATAGCTTTGTGTTCTGTTCAAAGTATTTTGATGTAGGTGTCAATAACAGTGCAATGTTTACGGCACGGTTTTACAAAGCCTCTTCAGAGTTTTGTCAATAACAAGTTTTGCAGATAATTAATGACTACCTTATATAAATGTTGCATTTTAGTACCATAAAAGGCAACAAGTAATTATAATTCGAAAAAGATATTCAACTGATTCGGTTTTTCCTACATCATTTCACATCAAAGCAAGAGGGCATCATGGTAATTATATCCATCTGAAAGTAAACCAAAGCGGCAACTAATATTCCTCGTTGGCAAAAGGATCATTTAGTGCGGAGTTTTTTATGTCAGCAAATGGGAACACATAAAATGTGCATAGTGAGCTAGTTCTCTCCATTCCAATTACTTCTGTTTTATACATCTATTTACATCCAAGGGAGACCATCGTTTCAGCCTTAAGACACAGATAAGAATGTGAGTGCTTCATAAGCATGAATTCTAAAGTAATTATAATTCAAATAAGATATTCACTTGATTCCGTTTTCCCTCCATCATTGCACATCAAGACAAGAGGGCATCATGGAAATTCTATATTGTCCGTTCAAATAACACATATCGGGAACGTGTATTTTGAAGTATATACAAATTTCCACAATATTAATAAGATGAAGTACATTCTTCAAGAAAGGATATTTAGATACTGAGATTGTAGATCATACTATACAATATTTTTAAATGATCTGCAAATAATTAATCTCAAATTGGTTTAGAAATTAAAGAGGCCCAATAAAGTTAAATGAATGTCAAATGTACTATACAGAGCATTATAAATGGCAATAACTGATCGATAACCTTGCAACATTAAGGGTCTTTAATATTATTGACAAGAGGATCATATGGGCAATTTTGCACATATTGCTGTATATGACATCAATTATGTTTGAATGATCAGAACACTAAAGGCAACCACAAAGATAGTATGCCACATATAGTGAACATCGTTATGCTGTGCCAATGCTGCCTTTAAGAAGTAAACAAACGGGATCTGAAATGACACAGTGGTTCGCCAATTTCTGTAACCATAGTGACATATGGATCAATGTTGATATTTTTTCTTTCTTTATGTCGTCAAAGTATAATTTATCGGATCTATTTCAAGCAATGGGTTATGCCTAACGTAGGAATTATCTTAATGTCCCATGAAAACACCTGACAAAACATTAACAAGTAAAAGGTTGAAATATTAAAGACTTTATATATCCAACTTGATGGCGACCAATATAAAAACATTGGGCACTTTAAAGTTGATATCAGATATTCATATACTTCGCTATTGACCAGGGAAAGGACAAAACAAATCTGATGTGTTAATATGTAAGTGAAGTCTATTCAGATGGTTCACAAAAAGGTCTTTGTTGTTGGCTTCAAATGAAAGATTTGATAAAGCAGTCTTGACATGTCTATGCAGTGTACATGCAAATAAGTTGAGTATTGGTGACAATGGTACTTTTTGTATTTCTCAGGCATGTTTTGCTGAGTAAACAATGACAATCTGTACTAGTCTTGATATTGCAAATATTAGTATGTAAACGTAATGTAATAAATGACCTTCTGTACAGTAATAACGGCAATCCTTAATGCTCACAATCACGAGTGTATCTGAATCATGATCACATATGTTGATGCTTACCAACATTTGATATGGAGCTGTGAAGAGAACCAATTATTAATGTCTACATGTATGTGACAGCAATATTACAAAAGTAACATTGGCAAGTAGCCAGGTTTTCTACTCTTCCAATATGCGACAGGCATGCAGTTGTCGAGCGAAGTTGTGACTCATGCAGAAAAAGACATTCACAGCTCAGGTTGTTTCTTTCTTAAAAACAGAATGGCCTCAAGGCCCATCTTACTGGAAAAACCCTTTCGCGTGAATGACGCATGTTTAGACAGACTATATGTATGACACATGATAAAAAGAGTTGGCGGGGTATCGTGTGCTGAAAAATGGCATTAAGCCCCACAACAACAACAACAATTATTTATTTATTTTTGTACATTGAAGTAACATGAAAATGTAGAAATGCAGAAATGCTACTCAAACAATGGTGGGTTTTGTTGACTTTGAATTATGTGTCATGTCAACTTTCCGCTTAAGGTTTCCTTTTGCATTGTAGTTAATAGTGTAAGACGGTAATTCATGTTCTCGTTAAGTTAAAGGCCGTAGAATTATACATATTTATAGCACACACCTAGAAACAACGGATAAGTGTTTTCTTACTTATCTTAAGTATTATTATTAAATTATATCGTCTTTTGCAGTATCCAGCCTTATAACATTTTTGTACTCTCTAAATTTACATATTTATGTGGACAACAAATCATTCAAGGTCCTCATTCCTTTATATAATCCCATTGTCCATGCATTCTCCTACAATTGTATATTATTATTATTATTATTATTATTATTATTATTAGTAGTAGTAGTAGTAGTAGTAGTAGTAGTATTGTTATTATTATTATTATTATTATTATTATTATTTTTTGTCTGAGAGGATTAATTGCAAGAATCAGATAGACAGGTGTACACCCACTAACACATATATGAACGAACTTCATCACACACACAAGCGCGCACCAGAGAGAGAGAGAGAGAGAGAGAGAGAGAGAGAGAGAGAGAGAGAGAGAGAGAGAGAGAGAGAGAGAGAGAGAGAGAGAGAGAGAGAGACTTACAGGGTAGGAGGGAGACATTTAGATAGCATATATAACGATGGATATAACATGTTAGTTTTGCACACAAACGAAACACTGGAAGAGTTAAAATGTTTAATATAATGATGTATAAGTTATTTAGTTGACTGTTATGTATGTGTTCATTTTCAAGGAAATACGGCTGTGCACATTCGTGATCTAAATTTTGTTCAAACATGAACATTAACTGATTTCAAATGTTATAATGAAAAATGATGGACACAACATTTAATTTTGAAAAAGACATGAGCAAAGAAATATTTACGGTAAATGTATTCTTTTATATCAAAACAAGTTTTACATTCGACCTCTGTCACTGTAGTTAGGATTGCATCAAGCGCTGGTATGTGCAAATCGTACGATGAGTTACCATAGTTTGTAAATTCGTCATATAAACGTACAAGGAGTTACCAATGTCTGTAAATTCAGCATATCAACGTGTAATTTAATCATCAGTATCAGATCCCGCTTTAATCATTTTTCTCTCTTTGCTTTTTCTACCTCTTCTTGCGATGGAGGTTGCCAGTCATCGTTAGATTCCATGTCTTCTTCGTCTGAAAATGTTTTAAATATTCTTTATCCGCTTTATAATTGTTCTATATAAAGTAGCCTAAGTATTATCAACGGTTTTCCTTAAATTTTATAGTTGCTGTAAACTATATATTTTGATGTACACAATAAATTATCAAGGAGCATACAAATCTAGTGCTTACTAAAATAAGATAATGCAGCATAAAGATATAATTATATAACATAATAAATAAGATAGGCTCACATTATTAGGCAGAGTAAATAGGAAAATAGACACGAGAAGACTGCATGGTTTTTACCTGATTCTGTTCTAACAGTTGTAGGATCATTCATTTCTGGTCGCTTGGCAGTTACAGCCACCACACCCTTTACAGTATCTGGTATTCCATCTCCACTCTTGAGAGCTTTCTTTGTCGGTT